>JPKZ01001699.1:418873-452315 GCA_000803305.1 Toxocara canis
TCTAGCAATATCGCTTAAATCTGCAGGCCTAGGAATTTTACTACCTTTGTTTTTGAGCGCATTTAGAACTAATACAATAGTAATGCTTAGAGTTTTGTGAACGAAACGCGAAACCGTTAATGAAAAAAATTTAATTAAAAAGCGGCTAATGAAAACGCACTGTATACCTTTGTCTATTCATTGATGAAAGCTCTATAAAATTTCTGATAACAAGTATACTTAACGCTGAATGCAATCATGTAATCAATCGTATCTTCCATCGCTCATAAGTGTTTCCAACATGAAATAAGCACAGAAACACCGATCGGTTTATGGATCGTTTGCCGAAAATGAGAGCTCAGAAGCGCTTCAATATAACCTTCATCTCTTTGGCTTTCAGTTCGAGAATGCGCTCATAGAACTCGACAACTGGATCGTCGGGTATAATTGCTTCTCGTTGCGGATGTGTTAACCTGCACATCCACTCAGATGATTATACCGTTTAATAAACTCAGCTTGGTTCATCAAAAAAAAAGATGATATATTCCTTTGTTTCTAACGATGGCGAAGGCATTCAAGCTTAGCTTGATCTACAGTGCGCTTAAAATGATGACCTGTTGAAAATTCTTCAACCTTACTAAAGAATGGTTCAGTGTGCGATTCAGAAACGGTAAAGTTGAGGATTTCAGTTGCAATTTATTTTTCCTGTCTACTTACGTAACAGAGCGAACGATTAAGGCAGCAGTATAAACTTAAGCAGGAAACAATAAAAAGTATCACCTGAATATAATTGCAAACAGAACAATAGGCGCTGAGAATAGCGAAGCTACCAAATAATTGTAGATACCCTTAAGAACGCCCTCCTACAAAAACTCATCTTATGATCGAGTTTTTCAGTTGAAAAGACAAAGCTTTTTGGAAAGGTATTGGAAAACAAAAAAATGTTCTTGAAAGTGGCTGGCGGTGATTTTTCCAAGATTTGAGAGGCAGTGGGTGGGGGGTTGGGGGGGGGGGAGAAGAGAGGAAGGGGCGAAGAAGGGTCATGGGCGCTGATTTTCAGTTCGCATGTGGTACTTGAATTGTTAGCTTTCCAAGCACATTTTACTCAATTATTATTGCTCATTATAAGATAATATTGGTGGGATGGTGAACAACTTCTGAAATCAATAGACATGCCGCCAACTGGCTACACACTTCGATTTGTTCTATAAACGCAGCAACAGCAAAGGACTAACACTTTATTGCCGACTAATACAAATCGCTGTTCTCTGCAGTTAGTTATCTCTCATAGAAACGATTCACCCTTCTTATGTTTACTATCTCAAGTTACAGTGAGCTTCGTTTTCTCCTATTTAAGCCGTAGATCTAGTCTATCCCAGATACAACAGAGCAGAGCATACTCATACAAGCGGACAAATTAGAGCAACCTTTTGTCCTTATAATGGCAAAGAACAAAATAGTGCATATCAGCATTATGCAAACTAAAGGTTGTGAACAAGAGAAAATACAAGTAGCATACACAAGTAAATCGCAGTAAATTATGCAGTAGAAGTTGTGCCGGATGGTCATATTGCATACGCCACTTTGTCTCACACACTTATGGTAAATTATAACGACCAATATTTCAATAAAAGGCATAACATCATAAACGGTAGAGAGAAAGAAATCAATGTGGTATCTTACTGTGACGGTGATAACATGCAGCGAAACAGCTCCTTTTGGTTCGCCATTCACATAGCACTCATATCGGCCATCGTCCTCTTCGACCAATAATGGCCAAATCTAAAATTAAAAATCTCAGATTGTTCTAAAAGTTGCGATGCGTCCGCAAACAGAATCTGAGCCCGCAACATTAGTTTTGAGGTGGATATTCTAAACGACCGATCCATTCCATATGAACTAACGATCATGGCCCCAGTTCATAGATTAGCCGCCTATTACTAAACAACGGAAATAATGATTTAAATTAATTAATTAGTGAAGAAATCTTGTGCTGGACCTTCGAAAGTTACCTGAGGCTTCGCATCCAATTTTTGTTAGGAACATTTCGAACCATTTTTTGATAATGTGAGCTCTTTTTTTTTTCCTTTCTAAGACAAAGAACAAATAAGCTCACAATATCTTTGAGAGATACGAATGGTACTTTCATGTGGAATTTCAACGAAAATTTTACAAGTAAAATTCTCGGCTTGCCTCGAGTTGCTTTTGTGGATTAATTCGAATACGCCATGTGAATAGAGAATTTCGGTCAAATTTCACACCATCGATATACCATTCCACTTTTTTCTGAAAAAATAAAAAAACGGATAAATTCTCAGAAGATTTCAGAAAACTTTAGAGAAAATCAATAAAATAAAAATTTGCAGAGAAAACATCAATTAGATATATAGCGACTAGTTCATTAAATTTTGCAAGCTCTATTCGATCGATCATTTCGAATTTACTCGAAACAATCACAGCGGAGGCATTGATTCGATATTGGCAAATTTATTGCAAAAAAAAATCATGAAAAATCAAAATTAGTCATGAAAAAATCTCTACTTAATGCATTTTTCGTTCAGCAAATGTTAAGTTATTTGGACATCTTTTTTCCCTTTCTCTGGTTTCCCGTGCGTATTCGCTTTATTCTTCCGAGTCAACAACTTAAAATTCTACTGAAATTCAATAGATCTTTAGATGAAACTTTCAAAAAACATTCCTATCCTGGAATATTGCGTTTTTAATTCTTTCCTTCTCTCCCCTTTCCTTTCTCCTCCATCCCCCACCTTCTATCATGCAAGCACTTCAAATATCTGACAAGCTCGAAACAAAATTGAGTAAATGAAAGTAAATTGCACCAGTAGAGAGGGAAGTTTTTACTTTTTAACTTCAGAATAAACGAGAGTCAAGAGAATTTTTGAAGTTATAATCTCAGAAAGATTACTAGTATATTGTTGACAGCCAAACGGCATATCGTACCTTATCATGCTTTTCAACATCTGGGCATTGCATAATGAGAAATAATCCAGCGATAAGCTCAAAATCGATATTCGATCGACCTAATTTCAACTTGTAGACAGCTTGCTTGCCAAGGAAAACCGCTTTCAGGATTGCTTTCTTAGCCGATCCACTTAATCCTTTCTTCGGTTTCGTACTTTTTTGCTTCTTTTTTCGACGTTCTCTTAAGCGTTTTCTTATCGAATTCGGAAGGGCGAATAACGATTTCTTTCGCTTCCTTGAAAATTCACTTTATTACAACCGGTGATGCTATTTTGGAGTATTTAGATGGCCGAATTTATATTGGCATTTTTGTCGCTCATAAAATTCCAAAATCGTATTTTTTTAAGTTTTCATTTTATAGCAAAGATGTTAAGGTCGAGAAGAAAAGAGGCCGTTTCCCACATTTTATGGTATTACTCCCTTGATAGAGAGATTTTCGAATTTATGGCAATTTTACGAGATCATTCACTTAATTGCTCTTATAAGAGCGCACAAAAACTGCAATATTAGAAGCATATGCCGTGCTGCTCAACGAAATGATCACGGCTCACATTACGGATGATCAATTCGATGATGATCATCAAGCTGATCACCTTGATCACCTTGATTCGACTCGCCCTCGCGGCATTCGCCAACCGCGCAAGTCGACTTCGCTCCGACTCTTCCGGTCCTGTGCACGCTGTATTCACCGCTGACCGAACAGCTTCACAATCGGGTCGGCTCAATCAAGCTAATAATATATACTAAATCCACTTGTCACTTACCTTTTTTGTACGGGTGGACATTCACCAACAAGAACTCTTTTGTCGTATTCGGCCGGTTCAAGAATAGCACACTCCATCAACTGCATGCGACTGAACGCAGGCTTTTCGTTTTCAGGAGAACCTTCGATTGACCGATCACATTCTACGAACAAAAATATCGCAATGAAGAAACCGCACAGCATTTATTACACTGGAGCAATAAGTATTGAAAATAAATAGGAAATAACGTTTGTTAACGTACGCTTGCGAGTCCACTAAAATACAAATTTATGTCATTGAAGAGAATCATGAAGCATGAGTTCAAGGTCGTTGAGAATTTTGCATGAATATCATTTAATTCAACAGTTTATTTAACTAATTAAATTATTTAATTCAAAAGTTTATTTAATTAGTTTGAACACTTCATTTATTTGCTTAGTTCATTTATTTACAAATTCCAGCCTTATGCATTCACTGCAAAGCTTCAGTACGAGTTTCTGGTCAATGAAGTAAGAATAGAAGCACATATACGATTGTTTACTATTCCAGAAACAATTTAGGGACCGGCTGAGTTTTGTTCACAATGTTAAAAACACTATGAATTTCTGGAATTAATTTTCGACTAAGTGGAAATAGCGTATTTCATTTTGTATAAAGATCTCCAACATTTCGCTAAAGAGTATTTTAAAATAGACGAATCGTAGCCACCGTTATAATTTCTCGAGGACTTCATTACCGAAAATTTGAATCATCTGTTTGTTCGCATTTCTTTGTACAAAGATCAAATTATGATATCGGGTGATTAAAGGATTGTTCGAGGACATAGTTGCTATATAGCTGTAATGACAATCATCTACTCGTATGCTGTGATCAATAGATGCCACAAAAAAACTGACCTTTGTACAAGACTAATCACAACAGAGAACTTTATCAATTTAATTCAGAATGTATAGATAGTGCTCGAAAGTCATGTCATATATATTTTATGAGCGGGCGCGAAAGTTACGGTAGCTACAAGAAAGTTAAGATCGCGACTTATAACAAAGCAGGACTAAATCTCTGTAGAATTTTTTAAGGCGAACTCTGTTTTGATTGGGGTTATATCTGTTGCCATGCATGATGGTGGTGCTGTGCTCCAATTTATCAATTTTTTAATGATGAACTACTCTCGCGCTTTTCGAATTGTACCGTACTACCCCATGGTTTCAGTCAGTTGATACCGTTTGCAAGCACATTACCACGAATGTATTTGATTTTTTTTAAGTAGAATGACGACCACTAAGCGGCAGAAACTATAACACCTCATTCAGAGCTTGCCTCATTACCAGACCACATTGATTCCTCCCTAATCCCTCCCCATCCATCCGTCTCAACCCTTAACCTTGTATGATAGTACGGCACATGAACAGCGGATTTCTCGGTAACTGAATAGCGATCGAGTGGTTAACTTCCTACAAAATAAATAGAAATATATACGCTATGAAAGTGAATAGTGTATTTTAAAATGAAATTTTACGTCCGCACAATGTGAATTGAAGCACAAAATTCGGTAAAGGCAAAAACGCTTTATTGAGCTGAGAAGAAATGATCGTTGAGTAGACCGTGAACAAGTAGATCACCATCATCACTCTAACTGGTCGCGTCGAGTATCATCGTTCTTTTGCAGCACTCAATTGTTGCGGTTCATAGCCTGTTCGTTTCGTCGAAATTTTATTTTGCACTCAAAACGCCCATCGTATTCTCTCTTTGTCGGTTTAATGTGGGATATGCTAATATTTATGCTATGCATTTTTGCATTAAATTTCGTTTGATGTGTACTGCACAACTTATATAAAGTTTTCCAGAGTAATTTCTCAGTGCATTAAGTCTTGTTCGACTAAAACTGATGAAGATTTTATGGAAATTTTCTAATAGGCTTTTTATTAGAGGTAAAAAAAATAGCAGAGTTAAGAGTAAAATTTTTTAAGATAAAAAATTACGGGGGAAATTTTCGCAGAAATTTCTTTAGATTCTTTTCGTTTTGCAACTATTCTCCTTTCAACAACTGAAATATTTTCATGCATGAATGATTGACGACAATCTTTTTTTTTTCACGAACCGGCATTGCGGTATGTTGTAATTTTTTCAACCGTTTTTCAACGTCTCTAATCTTTGCGCTGCTCCACAAAGTGTGTGTCAGTTCGCCATTACACTTAATCTCATCGTTGGAAAAATTTAAGGGAGTTTTTTTTTACTGCAAATTGCATTTTCAAATGAAACAACACACTAACAGTTTATCGAAATCGCATTACTTTAATCGTTTACGATTGCTAAGAAATACTAATTTATAATTGATTAGTTCAGGGCACTTTTATTGCTTTAAATAATGGTTCAATTCGAAATAGTTTCACGCCGACATGATCAACAGCTTAATTAGAAAAATCACGATAGTATACTTAAGACATGACGAAACAAACATTCCTTTCGCTCTGCAGTTCTATTGAGCTGTGGAGAGAACTATATTTAAACGAGTTCTTTTCAACTTTATTACTAAAAAAAACTTACAAACTTAAGAGAAGCTCAATATTCAAACCTTTTTCTTTCATCGAAAAAAAATTGCTATTTTCTTTGAAAAATAGCAACAATAACAACTTTCCTCTGTTTCATTTTTCAAACATTTGAATTGTCCGCTTTTGAATCGTTTTTTTACTTCTTCTTTGTTACATTTGCCGAAGTCAGAAGAATTTGGAAAAGTTCGAAGAACTCTTTTTTTTGTCAGTCGAGTGATTCCTTCAATCAGTATTTCATACAGTATAAAAGGGAATAAGTGACCGTTATTGGGGTGTACTTGTGATGCTTTCTGTTGACATTGTACAGCCAACACAATTCGTTTTGCGTACGTCTGAGATAGAATGCACATACTTGAGAAGTGTGCAAGGCAGAATGACTTTTCGCTTTTTTTTTTTCTGTAATATACAATTCAATTTTGCAACGATAAATGCAAACACTGTAAAAGTTGCGGTTTTATTTACTGTTTGCAATGTGCCTAGATCACATTCAATGAATTCGGTGAGTGTGATCTAGACGTTTCGCTTTGCAACCGGTTTTCGTTAGTGCTTTAGCGGTTTAGGTAAATCATTGCATAAGGTCAATGGATGAACACTGCAGACTACATTTTGGAAAACAAATGCAATTGCATACCAAAGGGCTGGTGAATTGCGTGTTACGGCAATTTCACCCATCAAACCAACTGGTGCCAATAAATAACAAAATGCTTACCGACTTTTAGCCAAACGCAGGAAGGTCGTGCACCGTTATGTATACTAAATTTCTCAAAAATATGTGGGTAACTCATGAACTGAAACTACCGAACTGATACGCATGCATAATAGATATGATAACTTCATAGCGCATGTTGCAAATGCAATTTTGCGAGAGCGCAAAGAAAATTGCGATTTTCTTTAGCTGACGTGTTTTATTTTTTTTCTATATAATTCTCGCCGCGCTTTTTCAAGTGTTTTGAAGTATTGGACATAACTACTCACCGACAGGCCACCTGCATTATTTTGCCGGTAAAAGCAGACTATGACTAAAGTTACTCGTTCATTCGTTCATTAAATTTCAACGTTTTGTTTCCAACTTTGCGCTCTGGCAAATTTGCATTTGCAAAGCACAACCTAACGTCTGTGCACATAAGTGTGCATCATTCGCTCTGGTTGTTGCGGATCGACAGCATTCGAAATTATAGGCATTCAAAGGTGCTAAGAAATTAAAACATACATGTTCCAACGATCGGGTGGCAGACAAACGATTTTATGAAGACTTGTGTGAACTGCTGGATCAGTTAAAATATGAATGAGTACAAGATATACAATTTGTCAGCAGTGCATTAATGTATATTATTGACACGTTTCATTACTTGCGGTGGGTCTTTGAAGCTGAGCGCAGTTGCCAAAGCGCGTGTCGCGCCAGTCAGCTGGCACGCATTCTTATTTGTTTGTATTGGCGAAGACACGATTCCGAGAATCCGAAAGCACAAAGTTTGCACGCCACAAACAGGTGTTGCTAGAAGGGGAACCACGATGAATTTTCGTGGATTGTTCGGAACCCGCATAACTTTTTTCGTATATTGTGCGTGATCGAGTGGGGATGCATATGTGCACGTATGTATATCCGCTGCAAGCGTTGTTCTCGTTTCGTGAACATCCCTCACTGTTCAAGGGCGTTTCACAAGACCCCTTGCCAAATCCTTCTTTTTCAAAAGAATTTCTTCACTTCTCTTAAGCACTTTATTCACCTTGTAGATTATCCTTTTATGTGAATTCAGGAAAAACCATTTTGCTGCGATCATTTTCCTTCACAATAAGTGATTGGAATGACTTTCAGGGAATTGTGGTTTTACTTTGGCAAATCTCGACCATCCATTTCCTTTCCCGTATGACCATTGGAAGCAGAAGCGTTTCTTTGATGTTAGCTTTAATAATTCTTACGTAACCAAGAGGTTTCTACATCTGATTCTTAATCATTCCACTGAAATAAAAACTCGCTACACTTTTTGTTGCAAATGCTTTCTGTACGTTGTATCTCCAACTAGTTTCCAAAATCATGGAAACATTTCCCTCTTTTGAATATCGATCGACTAAAATCACTCATCGTAAATGCCTTAATGAAAATGGGGGCGGCTATTAGAGTCATTAATTACACTTCGATGCGACTATTAGCCATGTAAGAACTGAGTTGGACGCATATAAATTGCCCCTTTCATAGCCAGTTTACAGTAAATTGCGAGATACATACATCAGTTCATCTCCGCTGAACTCTATTAGCTAAATTAAACAAAATTCCTAAATGTATTGCTATAAATGATCGAAATTGATGATAAAGTGTACTCGAAAAGATCATACCGCATTCGTTTTTAACCGTTGCAAGGAATGTGAAGAGTGTTGCCGAACAAATCGAAGCGATTCCTTTGAGTTGGGGCGGGGTTAAGCCTCATTGCTTGCCCTCGTTGGTTCTGTCGTGATTTTTAACGGGGCATAAAACCTGTTTTTTTTGTCTCAAACCGAAACGTTGATTTTGAGTGGGAGCTGATGCTCATTGCTACTGCATTGTTGCAATGGTGCTTTGTTGAGCGCACTTATTATCTTAGCTCTTTTTTTTGAAATCTTTTATAGGTTTTTAAGTTTGGTGTCCGTTTTTCTTCCGATGTTTTACTCCGCCTAAATCTACACTCTTCATTATGTGAGTAATATTTTATCACTGCCGACTCATATCTTTGGTGCGACTGAAACGTCATGTTCGACCGACTGGCGCATTACAGAGCTGCATTTTTAATTCGTGTTCTTGATATCGGTTTCCGATTTTTTTGGAGTGGGGAGCGGGGTAAGGGAGTGAGAGGTGGAATATTGAGCTGTACGTCTTTTCATATTTCTTTACTCCTTCCTTTCGTGCTCTTCCGAAATTTTAAATTTGTGCGCTAACGCTACAGCCGTGACAATCATTTAGGTTGATCCTATGTTAAAGACTGCGCCTGCTGAATTGAATAACCCGCTCCACAATCATTTCCGAGTTGAAGTTTTCCAGTGCACAGATAGGCATTAGGGTGGTGTCACGACAGTTCCTAAGTATATTGCTCGATTCACGTGTGAGTAAATTAATTCACTGTTACCAATGGCAAATCTAAATGCAAAATCAAAACGAAAATCTCTTCATATTCGCTACTCTTTATGTAGGCATGTACAATCCATGTAACAACAGGTGAGGTGATGGAAGATGTAATGAAAATGTTTTTGCTTAAACCTCAAAATATGTTGTCTTCGGTGGTGGCGCTTATTCGTTACTCTTTGAACCCGCATCGTTTCAGGCTTAGCTTAAAGTAATTGCTAATTGATTATTGTCGTTTAATTGCACGTTGTTTCAGCCGGTTACCGCTGCGTAAACTTGAAACGATTGTAAGTATGCAGTCAACGGCGATAAGTACCTCTTCTTCATTCCCACAAATGTTTCACGATGATGCGCAGTCATCAAAAATTGGCATTCGTAGTGATCATTATCTAGGTTAGTTCCGACGCGAGAATTTTTTCTTTTCGAAATTAACGACCCCCTCACATTAACGTTTTTTTTTCTCTAGTGAGACAGTCAATACGTTTGATGGACTCGCTTACTTGAATTTGGCTAATGTCCAGTTATATCTTTCATATCCGCGTTTAGCTGTTACATTTTTATGTTTATTTGTTTAATATTTGCTTGTACATATTCTACAATAACCTGACATTTTCGGAGTTGCTCACAGTAAAGTAAATCGAGTCCTTTACACTTCGAGCGTTGATTTGGAGCCGCGATTATGTAAAGTTTCATTCATTCATTTCCATAAGTTCATTCCACTGGCATTTTATATATGCGATAAATTGAACAAATATTATAGAGATGGAATTTTTTTCGGCTCAAAATTTTTTTCAAAAAAATTTTTTTCAGACGATATAAGTTGCCGACTTCTCGATATTCTTTCGTTTTGTTCCGCTTCACCAGAAAGCGCAATAGCGACAACAAGTAAACGCGATTGTTTTGATATGAATGTAGTATACACATGCGATAGTAAGTTTTTTTTTTCCGTCGGCATTTTTATAAAAATTCACGGTTTTAACGTATTCTTTCAACAACGATGAGAACCTTTAACTGTATAGGATAACGAATTTGTAGTTTGAGTTCTTTTTGAAACGAATAAGAATCTACTCGTATTCAAAACGGTATGCCACCATAACTGCACGAGTATTTATTCCTCTGCACGAGCATTTCAAATTTTTTAACGATAAAGATTATATGTCATTGAATGCAAAGATATATAGATAGTGGGTGACATATCAGCCAAAGTATATTATGGATCCGAAATATTTATAAGATAACCGTTTATTTTGGATCAACTGATTTTTTCACTTGTGTATAGGCGATATTTTATGGAGTTTTTTTTTTTGCGAAAACGCGATGGTCTGCTCGAATTTTTATCGATTTTAATTCGGCCTTGCTACCTATAAGACTTAATCCATTATACTTTTGTACCCTCGTTCTCCGAGTACATTTTTTGGTATATCGGTTACCACTGCTGCATTCGGGTATGTTTTTGGCATGTCCATATACAGGTAAAATTCGATGGTACTTTTCGAATCACCCGACACTAATTGTCGCTAAAAATTGATACTCTCTACGTCCACTTTACAGCCATCTTCAAGTTTCTGTCTCTAATAGAATTGAATCGAGCTAATTTTAATTTCTATTCAGTTCTATTACCATTATCCAGTTGAAGAAAATGATGACTTGAAATATGGCTATTACTCAAATGATGACTTAATATGCATGAAAAAAATCTTGAATAAATTGGACTTAAAATTTCTTCAGCATTCCATGATAATAACAGTGGAAGGCTACTGACGTTAAGTAATGCGAGCGACGAGCGTAAGAGAAAGCATCTGTTTTCGATACATAATCGTGATACGCATATCGTATTGACCGATCAGCAAATTCAAACTACTCTATTGTACTTTGGTAAGATTCTTATTGAATGTCTTAGCTAGTGGACAGCTCGAAGGGAAAATTAATCGAGTTTTGCACCTGTGAATTTGAAATGAATTCTTTTTCATTAGTAACGCAAATTCTGTTGTCGTTTCGTATGAATTGTTTTTCTTTCATTTGTTGTCTTTTTCTTTTCATTTTTATTTTTTAGTTTAATCACCTAAAACTTCTAAAGCATATGCTCATGAGCACTTTCTTTCGGGCTTTAATAAGGCAGATGCCCTAGAAATGAGCATGAAAATCTGATTTCTTTACGCTGTGAAAAAATGTATGGAGTAATCCTTACTGCAGCATAATTCATAGGCGTCGAGTTATTCTTTACAGTTTATTAGACAAAAGTAATGCACTTTTGCAGTCCATTGATAGAATCGATTCGTCTAAAATATATTTCAGAGACTCGGAGCTTCAAATTTGATTGTTTTTGTTACGAACGATTATCTTTAATGATAACAGAAAATTTCATATTATGATTTAGGCGATTTGATGCAGCCACTGATTTGACAGGCTCTCTAGTAGCGATTGTTTTTCATCGATCAAAAGTGGAAATAAAATTTACGCCATTTTACAATTTCCGAAAAGAGAAAACGTTGAAAATTTGACCTGATTTTTGTGAACTTTCGCCGAGCAGTTGCAAAGGTTATTTCGTCCTAGCAAAAACTCTTAAATATTCCCCAAAAAATTTATTCACTCTCTTGTATTTACACGG
Source organism: Toxocara canis (assembly GCA_000803305.1). Lineage (NCBI taxonomy): Eukaryota > Metazoa > Nematoda > Chromadorea > Rhabditida > Toxocaridae > Toxocara > Toxocara canis. The sequence continues at coordinate 430,826 of JPKZ01001699.1, forward strand.
CCGTCAGTGAGTTATGTCTTTAGGCAACCCTCCCATCAATGCGCTATACAAAAGTGGGGTCGCATAGCCTATCCATTATGCATAGTTCCGCGTATAATAGTTGACCATTCCTCTGATACGATAATGGTTGGATATCCGGCTGCGAAAGGCAAATACCTATTCACGGCAAAAGTAGCACCAACAGCAGGAAATCGCCCTAGATTATACCGCTTAGCGTTCACAATTATACATGCTTAAATGATGCATGCGGAATTCCACTTGCATATATCTATAAGTCTTCATCTATTGAACTTGTCAACTGACCTTGAAGTGAAATTGTGAAATTGTGTGGATCAACAATGTTGAGATGGACAGGAGTGATAAATTCAGTTATGGTTGAAGTGAATCATGCTATACGATACGTCTAGCTGTGCACTCAACAGACAGCAAGTGTAATTCAGCGGTTTATTCGTAGGCGATAATTGTTAATGCACAGTATTTTCGAATAAAGTTAAGCATGCAGCGCAGTTATACTTGCAGCGATTACCCTATGCATCCCTGCAAACTTTGTGAAAAAGCTTCATTAAGGGAGGAGAGGAGAGTGCCATTGAAAAAGCTTTATGAAAAACTGATGACTCCGACTTCGTGATTCCTAACGGAGAACTCTTCATGGATCAGCAGTTTCTGTCAGCAGCGTAACAGCTTGTGAAATCGTCTCAGTATTGACCATGGAATATGAATAACGCACAATAGTTCGTTATTTTATGCGTCTGATGAAGCGTTTGTTGTTTTGATTGCAGGTGTTGACAACCAGTGATTACCTCTACATGTGGGTGGCTGGGAGGCGTTGCTACATCTGCCTTTAGTCTAACGTATATATTACGCATGTTGCTAAGCGATTTATATTACTGAGAACGGAGAGGACGTAACTCTAGTTTTGATTACACCCTTTAGATATGCATCAAATGTTCTTCGCGAAATCTACATCAATTTCTTTTTTCAATTTTGGTCGCTAATCGCAGGGATTTTTGATGAAACAAGTGTTTATATATATATATATGTATATATTTATATATATATATATATATATATATATCATAGCTAGGCTTCTAGCAAATGTGAGAGTCATAGGTACGCAGAAGCTCAGCTATGCTTCTCATATTTGGAATCCATAAAAGAAGCATTTCCAATTAAATAGTTTGCTAATGAGCAGCTAGCAATCCGCTGATTGAAGAAGTTTGACGCCGAATGAAAAAAAAAATTCCATAAGATGCTTGCTCAGTTATTATCTCATTTCGCTATCTGTTTCCCATATCAGAGCTTCCACGATGAGTTCACAACGACTTGCTCAAGCTGAATAATTTAACGTGAATCGTTCTCCGTCCACGTTTCTATACATGTTGTAGGCTATGCTATACAGCTTTCTTCGTGATTTTCTATCAACTTCGTCTCCCTACCTCACATTTCCCTAAACAGTGTTATTGGGTCATCAGAGGTTAGCGATGGGCGTTATTTATGCATTGAATCGATGATATCATATCAGATATTGTTAGGTTTATCACTATTGCTGAATGATTTCATACTGTCGGAAAAAATTTCGTTTTACTAAGTTTTCTACCACATTGCCTTACACCCCCCCCCCCCCCCCCCCCCCCCCCCCCCCCCCCCCCCCCCCGGTCACCCGACGACTGATACATCTTTTTTTTCGTTGAGGTCGAGAGAACTTTCAACGAATTTCGGTGATATATGTCAAAACAAATTTAAAATACCGCAATGATGGACCAATCGACCTACCATACTGTGAATTTAATTATGACCTAACAGTGTGGTGCCTTTTGGGTTTGACAGTGTTATTTAGGGAGCATAACAAAGCTAAGGGTACAGTTAGGAAACTCTCCATGCATTGAACTATTCTGTACTTCTGCTTTTCTGTTCTTTAAATATTTCCCAGCTGTATCTTTAAGATGTTTTGGTTCAGAAATGTAAAGTTGGTTTTGTTTAACAATTTCTTTTTATTGCTGCGCTAATTGTGTCGATAGTTTTAAAGCCGTTTTCGAATTTTCTTTCCTTTTTTTTGGCCACAAATACGATCGAATAAGTGCTCCAGTTTACAACTAGAGTTTCTACTTTGGCTATACGTACAATCTGTTCATGGATTTAGGATGCTCCCAGTTTCATTTAAGACAATTTCAGTACCTCGCAGAAAATGAATTTATTCGATAGGTAGGTTTTAGTAAATAAAGAAGGAAAAAAAGCGTTTTCACCTTAATACTTTATACCATGATGCTTTAACAATTCATCTCTGCCCATTTTCATTCAGTAACTTTGATAAAATGTGAAACTTATTAAGAGATTTCTTCTCAGTGGTGGACAATTTTTTGTGATTGACTATTTTCGAGCCAAAATTTGTGGATGGACAACTTCTAGGATGAAATGGTCGGGTTATTAATTTTTCATGAAAATCTGGTATGTCGAAAACCTTCAAGAAGTTGATGAGACGCGAATTAGAATTTCACATATTCCTCGATTGCGTGATCGAGTTAAAGGCGAGGAAGGCCTAAATAACTTCATATTAATAGGCTTTTTTTCCTGAATTCTTGACATTTCCGCTTCTTTTAAGGGCTAGTTGTTCAAAATAATTTTCGCTTTTTTTTCGCTGATTTGAATGCTTCCATACTTTCAAGTCTACATTACTTGCGCTTCACTTATCGAAAACATTGAAATTTGTCACTCATTTCACTCTTCCATCTCAGTTGAACTGGAGTGGGAATGGAGACTCTTGTATGAGCTGAACTATTATTGCCCATTGCTTTCAAATGGTGCTATGGGGTGCAAACTGTTTATGCTGCGCTAACACCGCCTCAGGGATACTGACGGAACGCAAAACGAGCAAAGTAGCCCTCGGTAGACGCTGACAGCAATTGATCGCCACCAAACAAACATTGAACGCATTGTTTCATAGTTCATTTCATTTAGTTGCGTCGTTGATCGTGTTGTTGAGCGGTATATACATTTCATCGAGCTTATTGAAGCGGTTACTTTTTTTAAGAGCAGAATGGTTTGTAGTGTTTTTTAAGAAGTTACAAGTTTCATCTAATGCCCCCTTGGTAAGATTATTGTTTGGTGATAATCGGAATACATGGCTGGTTCACTCACAACTGTTTGTATTTGGTGCTATTTGTTTTATTTGACTGTTCGTGCTTCGATGATCTTTTGGAGTGCGATAGCGACTGAAGACTTTGCTAATTGGCCTGCTGATAGAGACTTTTCACCATCTCCAGGTGAAGTCTCTATCAGCTGGCCAATTAGCGAAGTATTCACCAACACTACTAAGGCTCAATAGTGATGGTGAAAGCTACCATCACTATTGAGCCTTAGTCAGAATAGTCTGAATTAAATTATGAGATGTTAACGGTGTATACTGCTCCGGGTATATGATAAGTGATTATGAAGAGCAAATGAATTTTGGTTAAAATTCATGCAGTGATATTTGAATATGGTTCTGCTTCACAGCTATAGGTGTTTGTATTAATAGGTACCGCAGCTGGGCGGAGAGAGGATCCGTATCGAGAGGACGAGGAAGTTCAACGAGAAACACCAGAAACTCTTTAAAGTTTAGAAATGGGACTGAATGTTCGTCATGATTTTTTAGTAAGCTGAACTATTATTGCCCATTGCTTTCAAATGGTGCTACTGTTTATGCTGCGCTAACACCGCCTCAGGGATACTGACGGAACGCAAAACGAGCAAAGTAGCCCTCGGTAGACGCTGACAGCAATTGATCGCCACCAAACAAACATTGAACGCATTGTTTCATAGTTCATTTCATTTAGTTGCGTCGTTGATCGTGTTGTTGAGCGGTATATACATTTCATCGAGCTTATTGAAGCGGTTACTTTTTTTAAGAGCAGAATGGTTTGTAGTGTTTTTTAAGAAGTTACAAGTTTCATCTAATGCCCCCTTGGTAAGATTATTGTTTGGTGATAATCGGAATACATGGCTGGTTCACTCACAACTGTTTGTATTTGGTGCTATTTGTTTTATTTGACTGTTCGTGCTTCGATGATCTTTTGGAGTGCGATAGCGACTGAAGACTTTGCTAATTGGCCTGCTGATAGAGACTTTTCACCATCTCCAGGTGAAGTCTCTATCAGCTGGCCAATTAGCGAAGTATTCACCAACACTACTAAGGCTCAATAGTGATGGTGAAAGCTACCATCACTATTGAGCCTTAGTCAGAATAGTCTGAATTAAATTATGAGATGTTAACGGTGTATACTGCTCCGGGTATATGATAAGTGATTATGAAGAGCAAATGAATTTTGGTTAAAATTCATGCAGTGATATTTGAATATGGTTCTGCTTCACAGCTATAGGTGTTTGTATTAATAGGTACCGCAGCTGGGCGGAGAGAGGATCCGTATCGAGAGGACGAGGAAGTTCAACGAGAAACACCAGAAACTCTTTAAAGTTTAGAAATGGGACTGAATGTTCGTCATGATTTTTTAGTACCACCTTCATTCATAATTAATATTATGCAAAAAGGATAGAATGGGCTGACAAGTCATGGTTGTCGATCATCTTCTGCTTGTTCTTTTTTCTTGAATGCAAACAAGGGCTTGGTGACACGTAAGGGTTTCCACCGCATTTTAACGTTGTACTGAATGGTAGAATAAACTAGATTGCTTTACGTCTTTCATCTTTATGTTGTTCATGTCGAGCCGCTCGAGTTTCTTTTAAGCACTTTCTTAAAAGAAACGAGGAACTTCCGGAAAACTTTTAGTCATTAGGATTTAGGCAACTCTAAGTTTAAGATATTAGACCGTTTTTTGATCCTCATATTTAAGAATTTCCTCTTAGGACTTCTGGAAATATTTCTTTATTTTACAGATTTATTCAGAACGTATCGTTTCAATTCCGAATTTCCGAACAATTTCTTAACAAACAAATCAATAGCGTTTGAAACTGTTGAGACAAAAAAAAAACAAAACTAGCAAAATCTATAGCCGTTACTCATGCAATAATGAAAATTCTCATGCGAGAAAGCCATTGGGATCGGTGACCCGCAAAAGACGATTGCGTTGAGGACGACTGAGTGAGTACGATTCAGAAACCTCGAGAGAGAACCATTAGGTGTATTTCCGCCGAACTTGTACCATAGCTGTATCGGCATGAGAATTAGCACGTATGCAGTGTGTTGCTTGCAACTACGTTTTTATTCTTCATTGTTCATTTACGCCCCAACAAATAGCAAGCTGGTTTTATGCTTGCCACATACGGTGCAGAAGGCTTTTGTAGCTCCGTTCTTCAAGATTTGTTGTTATTCTACGGTTATGAGACTTTTGAAGACCTATCCGCCAAAACAACGGTGTAGTGTTATCGCTCTGCTTCTTTGGTTCCTATTCCTTGGACAGGCAGCTCACACGTCGGAAACCATAGATTTTTGGACTGTTTTTAATATTACACATATAGCATTTTAGCTTGACTAGGCGAGTATATATGTGGAAATTATTGCCTCAGGTTTGGAGGCTAGAAATTTCGAGAACAAAGAAAGTGTAATCGTTTACCCAAAAACGGAAGTCAGTGGAGACTATCGCTGTGGTGAGGACCACTATGAGTGTATGCGTCCAAATGCGAAAGAGCTAGAACGTTTTAGACATGCGGTATGCATGAGCGGCTTATAGTGCTTGCTGTGTTGCATTGGATGGATGAATATTTAAAGGAAGAAATGTAAGAAAGATTTTTTCTTTTGATTTTTTGAAGGAAATTTTGCTTCATTAAGAGAAAACGGTCGTTTTTGGTCAAAATTGGTTGTATTTCTATAAAAAATTATATATATATATATTCTCTCATAAAAAAACCTGAACTTTTTTCTGAATAAAATTAAACGACTCGTAAAAGATTTCTCGCAGATGTCACAGCAATTTTCCACTGATGATTGATGATCGTATGCCTTTTGCCTTTTTTAAACAGCTCATTTTTCGAAAAAAAAACGAGTCGTTTCCGCTATTCTTTCTCAAAATATCGAAAAAGTTGGACCGCCATTAGATCACTGAGCAAAAAAATCTGTGTTTTCTCATTTTACGTGAATTTGAATGTCATTCTGTTTGTTTTAATTCTCTATCAATTATGAAAATAAATTAATAAATGGGATGAAGGATGGGACGAAAATAAGAATAATAAAGTGGAACGTTTTCGATATGCATCTGTCATCTGCCATATAACATGCGAAAACAATTCTTCTGGAGGAGTTCCAAGTTGGGGTAGCACCGGTGGGAAAATGTAGCGTCAGTCTTCTCATTAAGACTTGAAAAGTTTGGGAATTTTTTAGCAATTTTTTTCAAAAATTCAAATTGCTCAGATGTGATTTTTTTTGACCATTATTTGATCGTTTCGTTTGAAAGGAAAATTTCCCAACTGAAAGCATATATCTTAAAATCTCTAAGTGCTTCTTCGAATATTTACCCACAAATAACCGATTCACTATCGCTCTTTATATTGCTTCATTTTGGATAACGATCATAAACTTAGACTCTATTGAAAGAGTAGAAATGGATGTGAAGACTTGAAGATGTGTCGCATACAGATATGAATATGATTTCTGCAGTTGCTTTTTTTATTTCTTTGGTTACACGCATATGTATATTTGCTATGCTGCATTTTGTTAGCAAAGAAACGTCAAATCAAGAAACTTGCAGGGAACTTCTTTAATTTGCAGCTTCCTTTCGCATTGTTTTAAAGTAACTTGAAACTTTCGCCAAAAAAACCCTCCTCATTCCTCTCCCCCAACCCCACCCCCGCCCCCATCCACTTCTCCTCCTGTCCACAAATATATGCGAGTCAAAAATATGGAGGGTTAATCATGTGCCGATTTATGCCACTGAAATGTGCGACCTTTAGTATAGTCGACATGTTCGAAGTATGCGCATTAAAACCGGCTTATAGTTTGGCAGCTATCATGCTCCGATCGGCCGCTTTTATATGGTTGGCATTGCTTGATAGTCGTTGCGTTGCATTGCCATAGTGCGTTGCGGTCTAAGAGGCGATTGTATTGTTTGCGAAAATATACACTCAACCTTGAGTGCACCGTTGAACAAATAGCTATAGAATTCCTATAGAACTGATGTATATTTTGGCATGTGAACGGGGTAGTGTCGAATATTCTATGGTCTCTTTTTCTTGATACCTTCTGGCTAAAAAATTCTGGTTTTGTGGCCGAATTCATTTTATGTGATCGTTTCCTAGGGCCCATAGTGCTAGTGCGACAAATGAATCTCTTTGCTACAGAATAAATTTTACGCTTGATCTGTAAGCCGTTGTAGCACTTTTCATGTTCTGTAATTAGCTGCCGATAGAAATGGAGCAGCACCGAGAAAATTCGATGTTTTATTGGATGGAGTATATTTCATTTTCAGTTATGATATCTGGATTTTTTATAACCAAATTTTTTGAGCCGTTTTCTTATTTTTTTGGAAGTAAGCGATTTCTTTCTGGAAAATTCTGATTTCTAAGTTGTCGAAAATGCTGTAAAATAAGAAAACATTTATATTTTTTGATTGAGCAAGCGAAAATTCTCTGGCCATTTCACTACTTTATATAAGTCTTAACAGGCATCGATTTCCTTGGTATCCATAAATTTATTCTCATTTTGATCATTCTAATTGCCTTTACCTTCTCTTCCCATAGCTCATTTATGGCGAACTTATAAGACAACGGCTGTCTGCCTCCCGCTGTGTAGATGTGAATTTTAAGACATCTTGTACTAGAAAGCTTGAGACAGTAGAAATCTGTTGATGAGTTGGAATGCGGAAAAAAAAATCATCTTGTTGGAAACAGTTGTTTTCATTAGTCTCTTCATAAGTAATCAATGGTATCGGAAATCGAATGTTTTTTTTGCTCGATATTTGATGTTTGAGGTTATAGAGGGCAATGTTTTATTGCGTCGCTTGCCCGATAACAATTCTCTTGTTATTGTTTACTCTGAAAGGTTATCGATTTTTCATAAAGTTTTTTCCCAAGTATTTTTTTCGGTACTATCTTCTTCTGTATACGAGTAACGTTTTGTGATTTGTTCATGTATTGTAGTTAAGCAGTGTAACACTTTTGGAGTACAACGAGGAAACTTTTCGTTTGGGGCAAAATTCGATTATCGTTTTCTGTAGCGCACAGAGATATTGCTTTCATTGGTCGGAAAAAAGTGATCGCTAAAAAGGGCTGAAAAATTGCATGAAAGTTTTTTTTGCTTTGGATATTTTTTGTCGCCAAATGTACTCATGAATGGATGTATATACAGTAAACGACATTGCTGCTGCTGCTGCTGGTGTCACATTCCACACAAAGTGATCGTTCTTAAATTTACTACAGCAATGTTTACTTTCTAACGATGCTACAACAGTCAGAAAAAAAGAAGTTCGACAATGTGTAGTCGAGAACTTTTTACATTCATAATATTTACTGTTTTTTTTGTTTGCGATCCGCAATGAGCTATGTTCTTTTGTTCCACATTTTTTCCGCTTTCAAAAAAATAATTTCTCAACATTGGTTCCCGTAAACAATATCGTTCTCATTCGGATCGATCACAAGAAGTAGTTTTTTGAATTTTGCTTGTATGGATGTTGGTTTTGGCAGAATTTTTACGACAAACGGTTGTTCTGAAATATAGCAGAATGAATTATTTATTTGACGTTTTGAATTTTGAATATTAATCATAGTCTTTAGCAAACTTCGGATTGGGAAGAGGTAATTTGAGTGGGTAAGATACCGCTTATTAATTTATCTCATTTTGTTTTATGCTAACGGAATGTTTTACCGATAGATTCGATCGTCCATTTAAAAGCGGCAATTTTTCTCCCCCAAATTTGTCCGATTCGACCCATATTAAGACTAGGCCATGATCTCAAATGAGCTGTGCAAAGGTGGAGGCGAAGTTGGGAAACAAATAGTAAGATAAGCTTATATACTTAATTATGGTCGGTAAAATTGCGCATTTTTAATCGGTAGTCGTTTTCAGCGACAGTTTCAACAATTTGTCGAGCTTCTAATAAGAATCTCCGCAGTTTTAAGCTCACTCAAGCGAATAGCAAAAAAGGTGACTATAAGGATGCCCATGCATTTCAGACATCTTCAAAGGACTGGTGATGCTCATACATTTCAGGCATATTCAAAGGACTGGTCCAATCATTGACATATATAGTTCCCATGAACATCTAGTTCACCTAGGCGCCAGCTTATTGTTCAGTGCGTTTACTATATAGTAAAGGAGTACAAAACATTTGTCTTAAACATAGACCGTAATTAGTCAAAAGAAGCAATCCACCAAAATAAAAATATAACGAGCAATATCCTTAGCCTTTTTCATACTGCAGCTCTGATTTTTTTTAGTTCCGTTTTTTTAGCTTTATGATGAACAATACGAAAAGCTTCTCTAGTTGTACTGGTAGAGATTTCTTTCCTATTTGTCTTGTTGTATTATCGAATTTAATTAGTTATAGAATCAGCGAATATTTGTTCGTCGCCTTTTTGCAACTCATTACCAGGACCTTCGGATGGGAAAATGGAAATAAAATCAATTAGCAAACTATTGATTATATAATCGAAATTTGCATTTTTATACTCGAATATATATTCGAATACTTATACTAGATTTTTATTTTATACTCGAATTTGTACTCGAAATCGGACTGCTTATCGAGGGTAATGAAAAGGCGCGTTCAAATACTTATTCGTTTGCTTAATAAATTGATAATATTGAATACAGCTTTGTCTCGTTGTTTTCAATTCATTACTTACTTGCATTCGAATATTTCGTTCTTCCAGTAACTTTATTCTCATCGTGATGATCAGTTCGACAATGTTTTCAATCGGACCTAACTTAGAAAAAAACAAAGTTATGGTTTTAGTTATTGGCGGCATTGTTTTGATGTGTGCTGAAATAATTTTCCCCTTCGATTAGTAATTAAACAAATAAATGAGATTAATTTTTAGTGATTAAATAAAAAAGTAAATGAAGTAATATTTTTGATGAAGTTTTCGACTTATTATCGATTAGCTTAAACGTTGTGAACAGAATTTTCGAAAAGTTTGCCATGAATTGTCGCTGATTTTTGCGCGATTGAAATATGGCATTCATTCATCTCTACGTTCCAAATCCGCACAAATAGTGACATCTGCAGTGTATCTCTTTATACGTTATATCTATCCAATCGTTATCAAATATGAATTCTCATTTTAAAAGACCTACGCAATCTACATCTTTGCCAACAAAAGTTAACACATTTTAATAGGTGAATCGTCGAGAATGTACCTCACTAGTTTCACTTCTCGGTTCCGGTTTTTTTTTCCAAACTGTTTTTCGAAAATTCCAAAGTGAATAGTTGAGGAGAGAAAATATCGTGGAAAGAACGAACATATGAGATAATGTTATCTTTATGACGCTTGATCGGATAAACTGAAATTTTCAAAATTCATCAGACGTTCTCGCGAGATTTTCCGAAGTATATATGGCGTATCAGGATAAAATTGTAGTCCAATCGGCAAGCAACGATCATTTTGTATGAGCGTTCTGAAAAATGATTTTTAATTGCGCCAAGAGAAATATTAATTCCTTGCAACTTGATTTCACTTAAAAAGTCGTCATGTACGACACTGAATCGTTGCTGTTAGCCTACTCGGCTTGTTTTTTGCACCTCTTATGAAGTTCAACCACTTAAAGCCTTATACGATTCCGCGTTTTGACGGCACTTTGTTAAGTTATTTAGATTTTCATAAGATGTTTAGTATCCATATTTTGCATGCCTAGCAGCCGAGTTCAATCCTAACTGCTTTTGCGATTTTTGTAGTAAAATAACTCCGAGCTGGATGGCCTCATCGTTTTTAACATGGACTCTCTTTGCTCATCCAAAGCGTTTTTGGCTTCCATATAAGGCAACTCAGCTGTAGTATAAAAGTACAGTCGACGTCAACTGTAACGGTCTAAATAACCGCGCACACCGTCACGTTAATTGTCGTTAATTATTTCAACAAATAAAGGTTTTCGTGTAAAAAAAATTCTGAAATATCAAAGCGAGTTTCTTCAAGTGTTGCCTCATTTCGTTACCAGTTTTACGCCTGAATTGGGCCTGAATTACTTCAAAAATTATTTCATTCTGTCATCTTCTAGTATGTTCTAGAACGCGTTCGTAAATTATCGTTAGTGTTTTTTTGAGGTATGGAATTTTTACCAACAGTCGATCGTTCGTCTTTAAGTGTGGTATGTGACGCTGAAGCAAGCAAGCTTCACGCTATCGATTAGCAAGCAACCCATCCATCGTCTCTCGAAACTCAGTGCTACGATTGCCTCTTACACACATATCACCCCTCAAAGAGGTGCATGTGCACAAGTGTGAAGTGGATTTTTTTCTTAAACGCATGATTATTTCTTGTTCGTTTTGATTAGTTTCTCTTTTTTTATTTGAGAATTTATTTTCAGGCTGCATTTGTTAGCGCTAATTTTAGTTCATTAGCTGCCAAGTTGGTTTTTACAAAATTATTTCGTATGTACTTGGACGTGGACTGCTCATTTCTCTTTCGGTCTTCCCCATTTTGCGACAACGTCACTTTTTTTGTTTTTTTGGTTTGTGGTGGAATGTTAGGTGTTGTTCACATAACATAACGATTCGTACTTCTGTATTGGTTCTTAATCAGTTGTGTAACTTACGTATAAGAATTTTATTATAGAAAAATTAATTTTATTTGAATGAAGTGCCCTAAAGAATAGCTGAACTACAATATATGCTCAAAAACTTTTTTTGTACTGTTACGTTCGATACTTTGTCAAGGATTTAATGAGATTTTGGCATTCATTTCCAACGTTCCTGAAAGATCTCATTAGTTTTTGATGAGGCGAGCAATAAATTCGCCCTTGAAGGACTCTAATTAAAAATGAGGAATAGACAAGTATTTTGGGAAATAATTCCACATAGAATACGATTGAATTTTTGCAATTTTTTGCTTACATAAAGTACATCAAGAGTTAGCCGAAGGTGAAGGAGACGTAGAATTTGAGGTTTTTGACTCCTACACGCTATGATACCATTCCCTTCATCTCTTCTTTGCCCTCTCCACCCCTTCCTCCCCCTCCCCCACCTTAATCTCCAACGCTTTCTAGCTTTTCCCTCTGCAAAATAGTGCAGTTTTGACGTGTGTTATTCCCGTTGGGAAATTTTTCAACTTTAAAATGTTTTGTATCATACACTTTGAAGGAAGTTGTATATGTGCAGTTGATAGCAATCAATGAGTCCAGAAAACATGAAGTGTATTTGTTCTATACATGAATAAATTTACAATTGTAATGAATGACTGCACGTTTGGATGGAATCGCGACAATGGGATTTTAAGCATTCGTTAAAGAATTCAGCAATTCTTACTCAGTATTTTTTATGCAATTCACGTCTCCCTCGTTCTAGCCTGAGAGTTTGTTCGTTGAGATATCTAATATCTTCTGTCGATTCCGTCGATTTTCGTTTTCCCCCCTTGCCTTCTTGGAGGAATTGTTGCCCACAAACCAACCTTATAGCGTATTTGGACTTTCGAGACTTCTAGCACCAAGCCGTACATGTATATATATATATATATATATATATGTACCTATACATCATGTATACATATATATGCATATATATATATACGCATCTATGCAAATTTAGCGCTTTCTTTGCTCCATTCAAGAACTCGATCCAGTTGTCCTCACTTTTTATGAGAAACTTGCCTCGTATAAGAGGGATGCATGATGTGCATCATTCATGGTTAACGAATAAATAAATCTCTCGTTCAATCGATATCCGTGCCAAGTGAATAGCGGAAAACTCGTCCCAGTTTCAAGAGAATTGATGCTTCGTAATAAGCTCAAATATGCTACCGTTGCTTCATTGGCGAGCAAATTAGCTTGAATGTAATGATCGCCTCCCAAAACTTCCATAATATTTGCTAGTAAAATACTATTTGTAACCGATACATCTCAGACAATGATCACATCTCTATGAAAAAGCTCTTTGAAGCAACTCATTTCCATAAGATTCAACGATGCTTTAAAACTGCCGTATTTTATGATGTTGTTAGTTCACCGTTTAATTTGCTGCTCATATGAAATTTGTGAAAAAGAACATATATTCCTTTCGTTTTGCTTTCAGCTAATTTCATTCCATCTCTATAAATAATACATTTGTGTGTTAGAATTTCGAATTGCTATGGATGTAGAACTCTTCCTATCCTCGTCAAATCATTAACAATTTGAGACGTTCGTTCCGTTTTTTTTTCCCGTCTTTCGGAACCCGTATCAGAAAGCGATACAGCACTTACTCATAGAATTCAAAAAAAGATTTTAAAAAAAGAATTCCACTCGGCAAATGCAGAATTAAAGTGTGGTTTGGGCCGCACAATTTTTTTTTCTTTTGCGATTTTCTTTTTGTTTTTCGCTGATTTGATGTATGTGTACGGAACGCGCATATGTGTATGCCAGTCATTGATCGCATTCACTGCAGCTGCCGTTTCGCTGCTATTCACTCCAACTTCGATCGAATATAATTCCTCATATTTCCATATTATGCAACTGTAATAAACTATTATTTAATGGTTATCGATAATTAATGAAAGTCACCACTATATACTCATATATTTTTGTTATGATTGTAGAGAAACATTGTTATTTTACTGAAATGTTATTGTTATCTTTTATAGATACTGTTTAAAAATAATCATTTACTTTTTTTTCACGTTTTTCGCAAAAATTTTCACGTAATATATTCAAACAGTTTTTCATAGGGTCAATTGTGAACATATTTCTCCGATTGTTCTTCGTAATCTTCAAAAAAAATTTTTTTTGTTTTGGAGTTTTCTTTTTGCGGAATAATTTTATAACAGAGAAGTCTGGTATGATGCTCTCGATACTACAAATACTGTTATCCTTCCCAGATTCCTGTCTACCGTATAATCTGCAATTAAGCCCTCCATCTCACCTTTGGTCTCGCATGATCACAATTTGCTGTTATTTCACTGCCGTAAAACAATTTATCAACTATTTTTGCAATTTCGGTTAACAATCCACTGGGACAAAAACACTACCAGCTTCCGGAGCTTCTATTAAGCAATATACGGTAGGTTCATTATCGTGTTATGGTCGTTTGTTCTTCATTTTACGTTCGTCTATTTTTGCCGAAGTAGTCCTTCCTGAACTAGTGCAATAACCATCGACTAATTTTTGTTGGAATCTTATGCAATTTTCAGCGCCATTTTTTAAAGTTTATGTTAGCTGATTTTAAGCTTTTCATTCCAATCGATTTCATTCATTGTGACTGTTCGATGTATTTCAGTTCTTTCTTGTTCTTCGATAAGCTTCTTCCTGCGTTCGCCGATGTTTTACAGTCATTCAAATTGCTGATTTTGCTAATAAGTGTTATTGAGTTTTTATTAATGGCACTTATTCCGAAATGTATTTTTTAAGCACTTTTTTGTCCTATTGTATAGGTCAAAGTAACCCTGAAATGGTGCACATGTAAGCTTTCAGTCAAATTGGCAATTCGTTTGTATTGGAACGTAACGCTTTCATGACGCCACCTAAAGTTACAGTTGGCAACTAACACAGTTGAGGCTCATCATATACCATATCGCCTTAAATAATGTCTGCGGCTCGATCTAGCCTTCCCATCTTGAACGTGGCGAAAAAAAAAAGGTGCCTTCGACGTCGACCGGACTTCAAATAAGCTACATACTTGATGGCTTAGGGTTTTATTGCGAGTAATGTGATAGTTGAGCGTAACGGGAATTATAACCGTTTGTTATTAGTGCTTGCTTTAGTGAATCGTAATTAATACACTAAGGCGAGAGGTATACTTCGCTTACGAGATGGTTGTTCTGAGCATTAAAATAGTGGCTGTCGCATCCGTAAGCCCTTTTCGTTAAAACTATTCTTTTAAAATCACTTGCTGCGTAGAATGTATTTCAAAATTTAGTGTATTCATCCATACAACTGTTCGAAACTGAACACTCATGTTTCTCTTTTTTTTAAATCTAAGCCCGTTTCCTTCCGAACATTTTATTCAGTAAGATGAGATGAGAGAAGCAAGATTTAAACAGAATGTTAAATAATGCTTCGAAAGAATTGCAGGTACAAAATAGAAAGAATCACTTGACGAATAGGCGATAAATATGTCAGGTAATAAAGGTGTTGAGGTACACGTTACCTCTATACCTTTATTGAGCTATATATTAGGTAATTTGAATGAGATAAAGGTATAGAATAGGACAACAGGTTATAGATAAACAACGAGGATGTATCATCCTGAGACAGTTACCATTTGGGCGAGTTGTAGCATTTCTTCATTGCACTTATGCCCGTTTTAAACATCAGGGCAAAGATTTGCATGTGTGGTAACCGAGATTTGTGTGTTATAGACACAGCGTTCCGTTCAGTTTAAGCTGCACTTGCTCATCTACAGTAATATTGTTATCATTGGCATTGCCAACATTATCGTGCCTATAACCTTAAACCCATTGTGCCATTCGAAAAAAGCCCATTGTTGCGCCAATCGAACAGTTAATAGTCCATTCAAAGTAATTCAGGTATACTTCCAGACGAAAACCAACGAGGAAAAATTGCTCATTTTGCGTTGGAACTTGATAATGAATCAAGAGGAAGCTCTTTTTTTTCGCTAAGTCGATTTTTTTCTCTTTCCATTTGTTTTTATGAAATGATTAATGTCGACTGACTGCAGTCGGTCATATTTGTTTTCATTTCAAATTTTCAACTCACTTTTACAAAAAAAAAACTAAAAAATTAGGAGATAAAATTTGACAATTTCAGTTCAACAATTTTGACATTTTTTACAAATTGAGTTTGGTTTACCCTGAATCCTCGCCAGTTTTGCCTCTCTTCTAGGTAACATTGTCAGAGCAATTGCCACTTTATGGCGAAGTTAGCATTTTCGTTTTTGCTATCGATCACAATCTAATATCATCAATTAAAAATCGATGTAATGCGATTTGCTCATGCTTGTAGAGTGTGGTTTGATCTGCCTTTATGAGAACAAAGTTGAGCGCTAAGCGAAAAATATACAAAACAAAACAAAACAAAATTGCTTTAGTGATCAACGAAAGGTTCAGTTACGGATGGTGTTTCATGCTGACCCAGCGTTTAATCACGTATTTTCATTTTGCATCGGTTACGTGTTTCGCTCGTTCTGATTCATCGACACTGTGGATGCTTTTTTTGAATTATTTATATTGCAATTGTAAAAGAATACTTTTTTTGCTTCGTGTAAATTTATGAGCTCATTTTGGAATTCTCATAGATAATTTTGTGTCAAGCATTTGGAAATGCAATTGCAAACTAATGCAAATTGCAATTTATTGCAAAAAACATCGTAAACACTAATTAAGTCCAATATGCACGTGAATTTCCACGCTATTTCACGTTCATTTACTCGCAGATGTGCGTAAATTTGCTTGTAACATGATTGTATGCGCGAATGTTTGCGTAATATGCAAATAAATTATGCATATAAATTTAATTTAATCGAATCTTAGAGAATAGTGATCCGTCATGTTTATTGGAATTTTCATATACTGGATTATTCAGAATACTGGATTATTCAGTTCGTTCCCTTCTCATTCACTAATTTTTCCAAATGTCTTTCCCGATGTTCGATTTTCATAAAATTGTATCCATTTGATCTGGAAGGTTGAGAGTGGCAGCATATGACGTGCACCATAGGAGGGATTGTTTAATAGGACAACATGTTAGGAATGCGCTACTGTTTGGAATAGAGTCTGTAGTTTGTTGGAGCGGCAAACCAGTCGGCAAATTTTGACATTAGAAACGAATGTGCAATTCTCTTTTTTCATTTTTCTTTTTTTTCCTTTTCGAATATAGTCGACAGCCTCTATATCCATTTAATAGTTATAGTACATTCGGCACGTCGAATTGAAATATCACCGATTTTTTGCTGTACCGATCGATATTTCGGTACTTTGCGTATGGTGTTTAGAGGTGTTTTTTTGTTTTGTTTTTCGTGAACGAGTTATATATGATTTTGTTTTTGTTTGTAAACAATAAATCAAAACGTTTTTTAGCGTTCTGTTTCGCATGTGAGTCCTCATATAAGGTTGAACACTGCAGCGGCGAACGATCAAAACGTGGGACGAGCAAATCGAAAAATTCCTCTTTTGGGGTAAGCGATATAAGCAAATTGTTACTAGCTAGCATGTATCATCCGTATATGTCAGTAATTAAGTTCTTAAGTTCTTCATTCCAGTCTCTCCTTCTTTATTCGATCTCGCTCAGACGATACCTCATTCCCATTCGGAGCACTGTATATTACTAGAAGAAGCGTTAGCTGACAAAAAAAATTCGTAGCCAATTTGGTCAAATATGTTGACGTTGAATTGTTGTTTACGGATGGACTTAACGTAATAGGAATAGAAATAAGAGATGTAGAACAGATTTCTTCTCCTGTATCCTAGCCCATTTTGCCTACAGGAATAGAAAAATTTGCTACAACCATCTTACACTGTCTTCTGTCGCTGTTAATCTTCGTATCTGCTTTGTTCAGCGTTAAGCCACGTGAATAATTCGACTTATAGCCATACATAACGACCGTTTTCGTTTATGTCTTCGTCAAGTTTTTTTTCATCTATATATGTGCTACTTACTGCGTAATACGATTGAATGTGAACGTAAGAATTATTTGCACGTTTGAAAAGGATTATTTTTTTCTCGACTGTTTCAAGCTTTCACTTTTTTAATTCGTCCTCGAATGCTCGAATTTTGAAGTAAATAAACTTTCAAAAAAAATTTATTAAAATATCGAATTTTCCGACGTTTTGACTTCTTTGTCGCCTTCTTGTAGATGTTCATGGCTTTACTCATGTCGACTTCAGATGTCGTTTATTATCTTCACGCTTATATGAGAACCGTTTTTCATGTCATTTATAAAATAAGTAATTTGATGCACGAATAGTTAGTTCTTCAGAATAGTTCTTCTGAATTTAAAAAAGATTTCAAAGGTAACAAACGAACCATTTTCATCGAGACGATCTTTGGGCTGGCAAAAAAAAGCTCGAATGGATTCTTCATAATACAATCACGATTTTAAAATTTTTTAGAATATCTGCGAGCATAATTGTAAACGTTGAATAATTTCCTCGTTTCGCTGATATTATTGGTAGGCGAGAAAATACTCAATGATTCACGCTGAGCGATTAACTACAATTATCGGAATGCGCGAAAGACCAAAAAAAAGAGAATTGCCTTTTGCGTACTTTTAGTTTTCCGCCCGCATTGAACAGATGGTACCACGCCAAAGTTTGAAATATATATATTTTAAGAAAACGGAACTCTATTTATTTGAAGAAGAAAATAGAAATATATTTGAAAAACGAAAATAAATTCGAAGAAAGTACTTGAAATTAAAATATAGAAATATAAACGTTAACATAAATTGGTGTTATGCGGTTAACAATATGTTAAGTAATAAGATCGTTAACGTCTAACTGAGATTTTTAGCATCAGTGGAAGCACACAACACGACTCTACCTTTTTAAGAAAATAAAAGCATAAACATAAATATGGCCGAATTGTTCGTTGGCCACATGAAATGTACGGACTAGTTGACCCATAATATATCGAGAAATGAGTCTGTGTATTCGATGATAAATCACTTCTCGATTTCGCAATCTATTCGACTGACGGAAAAACCGATTCGCCAAAATTCACAGTTTTCATCGCCTTTCATGTGGTACGATTCGAACGAAAAAATTGAAATCGTTATGGAAATATGTGTGGTTTCTTTTTCTAAGTTGTCTCAGAAGCTTGCTTAATCGATATATTTTTATTAAGTCGTTCGTATTAATTTTGCTATGGTGAAAATTAACATGAAATTTTTTTTAAAGAAAACAGTTCTCGTCAAATTAAATTCTGCCATCCTCGATTAGATCCGTGATTTCTTGCTTTCTTTTCGCATCCCAGGTTAATTACTTTGATTTTGTATCCATCGATACTGAGAATATTTTTTGTATTGCTGAAAACTTTTCTGTGCTGGTGAAAAGTAATATTTATATTTATATTTATATATTCCATTTTTTTTTATTCATTTCGTAATTGCTGTCTTTCCCTATGAGCTGAGCCAAGGAATTTTGGTAGCAGTTTAGGGCATAAAGATATGTTTACAGTTTGCAAGCGATAGGTTGTTGTTTGGGCATATTGTATAATTGTATAATAGCGCATCGATGCGGTCAGAGAATTTCTTTTGATAAACTCAACGGAAGCGTACAATGCGATCCACCACTCTCACCATATAGTTACCCTATACCATATAGTCTCACCATATAGTCAAAATCATATGGCGGTATTCATCATATGAGAACAACAATTAGACATGCCAGTGTATCGTGAGCTTTTAACTGGAAGATGTTGCAAAATGCGAATCACATTTAGTTCAACACATTTATTTTCCTTAGCAATGAACACATTTCAATGAGCAGTATTGCTCTACGTACAGTTTTCGGGTACTATCAAATGATTTCATGAAACGACCGTGGAAATTTTGTTCAAAGAGGAGTGGCTCTGAGTGGTTTTTCGAGTGCTATTTATCAAGGAGAAATTCCAGGCTAATTTATTGTAGAAAACTTTCGTTTCCGGGCAGCCTTCTTAACTCGTGGCATTAGATCGGATAGAAATGTTGTGTGCAAATTTTCATAACATTTAAGTGAAGTTGACTTTAATTTTTGCATGATATTCCTGCTGTGTTTGTTCTGAGCAAAGCATTTCATGAAAGGTTGGTGGCAGTGTCTGCCTAAGTATTCTGTTTACTTCTATAAAAGCTATTCCTTTCTTTTCTTCCTTGAATGCTTATTCCATTCACTCTTCTTCCGTTTTAAAATTGGGATGGTTTGGCACCTCATTTAATTAAACCATTGGATTCATTACTGTCAGTTCGCTAGCAGCTTTTATCACAATATTTGCTGCTTATTACGTCGGCGGAGCAGCCGTCAATACACAAGTGATTTATTGCCGTTGATTGTTCGCCTAGTGGGACTTCCGTTCATTCATTGGTGGTCTTCGTTTACGAATTTTAGTACCACCTACTAGACTACTAAAAATATGGGAGGGGGGGGAGGGGGAGGAAGGAGAGGAAGGGAGGCTGGTATTCTAGCTCCCTCTCCGTAATTCTGTAATTCTGATCAAGAACAAACTTTCCAATATTTTGGTTATGAGTTTGAATTTTTCGTGTGAATAACTGCTTAAAACTGAAAAGTTGTGAGTACGAACAAACTGCGAGTAAAACTCATCATATTAGTAAAACTTTTCCAATTTTTTTTTCAGAATTTCGGGTTTTTCATCCTCACCATTTTTGGATGATCTGAACCAATAACCTTACCAGTTCATCTATGACCATTGGAAATCTTCATTAAATTATTGATACTCTCTGAGAGTGCGACGAAAATAGAAAAGTGTAGAGGAAGGAAAGAATATATAAAATAGGAGCTTATTGGTTTTTTTGAAACAATCGTTTTTGTATGGTATTATATCCAGGCTGTTGTAAATTCCATATGGCGGAATTGCAGTTAAACGAACACAGATGTTTGCGTTTTCTTAAATCCTGTCATTGCATGCTATTAACAGCTTTATGTTATAATTAATTCCTGGATAATCTCTCGTTATATGTCCTACTCACCTGAATAAAGTACGTCATTATGACATTCTATTACCCATGGGTTACCTTTACATAAGTACGTCCTAGTGTAATTGACTTCCATGATGTCATATTTACTGAATATATGGCACCACAATTGCGCATATAGTCTGTTAAGCGTATGATAGCAAACATTTATAAATAAATGCTACAAATCCCCATACCCGATAATGTACATTGAAATATACCTAAGATTATGAAACGGGGAAACTGCAAATGATGAGTTTCATGGAGGTGTTGGGGAAGACAAGTTTTCTTGCCAAAATCGGGTGAACGAGAATGCTTTTCAACATTTCCGTCCGAATTCATACTTATAAAATTGCCAAAATATTTACAGTTATGGTTGTCTGCAGTCATTAAAACAATTGCATGAAAAGTAATTTTTAAAAAAAAGTTATTTCCCTCTTTCGTTAGTTCAGAGACGATATCTCGGTAACAACTGAAAGGAAGGGAAACAGAAATGTGCATGCTTCTGAGGCTCGCTATGCTCGTTTCGATCGACAATAAAAACATAGGACACGTTTATGGAGCTCGCATGAGGCCGTCTATCGAAATGACTCTTATTACCGCAAGTGAAAAACGAGTGAATTTCATTACTTTGAACGCTGTTCCGACAGCATATCGTCTCGACATCGTTTCGTTTACGTCTCGGGCCAAGTGTTGCGATCGTTTATATATTACCGAATTTACTCGATTGTATATGTGCGGAATAGGACTACAGTACCTTTAATACGTTTATAATATGTAAGCAATACGTTTAATAATGTGTAACATGCGAAACACTGAAC
>JPKZ01001699.1:455223-467448 GCA_000803305.1 Toxocara canis
GCGATTTGGTGGCTCATTCGTCAAACCAGTTCGTTTCATAAACTCCTCACAAATGAAAAACAGATTTTTGTGCGCTCGTACAAATGTTCTACGAAAGACTTTTTTTTTGTAAAATGCATGCAAATTTCTAAAAATACATTAAGCAGCACAATTTCATGTGCCAACTGCAAGTGCGGAAGAGATGGCGTTAGGTTTCAGTCTTAGGGCATCTTATGGCGTAGATTATTTTGAGCCTTAGCGCATACCTACGATACTTCATAACACAGGTGATTCCTAGTTAAAAACCACCTGACAGATAAACCTGAGGACATTCACAACTATGCACAGACATAAGTCACCAAAATGAGCTCTGTAAACAGGAAGTTTGATGAAAGGCACAAAAAATTAACGCAATCGGCTGCTCAGAAAATGTTGCTTTTGTTTGCCTATTTCGCCTCATTCTCTCACCTTCAAGCTTGTTCTGTTGAAGCAACTCTCTTCATAAATCAGAGATTCATTTTTCGCGTGTAATAGAAGGATTATCATCCTTCATTCTGAACTTATCATTTTTAACCTTAACATTTATCATTTTTAACCTTAAAATTTGGAGATCTAAGACGTTCAGGCATGACCACTTTATTCCCTTGTGAGAGCCCACAACATTTTGGAACACTACCGGAAACCATCACGTTATCCATTGTCTCATGTGTGCAACCAGTTTTAGGAAATATGCAACTGTTATGCGACTTCTGAATCGTTATTGCGAAAAAGTGAGTGATAGTTGTCCTTTTTTCTTGACGGCCTACTTTGCCTTCGTGATTTGCAAGGTCAAAAAATATTATTAATGGCTCAATTAGAACAGTGGAAGGGAATATAGTGGAGTGGAGGAGGGGCGGGGGTGGGGAGAGGGTGAAGCCTTTTGGCAGATTATTTTTATATTTGCAACAACCAAAACTCACAATTTACACTAAAGAAAAATTCGAAAGAGCTAAGCACATAAAGCATTGTATTACTTTCTAAAATTAAAAAAAAAATTTAAAGCAGTCGTACCCCATAGTATTAGTTCATGATCGTAGTCCGAAGATGTTCATTGAAGGCGAACAGTTAAGTGATTTATTGGTGCCAATGAAGAACGAATGAAAAACCAAATGATCCATCTGTGAGGACATTCTTAAACAACTATGCAATGAGCGGAGAGCGTTGACGTGTACGGCGATGCTAATAGATATGTTTATTTCGTAGCCAAATGTAGAGGTACCAGTCGATGTAGTCGTACTAGTGATTCGATTGTCGTACAGCATACGAAGGAGAGTAGCAGACTCGTTAAGTCATATCGAAAAGGAGAGACGTCTGTCTATAGTGTAAAAGAGAGCTCGATGGCTTCATGCTTTCGAAGTCTAGCAGTTTCTCAGCTTACTATGCGAATAAATCGATTGTTTCCACGTCTTCTTTTTAGCTTAAGTTTTTTAAATTTCTATGTCTTCGGTAGAAAATCACTAAATTTTTAATGTTCGATTCCGATTTTTATTATTTTTCGTACGGCCGAAAATAAGTCTTTTTTGTTTTATTAAAATGGTTGCCGGAACTTTGTAGTTTTTCGGTTAAATATAATCACAAGAGTGTAACGTATTCATTTTTCGCCCTTCATGGATGTAATTTTGCTACGAAAAATAGAAATAACCATATTTCAACCCCTATGAAAAAATATGAAAAGCTGTAGCCGAACGTACAAAACTTAACTGGTTGCTCTTTCGGTGTCGACAATCGTCACTATATCAAAAAGATTCGTGAAGTAGTTGTTAACTTTTAATAAATAATAAGTAATACTACTTATACTAGTTATAGTTAAGTTGTCAATAGTGAATAAGTAGTACTAGTTACTTAGTAACGCTAGTTAGTAAGTAGTACTAACTACGTTGTTGAGTTAGTTAATCGATCGTTTCTGCACTTTTGTGTACAGCAGAAGTCAGTTAGTACTGCACGACGTATTAAACAAACGGATCAATACAGATCACACGATCGATCTCTTCTTTTTTTTGGATGTATTAAGTTATAATGCGGAAAACTGTTATTTTGGTTTAACCAAAATTTGTTCGTTTCCCATTAAGTCGATTAAACAAAGTTTTAAGTAAATTTTTTAACGCGCATTTCATTTCCGTTGATTTTAAGTGAAAGCTGTGGAAGTCTTTTTCAATTCTAATGAATTCTTTTGTCATTTCTGTGGAATTCTGTTTTGAAAAGCACAAATCTTTTTTCGATCATAATCATGAACGAGAAATTTAGGGAGCTTCTGAATTCATGTGATTTCATATAGTTTCCATATTTCGTTACTGAGAACATTTTTCAGTTATAAAAACAAGTGTCAATCGATTGATTAGCTGAAGCGCATTCCTGATCGAATGATCGATCTGTTGCGGCATTCTTCTACGTTTTTTTTAAACGCTTTTGAGGATCACTGTGATCCACACTATGTGTTTTGCACTCGAAACTGAGAACAAATAGCGTTATCTAGGGAAGAGTTCGATGGATCGCTTCGGTTTAGAAAATGCGCAGCCGTGTTCTTGCTGACACACACACACACACACAGACACACACTCACTACCTCTACCATCCATACTCGAGTGTATCTTCTTACAGCCCGTTGTCACTACCCTCTTGCTCTTGCCTGCCTGCTCGACCATCCATCCGTCCATCCATCCATCAGATAACGTTGTCCGCTGTGAACAATGCGTACCAAGTTCACCCGCTTTTACGCTCGTCTAGAGAATAGCATTCGCACCAACCGCTTAATAGAATTTTAAATTGAACCAAAATTTTCAATTGGTTTTGTACATCAATATTTGCCTCATTTCAAAATACAGGAAACGTGATGTGATTGCTTTTTTTTTCATTAATGAATGGAAACTTTCTTCAATGCGTTTAACAGTGTGCGACTTGTGCAGCTTTCTTGACCAAACCGTTTGATATGAGAGGTAAACAGCTGTAGTTTGTTGGTTTGACTGCATCATTTCAAAGCCGAATAAAAAGAGCGCGAAGGGCTTGTGCCATACCGTTGATGTTACCTTAGGTCGCTCACATATGCTTACTTGTGCCATATCATTGATGTTACCTTAGGTCGCTCACATATGCTTACTTGTGCCATATCATTGATGTTACCTTAGGTCGCTCACATATGCTTACAGATCGCGAAGGGCTTGTGCCATACCGTTGGTGTTACCTTAGGTCGCTCACATATGCTTATTTGTGCCATACCGTTGATGTTACCTTAGGTCGCTCACATATGCTTACTTGTGCCATACCATTGATGTTACCTTAGGTCGCTCACATATGCTTACTTGTGCCATACCATTGATGTTACCTTAGGTCGCTCACATATGCTTACTTGTGCCATATCATTGATGTTACCTTAGGTCGCTCACATATGCTTACTTGTGCCATAGCATTGATGTTACCTTAGGTCGCTGACATATGCTTACTTGTGCCGTACCATTGATGTTACCTTAGGTCGCTCGCATATGCTTACTTGTGCCATATCATTGATGTTACCTTAGGTCGCTCGCATGTGCTTAAGGTCAACAGGTCATAATTCAGGTGTTTATGTCGCGTGTAGACATTTAGATCGTGATTTTACGTGCCTAGACAAGAAAAGAAAGGCGGAGAGGGTGGATAGGCGGTGTGTTATGATCAGTACTGTCTTAAAAGCTGCTAATGGACCGGTCGATTTAGGTAAATCAGTCGTGACAGATGCTTTGGTTAAAGCGCTATTATAAGCTAGATGTAAGCTACATATATGGTGCCACGTTGTTTCCTTCTGTTTGCATATTCGCCACATTTGTTTTAGCTCATTTCTGTTCCGAGATTTCAGTTTACGTTCGAAAGCACCTGTCTTTGTAAGGATTTTTTTTCACTGGCATTCTTCGGTACGCTCCATCAGCCAGTATATAACAAGATCCTTTAACATTAGGAGCTTTTACCGCTCTTGGGCTCGTACATAATTACGTAATTAGGCCATAATTAGGCCTTCGAGCTTAGCTTTTCGGGCAACTGCAGATTAGGCAGTCGATTGTCTTTCTGGACGAAGGAAAAGCTTGCAAAACACACATTTGAGCCAGCCGTCTAACACCGTGCTGCATTAAGCGTTTCGCAAGGATTATCGATTTGTGCATCGCACATCCGTGTGCGTACGCGAATCGTGACAAATAGAATGCGAAGAACAAGCTTGGTATACGTAAATCTCGAGTTTAGTACCCCATCCTCTTCAGTACGGTCCGCTAACTCAAACTGAGTTCCCGTTCTCTCTGGCGAGTAGAGATGTTACCTCCAGGGGTTACGAATTCGAAAGTTTACGCTCTGTATCATAAATGATTTATGCTTTTGCTGGGCTTTTTGAGAATAACTTTTGAAAATGAAACTGCAATAGTTCCGAATATCCGAGGCATGCAAGGTTTAGAAGAGAGAACCTACAGTACGCGTTTATATGGATCTTTTTAACATCATTTTTGGTGCTTCTTTCCTTCAACTGTTCTATTTCTGTTCTTCAGCCATTCTATTCGTTTTGTTCAACTTTTCTATCCCTGTCTCTCGATCTTCCACCAAAGTGTTCGGAACAACGGAAAAGTGAGAAAAAGGTCCGCAAAACGTTAAATTACTTGCTGTTCAAGGAGAAATAGTATCAAAAATGGTCATCCACTTCATTGCTTTGTATCCACACAACATTTCTCCTCAGCGATCATCGATCGATATTGTTTCAAATGTTCCGCTCGCAATACAGCCATATCGAGAACTCGGTCAATGAAAAAGTCTCTGAAAATGTATGATTCATTTTCTTGAAATATTGCTGACGGCGGGGTTCCACGTTTTTTTCCCGTCCTGTTCCAGTCTTTCTGAATGAAACATTCATTACTGAATTATTACGCTTTAATTTCGTCCTTTTCTGCCCGATCCATTTCCTTACTTTACATTTTCTCTCCGTTCCTAACTATCGCTATCTTAGTTTTTTTTTTTATTCCGTTCCATTCTAAATAAACAAGCGTGAGCAAACGACTTTTTCGCCTCCTTTTACTAATTGCAGTATGCGTAACGTCCAACTGTTCGTCTCTATTTCATCTGTGCAAGAAGCGTTCTTCTATCTATACCAGCTTTACAGCGCATATCAAAAGTTTTTTAAAAATTTAAAAGAAGCAAATAGTTCCTCTAATAAATCTCTGTACAGGTGTTGCAGTGTTTTTTTTCTCAAAACCATCGTGTGGATCTTGCAAGTGACCATTCCTAGTTTATTGAATGCGCTTATATCGGATATCACTAAGGCAACATATATATCATCCAGATTTCATTCACTGCGTTGCTCTCCAAGCGAACGCATGAGAGAGTTAAAAACTTCTGTTGACATTTTTTTGTTTCGTTCTGAAAAATATCATTCCGTTTCTTTAGCTGTGCCAAGTACATCTACTTCGGTTAGTTGACTGCGATAAATTACTAATGCGAGCAATGCATATTGATATTATTTATTAACACTAGCCTTAGCGAAACTTTTCTAAAGATATTTGCATTCAATTGCTGCTAGCAACCATCGAAGTAACAATAAGACGACATTTGAGGCCTTTTAAAGGCAGTTGTGATATTTCACTATGCGTACTTTCAGCTACTTATCATAAATATCTTCTGCATGATAAGCAGTATCATACATATCATACGATCTTTTGATACGAGAACGAATATTTGATGATCATCTAAATTTCATCTAGATTTCATGAGCGGTACCAATAGGGCGGAACGGCAAACTAGTGTAGAAAACGTTATACTGTCGATATTGCTGAAATATTCTGTTGACTCCAGCGCGTAGAATCCATAAACTGGATTTAAGTTATAATTCTTTGTTTTTTCCATCCCGAATTAGCCATTATTGGAAAATTGGCCCAAGAAAGGAGTATGTTTTGGTGAAAGGACCTCCTTGCGACATCCTCGTTGATCCCGTCCGGTTCACTTCTATAATAATTTAACTAACTTTTAAATTTTCCAGAAAAAGAGTGCTTAATAATATGGGCAACCAATAAATCCTTGGGCTAGCGTCTTCAGTTCTGTGCAGACTCAGAAAGATTCCATAGAAACAGAGCTACGGATGACTTTAGGGATTCTTTCAATAAAGCTTTTTTCTCCTTTCGTTTAGGTATTCGCTTTTTTTCGTAACATGAGGATAATAAAGAGGATCTGCGCTGTTGAGGGAATTCCCAAGAACACAATAAGATAGAACTCTATGGTTTATTAAACGTCACTTTCGATTTTTTTTCTTTCATTCTCATGCTTCGGGCTGACAGATGAGAAGCGGAAAAGGCATGGAGCATTTGATCTTTTTGATCCTATACTGGTTTATTTTTCAATCGAATAGATCGATTTATCTTCACAACAGTACGTGTGGTTCACTTAGTTACAAGTGGTTTTGGTTGAAGACCGATCACTCGTCGCTGATAATTGCCATGTTCTCTTCGTCTACCATTTCAAGCTTTCATAGTTCAGTTGTTTTTTTTTTTTGTCGAAAAAAGTGATTAAATTCTGTTGTTAAGGCGAACTTCCTTAAGTATTTTCGCAGACCCCATTATATTGTGCCGATACTTTTAGGGCTTCCGGTTATTGCTGGCACACTTTTGATGCAAGACATATACGTATATGACGTACAATGGATATCACTGTGAGCAATTATAGGATATTTCCGGACGTTTCCACAAAATTGCGGAATGAAGCCAAAAAAAATTAGGATCAGCTTTGCTCAAAAATCAATTACATTAGCTTTGCACTTTTTCCAGGAATATTCGTCACTGTGTATCTCTTCTTAATTCGCATGCATTTTCCTGGCGTCTCAACGAAGCATAAGTAGAAGATGGCTATCCTTAAGCATGTATAGGGAGGGCATCGAATTATTTTTGTCTTCAAAACAATATATCTCGAAGACCCTTTATTTTGCAAATTCGGTTGTCGCGATGCGTATTCCTACCGTGCCGTAAGCGGTAGCTTGAAACTTAGTAATCTGAATTCGAATGTCTCTGCTTAGGCGATCAGTTCGATGCTGGTCGAGGGCTGTTCGACTGCTTCAAGCATTTAATCCAACAACATCCATTCCAAATGGTGAAGCGAGCTAAATCGATTTGCGTTTCTCGTCGTCTGTTGTGACCAAGGGTGCTGCTTCATTTTCGTGTGAAACTAGCGGCCAATGTGCAATTCGATAGCCATACAAATACGCCCAAATTGCTTGCTTGTTATCGTTTTGACTTTTATCTTGCTAGTGAAAAAAGACGGACGTTCTTTCGACGTTCTGTTTTTCATACTAACTGATAAGTTAAGAGCGAAATCTATGATCAACAAAAATGATTAAGTTTTATATCCATTTATGATTTCATTTCTCAAATGATCAAATTTTAGGCGAAAAAACAGAAATATTATCGAAATTTTTCATCGTAATTCCTTAAGATTTCTCGCGATTTCGTTTCATTTCACGTGGGCGAGTCTCTTTGACGAAAATCCTTCAAATATTTAAGATATTAAAAAGGATTAACAATATGCATAATTTTCGCTACAGTTTCCGAATTTCTTTTCGAATGCAAGCGAAAAACGTTTCGACAAATTTTGACAAATCTAAGTCACTGTTGTGGCAAACACATGTAAAAGTGAATGGTTTTTCAGCGGAAAAAAAAGTTCTAGTAATTGCGTCATCTTAATTTCAGTTCGAAGATTTCTGTTCATTTCAATAATTTTTGTCCATAGTGTCCACACAATTTGTGTCCGTACAAGCTGAATGCTTGCATATTTGCATCCTTTAAATGCTCAGCATTGGCTTATCAGTAGGGTCCAATTAATTTAGTTTTTTTAACGTTGCGTTTAAGTATGGCGCAACCATCCATATCACATGTCTATTAGAAGTTTCTATCGTATACTCCAGTTGTATTTCATCGTTGTTCTTTTCGCCTTTGTTAAAACTTTTTTCGATTCCTTGTCACCATTGTAATCTTTCTATTCTTCAACTTCTTTAAAATATTCACAGTTTTGTACCACAGAAATGACAACATATTTCAGCTTTTTTTTCGGCCCATAGACTATTTAGGAGACTGAGCAACCATTTATTTTCCAAAACTATTGGAGTCCACTTTTTGTATGGTTAATTTGATCGCTGAACTGAATGTGTGTTTTGGTTATTTAGCGTTGCATATTTTATTTTTGCATAATTTATTTCAAAAGTTGAAAATGAGCTTATTGCAGAGCGCAATTTGTCACATGCATTATAAAAGAAGAATGTCGTCCAATCTGAGTCAGTTGAACCGATAACGAAACGTTTTTGGGGCAGTATGTTAAGCACTTGACAGCATTGTAAAGCACATGTGCGACGTTGCAGTCATCGTGTATCTGTTTATATATCTATATATATAGGTTGGAGGAAATGGAGAACGACGGCGATATCTATTCGTTTCTTCTCTAGATTTCTCTGCACCTCTTTTCCAATCCCTCCTTCCCCCTCCCCCCCCACCTCCTCACCCTAACCTCCCACTTCCAAGAAATAGCCATGCACACTTTCATGTTCCCTTTTTTGTGTGGTATCTAAATGCACTCACTGCATGTTGTCTTCGATAAAAATTTGTTCGCTTGACTTATTCTCTTCCATTCAATTTTTTCACTGTAAGTATACACGACTAAAGAAGTCGAGGATGTCGACCAGAAACAGAAATAGAATAAACAGAATATCTGCTTTCTTTGCGATAAAACAAAAGAATAATGCTCATTTTTAAGAGTATTCCTCTACTAATCGTTGAATTTCTTTGACCTTCTAACTTTGACTGATTTATTGTTGCTTGATTTTTTTCGAATTGCTTGATTGTTTAAAGTTGGAAATTGCAGCAGCTTCACTCAGTTGCTTTTTTTTTTCTTTCATTTGCCTGATTGCCATATTGCTCTTTGAGTCTACAAATGCTCCTTCTTGTCTGCCATTTGTTGTTTGATCTTTTATCAACGTGTCTCCATCAGACACGTTTCAACGCGGCCATCAGTCGCTCGCATTTTTCACTGCAGACGATCAGTGACTCTTCGAAAGCGTTACTAAATTTCTTGCTTTTAGTGCTTAAAGTATTTGTTATTTTTCATAAACAGTTACTTCAGCCTTATTACTATCATACTTGGCTGATAGTGCTGCATAGTTGTTAACAAGTACGGCTCGTCTTTCGAACAAAATAAGGAGCTGTGCTCAAACAAATAGGCTATTTTGTATGTATCGTATTACCTCGATTAAACTCCTCGCAACTTCTAGGAGTAATAGCTTTTCGTCATGCCCATTAGAGGGGGTGGAGGGGGGGGGATAGGGATAAGGGTCTTTATTTGAGATTAAATGACGTATTGCGTACTATTATGTAGATCTGTTTGTACATATATTCTTCGCAATATTCATTCAGTGATATCTTTCACTTCCTCATCATGCTCATCAGTTGTGCCAAATACGCTGCTATTTGGCATTTGTTAACGAGCACGAGTGAGGTTTGACGCGATCGCTGAATTCCCACTGCGCTTGTATTGTTTCACAGTATATTTGCAACGGTTCACTCTAAAAGAATGTGTGCTCGCTTCACTTTCAGTTACTTTCTCGTTGATTATCTAATCTGCCATGCGAACAACGTCTTAGTGTCATTTTGAATTTTATGATTTTAATTGTTATTTATTTACGCGAGTTTTATTGGATGATTTTTGTGCAAATGCGAAATGAATCTCACCGTGATGAATGGACGTTACCGTATAACGATTGTTGTAATTTTGCATAAAAGCTTTAAAACCCCACAAATATTTAGAGCTGTCTAATTTTATCTTGAATCTTCATCGATAATTTCGTATTCTGTTGGATCGAATAACTGAAAATTGCGGATTTTATTAAGTTCTATTCCTTCATCGACTACTACAGTAGATTTCCTCGTGTACGGAAGCGTCCTTATTGGAAATCTTGTAAAATTCAATTACATGATATTGTTTTAGAGATAATCAGAAATGTCTTTTTAATTTGGTCCGCGGCTGCTCGCTTATACGTCTCATTGTCAACACGTGTACGACATGTCTAAGTGTCAATATGAGTCGCGCCATATCAGTATGGCTTTTCAACGTCACCTTAGCTCATAAGCTATTTTAGTCGCTTATGAAATTTGGTCACTGATA
This sequence comes from Toxocara canis, assembly GCA_000803305.1. Taxonomy (NCBI): domain Eukaryota; kingdom Metazoa; phylum Nematoda; class Chromadorea; order Rhabditida; family Toxocaridae; genus Toxocara; species Toxocara canis. Next base: position 465,379 of record JPKZ01001699.1, read on the forward strand.
GCAGATTCCGTTTTAATTATATGAAAAATGATTGCAGTATCAGTGATAAACCGCTTGAACACCATAGATGTTGCTCCATTAGAAGATATTAATTAGTGTTCATTTGTGTCCATAATGTTTAAAGAGGTGTGTGTATGTGATCTATTACAAATGAGTTCAATGAAATTTGAACCATATTTATTTGCTAATTGATAACATACGAATCTGCTAGAAAACGAACGGCTAATGTGCTAGAAATTGATAGGAGCAACCAGGAAAAAAAACTGTTAAAAGTGTTTTCTAGAAAACGGCGTAACTTTTCAAAATCAAAAAGGCATGATCTCATTAGCCACTTAATGGGTTCATTAAACCTGAACGAGACACTTTGACTGGATGGTTGACAAACGCATTCAAAGACTGTTTTTCTAAACTAGTCAGGCATTTGTTTGCAGTTATTATTTTGCCTCGAAAGTACGCCTATTAGGCCTTTTTAAAATATTCATGATCCATGCGATAGAGGACGTAGTTCTTAAGGAGTTTAATCGTTTTGTCGTTTAGAAATTTGATAAACAGAGTTTCTTATTGGTAATTAGGCGTTATTTATATAATAACTTATCGGCAATTAAATAAACAGAGTTATTAATATGATAACTTATTGATAATTAAGCAATTGATAATTAAGCGCGGCTGTTTCCCGGGTAGTAAATGCGTTGAAGTTATCGTTCTGCCATATCTCTTGTTTGCGCCCAAAAAGTTTGTTCTGCGGTGACAAAATTATCACAAGTCTCCAAAAATTCATAAATTAAAGCTCTTACGAAGTTTTTGGCTGTTTCACTTTCGATTTTGAGAGCTAATCCGATTCATTTTTTTTGTCATTTGTTTTTAAAAGGTTCTCGTTCTGTAGAAAAGGCGTTATCACCTCTTATCACTGTGTTGGTTTATGAAGGACGATAGCTGCTCTATTTCCAATTTCCGATTTTTGGCGCAAAAATTACCTGTTGAAACTGCGTTGTTGAAGGCAGTCGATGATCATTTACCGTATTTGCTTGAATACAACGCCATTTGTTGAAGAAAAACCATTTCGTTAGCACAGACGATTCCTTCGAAGAGGCCAACACTTAATCACAGCATTGGGACCTCCTACGGTGATATGTAGTAACAGCGAGCTGTATGTAGTAACAGATGTAGTAACATGTAACAGAGAGTAACAATTACGTGCATAAACATATTTATTAAATGCCTTCCTAAATGGGCATTGAAGTAAGAGAAAAAATAGCCCTGAAAAATATCATACCTCGTTTGGAATCGTGGCGCACTTTCGAATACGGCTTCTATTTTCAAAAGTTGCGAAATACCCGAACCCTTCTGTTTCTATTCAAGCAAATACTGTAGTCTGATTTTAACGACTGTCTACGTCAGCTGAGGAATAATGCATTAGTGTACTGAAGTACTTTTAGGCGTTAAAATATTAATTCTTTTTTTAAGGTGAATGTTATTACGAAACATTGCCTTCTTCGTCGTGCTTTCTGCGCTGCAAGTAGAACGAGAGTGTCCCAGTGAATTAGTGAAAATCATGAATCAGAGGACATCGATTCTGTTTTTTTTTTGGGGGGGGGAGGGGGAAGAGGGGTGGAGAAGGAGCTGAAAGGACGGAAGGGTGAGATAATTTGGCATTTTGGCATTTTTACAACAACACCACAAACATGCTTCTGCACTATTGCTTCCAAATGCGTGATCGATGGTGTATTACGTTCAACAGTGGAACTGATTCATGTGAGCTCGATGGCTGTTCCGCCAAAAACGGATTCTATGTATTGTTGGTTATGCCGTTAGACCTCACAAAAACGTCTTTGAATTTTGAAGTTGGCCGCAACTACAAGTGACTAAATAAACGGCACTCCATTTTGTTCATAAGCTTGATTGTAATTGGATGTTTACTGTCGAGCATCATTGTTTGCCGTAAAAATAGTTTCCTGCAAGTTGTACAAGTAGTCATTTTCAGATTTTGAGCTGGCGTTGCAAAAATGTAAATTAAAGGTAATATGAGTGGCTTTAGAGGTGCAATATCTGTATTTCGCGCTTACCTCCCAC
>JPKZ01001699.1:513732-528646 GCA_000803305.1 Toxocara canis
GGGGGGGGGTTAGATTTTTAAAATTTTTTCATGCTTTTCGGTAATTCTTACTGTGGAAAAATCACCTTTCCATCCGCATGGCTAAACTGATATGATGGAATTCAAGTGTGATCGTTAAATAGTCGTTCTGTTTCTTTTCGTGTAAATATTTCTGTCCTTTTTGCGCATATCTTATCAGATCAGTTATTTATTCTAAGTGCTTGTTGTATTTTATCGGCTTCGCGGATTAGCCGCTGCTTACGCATGTGGTAAACTGTTTCATTTGTGTGTAAATTTTCACTTATTTATTTATCTTTATGCACAGATAAACAATTCAATTAATTTTATTTCTTATCAGTTTCGATTTCCTCGAATAAACTCTCTCTTCAACAATGCGGATGCTTTTCCTTATTAATTAAAAGCATAATGAAATTCATTCTGCATTAGAAACGTTCATTTTGCTTTTTTTTGTTATATTGCGATAGTGAGAATTTTCAAACGAACGCTGTGAGATTGAGCAGTTCGCCATCATAGGCCAGCTGCTCAAAACTGCTGAGCAGAAAAGACCATGAATTCATATAGCATACGGTTCGCGTGGGGAAGTTGAGTCTCGACTGCGAATTCGCCATCGTGAATACAATTAGAAATTAATCTACCTATGCGTAAGGGTTACACTTAGCTGATATACAACTCAAATAGTAAAGTACGTTTACAGAGTTCCATTTGCAAATGAAATGCATCATCATTTACTAGAACATTAATGTTCTAAATAGATATAGGAATTAAAGAAAAACGAAATGAATCGTTGTGCACTAATCGAATTGCTCTTTACTGAACTTAATGATCGATATTGCTCAAGAGTTCCCAAAAATGAAATTCTTACTTTCCTACAATAACTTAATTGCAACTTAATTGCGCATACTTCAATTCACACAGGCTCCCCAGCTAAGCACACTTCTAAGTGAGATTGTGAGAAGGGAAGGATTATATCTATATTTTTTAATAGAATTCATTTCTTTTGGTTTTGCCATTGACAGCAGTATACTTGACACACACTCGGACGTTTCTGTGTGAGCAAGACTGCATAATCAGTCCCACAATGCTTTCTACGCCGTTCTGTGGTGATCGTTTTTTTTATGAATTAGATGAGGGAATGGTTTTGTGTTGTTTATACGCATGTTTTCTTTGTTCATCAGAATCCGTTTCTTGAAATTGATATTATTCAATGTGAGTTTTTTTAGTTGAGTGCTTGTATATATATTTATATATATAATGTATATGTATATGTGTATATAATATATACATAATGTATATATATATATATATATATATACATACATACATACTTATATGTGTATGCGCATACACGTACATACATATATGTATATATATATGACGTATATGTATATTTATATATATATATATAAGCATACTTGTTAGCGATTGTGATTGGTTACTTCATTCTTTTGGAGGGAGCTATCCCAACGAGTTTGAAGCATAACAGGAATAATATGACGGGTCAATTTACGATGGACAGTATAGGCTTGTTCATCCTGGTTTAAATTTTCCCTCTTATTACAATTTGTTCTTCTTACAGGTTGTGGACGTGCCATCGGCTGTATTGGCTGAACTTGTGAAACGTTCGAAGAGCATTGAGCGACCTCGTTTACCATCTCCAACAAGTGAGAACGATCCTACGGGTAGTTTACCTGTACTGAGGGTTCATTTAGACGAACCGACACCACCACCACCCGTATCGCCAAGAGCAGCTGTGAATGCAGATGCTGAAAATGCACCGGTGCCACATTTGAATCCATTGGACGGTAATACATCCAATGGGAGAAGAAAACTCTCAGAGACGAGCATTGAAGAGGTTGGTTAACTTTTTGAGATATGGGTACTTTTTTGACGATACCTTTTGACCAGTTTATGTGGAAATATTTTTAGGCTCTTTTGCAAACCTTATTTGCATTGATTCCAACGGATTGTGAATACTATCATCATCATTTCTATAGATGTCGTTCCTTATGATAGTTGAAAGGCCCTTAACGGGGGCTAGTTGCCTGTCTTCATCACAAACACGCTCTCCCTAACTGTTGCATATGATCGCTCGACAAACGAATTTTTCCTAATTTCATTTACAGTATCGATTTAAGAGTGATCGGTTTCATGAGTATGCCGGCATATCCCAGTATTAGATTTCATCGGTGCACATCTTTTTCTTCCGAGTTAAGGGTGCCGTTTATCACATATGGACGCCACATGATGGTATGCGCAAATCGGGTCGACGAGGGTCTGGCTCATCGGCGACCGGAACGCTGAGTAAGACGGCATCGAGTGATTCTTTGGCCGGCTACGAAGGTCCTAAGATGGGTGAGCCTGGAAAGCCAGGTACGAGGGATCTGGACTTCTCTATTCGCAGGTTGAATATCCGGAGGCTGGTACGCGTTTTAAACTGTTCAAGGGAGTTATGATTAATTTCTCGGAGTTGCGATGATGATAATGGTTAAAATTGTTGCTCCGCTTATAATCCTTGTTGGCTCAGTTCCGTTCGGTTCATACATAAAGAGTTACGGAGGAATTTGTTATGCTTGCTGTATATCGAAGAAGAAAAGGTCAAAAAACTTTTCTATTCTTAAACCCAATAGAATATTATGCAGTTAGGGCGAGAATGAGATTCTTGAGTTTAATTACCCTCCAGTCAAACATTTTTTTAAAGTCATATATGAGCAATCTTCGTCCCTTCTCCCACAATAGAAGGATGCTACTCATAAATTCAGACTAAGGTTGAAAGCTCTTAAGAAAAACCGAAAAAAAATGCGAAAAGCAGAAAGAGAAAAAGCAAGAAATGAAAAATTCAAAGGAAAAAAAAGTAAGGTCGCAAGACCAACATAGCTGAAATCGATGATCGCGATCACATCGGAAGTTGAAAGTGATAAGCTGATCTATGTAGTCAGCTGCTTCGGAATTTGAGCATTGCTACTTTTTTTGCGATAACTCAATCATTTCTGAAATTCTGTTGCATCTTTAATGCTGAAGAGTTAAACGATTGATTTTTATATGTTCATCAAAAAATCACAAAAAATCATGGAATTTTTCTATATTTAATTATCGACTTTGTACATAATTTTACGATTTCTTTTTTACTATGGAACTGTGACCAGGAGATATGTAACATTATTTGTATTGTAATGAATTTAAAATGTGATGATGATTTACTTTAAGGTCGAAAGGGAGTATGCACGATTTAGGCGAGAACGCGGTCTTTCACCACTATGCATTCCGTTTTTTCCACCGCCTATTCCAGTTAAGGTATGCTGCTTTAGTTCTATTTCCAGTCCGCCTTTTATGAGCGATTTGTGAGTTTTTAGTTGAAGTTTATTCGCTCGAATTGATGAGCTTACATTGACATTGAAGCTATGCTTAACTGTCTGTAAAGTTTTATGACGTTTTCTTGACGGCATCTTTTATCTTTTTTTTCGAGCGATGCTTAGTGTACCATGTGTACATTAAGCATCCGAAAAGCTAGTTGTGGTATCTAATGAAGACTTTTCTGCACATCGATTCCGAATGTACGACGCTTCAACTTTTTCAGCCAACAATATTTCACTGAGCAGTTGCCAGCGCCGCTTATTGCCTATTTTACGAATTTTACCATTAAAAGAAACGTTAAACACGCTCAGCTGAATGTGATCTCGATCAGGATTTCTTTAGCGCTCAGGGTTAAATTTATTGGCACTTCGTAACGTCCGGTTGATGTGACCAAAGGCTTCAAAATGGTGCCCCATATAAGCTGACTTTATTGTGTCAGGTATTGCAGGTTTTTTAAAGGTTTTTTTCTCGCCCTAGTGGCAAGTAGTATATGTCTTAGTTTGCTTCTTTTTAAGTAACCACCCCAACATGCCTGCCATACAGGCCATTCCTCCCTTCCCCACCCCCCATCCACTCCTTGTTCAACAATATAAAAGAAGCGTCGCATTGAGCGTTCTCCACGCAACCAACCACTAAACCTTCACATGCGAGGATGCTTCCAAGCATTCAGTGGTGTTCCGCGTGATCTGAGAATGTGTTTCCCCTCCCCTCTTATCATGCTGGTATCAAGTTCAAATATGCAAATTTTGCACGGTTTATGATGTCTCTCTTGTGCATGATATTTCCATCACAATCAACTTAGGGTGTTAGGATGGGATTTCAAATATATCGTTAAAATTTGCGTTTGATATTTTGCCACAATTTTTCATCTTTAAACCAAATTTTAAAAAAAAGGGGCCGAATTTATTGGTCCGCTCCAGAGGATCAACTAATTAGGCTAATTAGCCAATAGGCGATGCTAGGATAACACTGCAAGTGAATAGAACTGTAATTGAATGCTTTCAGAAACGAACGTCGGCGATGTTGAGAAGCACCTCAATGCAGCAACCGAACGACTTGTTGCAACGTCTCCTAAGCGGTGATCGCTCACGCCTTTTGCAACCTTGGAGGGCTGTTTCAAACGTAGGACTATTGGCCGCAATTCGTGATGGCGTTTCACAGGGCGTTCTCGTGCGTTCGGCACTGTTGCACAATCCACCTACCACTCCACCCTCTACACCACTCATGCATAGACGATGCTTGAACGGCACAGCTGGTATGTGTTCGTGATATCGGTTGTATATGTAATTAGTATTTACTTTCAGTTCGAGAAAAAAACAATGACATTCAATATACATTTATATTGTTGTGATGGTTGGAGGCCAAATTATGTACGCTAAGCGTATTGACTATCAGCGGTTTTTAATGCCCTACTTCCTCCACCTATCCGAGAAGAATTTGATGCTGCTTTTTGGTTTCGTTACCAAACGAGCTTCATTCAGAAGCAACATTTACGCCTAGACCTTCATCGTTGGGTGCCATGAGCCATTTATGGCATGTGCGTGAATCATTGTACAGTAAGGCTTTGTTGTACGTATACGGGTGGGCAAAAGAAATTTCACAACATGACACTTTGTTGGGAATATTGTTTTTGAGATTTTTTCATTTCTTCCGGGCGTGATGCAAATCAGGTAGATCCTGAGTGTGCAATTGCAATGTATGGAATTAAAGAAACACTATGAGCTGATTTGCAAAACTCGTGTAAACGAAATTTCAGAAGTGTTTTTCTTCTAGTGGGTTTTTGCGTTTTTTAGCTTTTTTTTTTAAATCCAATTGCTTCTCCCGTGTTCGAACGTTGAACCTTTCAGGCCACCTTCCTCAGCCTTCAGAGAAACCGGCCACAACCCTCGTCGATGCACTTGGGCTATGTGTTCCATCTGAAGCATCACTCCAGATGCCTGTAACAACACTTTTGAACCGAACAGAGAAGAAATTGAGTCCTCTGGCATCGAAGGTGTTCACTTTGGATGAACCAAAAAGTGGTATCTTCACGAGGACTGCTCTCTCTTGACAGCGTTTATCGTTATTTCAGCCTAATAACGTTCAGAAATTGTGCTCTTTTAAGTCGTTCATTCTTAGAAAAAGCATCTCTGATTTTACTGACGGTCTCTTTTGTATATCCCATTTTCTTGGTATGTGTGCGTTTACTGAGACGTCCGTGCCTGTTTCGAGTTGGAGACATAGAAAGTTATGATACCTTAGACATAACGCTGGCACGAATTCAGCCAGTTTTGCTTGACACTTTAATAATGCAGGTTTGTGGCTGGAACGCTCTGCAGTAGGGATTGAATTTCTCGCTTTATGTTTTATGCATCATTAGCATAAGAAGCTTTCTGAAGAAGCCTACTGTTTCCGATTATCGATCGATATATGTTGAAGTTTACTGGAATTGTTTATCGATAAGTCGATAATTGTCCCTTAAATTATTCCATATGAGGAATATCTATTCCTTATTACCTCATCTATAAGTCCAGTGGACTTATAAAACACTAAAGAGGATAGATACCATTTTCGAGAAGAGGTGATTTAATGTCTGTAGAGATCACTAGATTGAGTGCTGTCTACCTGAGTGAGTGGTCTTGTGATTGTTTTGGTTGATGTTATTATATTGCTTCATCGTTATGCTTGCGAACGGGTCAAATGTTTTTGTATAAAATAGAATTCATTAGGAGCATCCACTGTTTCGACCCGATACGCGTTGTGCCTCACTTGAATACGACGTTTTGCTAGCAGTGTTTATTAAATAGATTATTTCTACACCATAGTTGTTTTATACGGCTTATGGGAATCGCGTTTACGATAATGAAAACCCTATCTTCTGAGCATATAGTTGATCCATTCGAAGTCAGTTTGTCATTTTAGTTCCAGTCAGAAATTAATAAATATTCACTGTATGACTAGAAGACTTATGAATGACGAAGCCTTTTGTAACCGCTTGTTGAATTGTATGCGTTGTTGCAGAATGACTGAAATTCAAGTTCGAATCCAAAATTGTTGTCAAACAAGCAAAATCTACTCCCCATAGACTGCCAATTTTTGGCACTCAAAGTACCCCGAAAATATTTTACTCATTTCGTGCATCCAAAATCGGTTAACTAGTTTTTTAGATAAAGTTACCAGTAAATAGTGCGCTAGCAAAACAATCGTACTGAATTGAACAATTAATTAAATCGTCGATAGTCAGAGCAGTATCGTTCGTTACTTACATCCATTATTGTAAATAGTCCACTTAAGACAACTGTTAAGTGTGTTTTCAATTAGCCTTTCATCAGTTTTCTTTTTTGTAGTTTAAAGTTTTTACATGAAATTGCCATATACGCATTTCGCTACGGTTGTTAATCGACCATATTATATGAAACGAGTATTTTGCAGAAAAATTTCACTCGAGATACTGATTTGATCATATCTCAGAATTTCTTAAAGTATGATGTAATCGCCGAAAATAATTGATTATGGTTGATTTCCTTTAAAATTCGTTTTATTACGATTTATTTTATAGCTTCCTTCGATTTCGTTCAACGTTTGATTTAGGCTAAAGTGTTAACGTTGTTCGATTTATCAACTGCATTGGATTCTGAGCTCAGCTATCACTTTTCTAGTCAATAAAATTATTTACCTAAACAGTTATCAAGTTTATTCTGAGATGAACTAAACGATATGCTCCTCTATTGATCGTTGGCGATAATAGGTATATGTGGTTGTCTGATTACCTAGTGGTATTAGAAACGTGATGACGGCTTTTTTTGTCCAGCCGATACCCTCTTTGGCAATCGCCATGATATGTAGCTGTAAGAATTATGTTTTAAAAAAAAACCTTTATTCATATGTGTCCATGTTTGTCTCTTCGTTATGCCCATTTAATAGTGTCCTAACCAACCGCTCATCGAACAAAATGCAAAAATTAACATTTGTTTACGAAGCGCAGTATGTGATTACTTTTGTTGCATGAAGCGAAATATAATGAGTATTTTGCATTTAAAACGAGTACTCTTCACTACTGAGAGTAAATTGAAAGTGTAATTTCTCAGTTAATGAAACGTAAAGCAGACAAAAAATCTAAAATTTCCATCCCTTCCGTACAAGAGGATGACTCTCGTTTCTCGAAGAGGGTACTATTGAAGGATTACTGTGCTTCGAAAACTGCAATTTTCTTTTAAACGAGATATTTATCAAATAATGAATGATAAAGAAATAAAAATTAACTAAAGAAGCGTCGTTTTGTTCAGCTATTTATTGTTTGTAATAAGAGTACACTTCTCCTCAGTGAAGGTCCTACATTGAACGTTTGCGAACCTCTTTGCTTAACGTCGATAACGCTTATATGTGATGAGATAATGAGACTATATCAGAATCTGTGCTATACCTAACTATATGCTATTCCACGGTACAAAATGCCCGTTATTCCTTGTAAAATGGGAGTGAAAGATTTGGCACGGCACTTGTGCCATCTTTCTGACAAGTACAGTTTAATGCCGATAGGACCATTAATTTCGGAGCGATAGGTTCATAAAATAATATACGAATGTCAGTTGGGGGGGTGAAGCATTATTGTCTATCGAACGGTCTGCTTGTCGATCTGTGAGGAGCGCAGCGACTTGACCATGAAACACCGTTGGTTCAATCTGAAAGACGGCTAGCGCAAAAAAAAGGTAAGAAAACGTGAACAGTTGTGTCTGTGAGTTCATTTAGTTGTCGAGGATTCTGTCAATTTCAGAGGCTTAGTTCATTTTGTCGAATTTAAATTTTTGACGTCAGTTTTGCCAATTTTTGTCAACAGGTTCGTCAAATTTTGAATTTTGACAAAAACGGCAAAATTTTAGCATACCATAAATGAGGGAATTGCGAAGCATAGGTTAATAAAGGGGACGACTTGAACGCATAAATCTGGAGTCTTTCCGAAGGTTCAAAAAACGCCTAAAGAATAGGATGGAATTTCCAACGCAATCATAGACAGCTAAGCAAAAATAAAATAACTCGTTTTATAGCGATCCATTTAAGCAGTTTCGATTATGAAAAAATACCGTACTACCTTGAATAAAGCGCCGACCGATCAACCACAGTCTGTAATAAGCTCGTTGCATGTAAAGCTATGAACACTGTAGGTTGGGGAAGAGGGGCTTTATTCGAGGTGAAATTGGATTTCCTAGTTTTTCACGTATCTTTCTGGTTTAAACTGTTCAACGTTCACAAGATGCTGTACCGAAAGCACACGAAAAGCAGTGCACAAAGAAATCGTTGAGATGCGCGCACTGTATGAGTCAATGAGCAAAAAAGTAATACGTCATCGGCTAGCCGATTTTATAGAACGTACAATGAACGATAGATGATAGCACCGTGGTGTAACGCCACCTGCTGGTGTGCCTGCGGGCGAACACCTTCACCAACTCTCTTTGCTTGTCTTGCTGCGTTACATTCAGACTTGAGATGTCTCAATTACTTTATTTTTCCGTCTAAAAGTACGCTTAATTGTCATGTGAACGTCCCATCCGAAACAGTTGTTCATTTATTTATCCATTGAATATCGTATTACCCTGAATAAAGACCGTTTGGAAAAAAAGTTAGGGGGTCGTCTTTTATGAGAGAGGGGAGAGGTTGGGAGGGGAAAGGGGGAGAAGGGGAAAAAAAGGGCGAGAGGAAATGGATGTGGGGGGTCAAAAGTTCTAAATGTTGAAAATGTAGTCCACCGATCCTGCCCCCCCCCCCCCCCCCCCCCCCCCCCCCCCCCTATCCCCATACTTCCATCAATGATAAGATGAGTCCTAGTATGAGCTCATATAATGCATGCGACTACAAAACAGATACTCGTTCGATGTTGAAGACATTAACCAGTTAAGTACTACAGGAATGGGAAAAACTGTTTGCATCAATTTGCTATAAAGTGATTTATAATCTGCTATATAGCCACAGTGTAAGTTCTAGCTTGTGCTTCTTCATATCAGCTGCCATCCGTTATGCCTCCTCCTGCTCTAGCGTTTCGTCTCGAAAATCGGATTTCGTTAAGTAGACTTAATAGCTCTTTAGCAATGAACATCTACGACTCAGTGAATCGAAGAGTGACTGTCACTTATTTACTTCAAAAAAACTTATGGAGTTTTTATAACTTCTGTTAAACTCCTGGAGCGAGAATTGTTAACTACGACGTTATGCCGTAGTTAACAATTCTCACTCCAGGAGTTACGTCCAGGAGCTTGTTCAAGACGTTATGCCTTATGTTTAATCTCATTCAATATGTAATGTGTTGATTTCGCCTAGGAAATTATCATGCGCCAATTACAACGTTCGTGTTTAGTCACAACATAACCGTATTTAGTGCTTTTTTATTTAAAGAATACGAAGCATATTGACAGTACCGCAGACGTTGCAATAATATTTCAACTTCTTTATAAACTGCTTTTGCCACTTGTTTTTCCCTTCTTATTCCTTCTTTATTCTCGAAGTACGGATTATTCTTTGTACATGTTAGAATCGTTTACTTGTGCCACTTATATCTTTTTGAATCGAGTGGATTGTTTGTTGATTTTTTCGCCCTTACTCTTCGTATGAAATCGATGTAGAAAATAAGGAAATTAATTAGTAACAAATGTGAAAAACATTAACGAATACAGACTGTGAATTTGGAAATGTTATACTGAGATGAAATACTCGAACCTTTCCCCGGAATCAAGCGGAGCAAAATCGTTTTCATTTTTCACAACGTTTTGTATATTAGTAATTTCAATAACATGCAAATGTGCAAGCGTTCTAAGTACGCATTCATTATGTACTGTTGTGCACCATTCTAGTGTTTCTGAACAGTTCCACTAAATTAAAATTCTCATATCCTCTCTTCCGATCTAATCAATTGTGTTGCATCACAATTTTGTTTTGTATAACCCTTATATCGTTCAACCATTCATAAGAATATTTGAAGTGATCGATTTCGATGACTGATCAAAGCGATGATTTTTATTGCGACTTTATACAAAATCGATCAACCCTTAAATTCTCTCATCAAAATGATATCTTTTCATATCCGTCATGCAAAAACGGCTTTTTGAAGTATTGGAGTATTGTTAAGGTGTTGTTGCTGTATTGCAGTTGTAAACGTTGTCGGTATGTCAACCACAAATACGCATACGGAGCGGCCTCCAATCGAATGTCCATTTTGTCATGTACATGTTTTGGGTAAAGATGATAAGTTTTGCCGTAAATGTGGATACCGAATGCTTCAATGCACCAAATGCAACCAACCGGTCAGGTGAGCATCATAACGCGCCTTTCGTATAACTGATTTGTTAGAGCTTTTCGTTATGAAAAAGGTGAAACCACTTGCTGCTATGGTTGTTCTGTGGTCACACAGTTGGAACGACGTAACAAGATGTCTAAAAATGATTAGAAGAGGGGCGTCAGTGAGGCCGTTGTGTCAATATTTTTTGATATATGTGTTGACTTCGTCGGCTGTATTCACCGTCTTAAAACTGGGTACTGGTAACTTGCAATGTTATGCATCAAAGCCTTTCTGTACACTCAGCTACTCATGTAAGCTACTTCCTCAGCACTGGAGAGAAAGGAGCTATGTCGAGGAGAGCTGTTTTTTTTTAAACCATGTACTGGCAGCTAATGCAGCTCTTGTTATCGATTTGTTTGTGAAGAAGAATATCCTTTATTCACATGGATAAAGAAAACTGCACGAGGCAGTGAAGTATGTAGCAAAACGACACCAACATAAATGAGGTTAGACAGGTACACGTGTAGATAAATTGCTCATATATACGGAAAGAATCGACTGTAATGAGCAACGAATAGCAAGGAAAAGAATGATAGGAAAGCAGAATCATTAAATATAATAAATTAAGCGAATCAAACGAATGTGAAATTGAACTCAGTAATATAGATGAGCTATTATTCTGAGGTCAAATGAGTCGAGGCGATTCATGTACCTGCATCCATTTGCTAACTTCCGCAAAGATTTCCATTTTCAGGGAATGCGATCGTTACTGTGGTAAATGCGGAATGAAACGGTACCATTTAATTGACTTATGGCGTCAAGGGGCATTGCATCGTTCACCGTGTTTCGTTGGCAGTGTGATTCTGATCGTGGGCGCTTCATGGCTGACACTTCGTTACTTTCTTCGCAGATATCGCTAGAGCGAATCCCCCGTGAATATGGGACTGGGGACGAGTGTTGCATCTCTTGCAAAAGTTCCTCCCCTTTCCCCTAACAACGACGCGCTTCATTATTCAAAATCCTTCCTGTTGTAGACTGGAGTGGGGAGTAAATCTCTCGCCGTCCTCCTCACTGCAGTACAAGGCTAGCTCAGTCGCTCACAACGTTGATTTTTGTTACTTGTTGATAATCCTGTTTTTTGTTTCTCACCAGGGTGAAATATGTGTACCATTACTTTCGTACGAGGTTGTATTGAGGGCGAGCATGAAAGTAATTGCTTCTGCCAATGTTGTTGAAAAACGATAATTTAAGTTTACTCGTTCAACTGAACTTGGCATTATTCCGATGGACAGTTACGATAAGGTGTTCCACTGTTGTATTCGTTGCACCCATCTGTATGGTGCCTCGATTCTATTTCTTCGGTTGTTACGTTATAACAAACTGGAATGCATTGAATTCGTTTTGATCAGCAGAAGTGCTGTTTTTTAGGGTACTTAACCGTTTATGATAGCTGCTAAAAATTATATGATTTTGAAAATCCGACCCTTCCCATTCCCGAAAGATATTCATGGTTTTGAGCCCATTTGCGAATATAAATGTCACCATATCTGATTACCGCTGAGTTCGAAGTCATACTTGAGGTTGGTTTTTGTCATGAAACGTTGACTAGGCAAAAAATTTCTGAATAAATTTTTCATTGGCTTACCAATTAATTAAACCATTCAGTGGTCTCGTTTTGCCTGTAATGTTATATGCGTCTTGAAAGCAGTTCATGTAGACAGATCAAGCATGTTTAGTAAATTTACTTAGTAAATGAACGACCATAATTAGTCAATGAAGTGGAAACCACCTAGTTTCTGCTGATTCATTCCTAACTTTTTTGTTTCAAATGTAGAGTCCACTATTAAGTGGACTCTTTACTGTTGTTGATTAGCGTTAGCCAGGAAAACGCACCTTATAAATTAATCGTTGGCGGTCGTATTACTTCAAAGAGATCATCTCTCTTCCCATTCTTTGAGCAGACTCGAAAATATAGGCTACTACCCTCGAAATAAACGCTTCCTTCAAAACCAGTTCAAAGAGTAAACACAGAAAGATTCTGCGCCTCAGCGATTCTACCAGGAAGTCCATTGAAAATACGTGTGATGTCTTTGGTGAAAACTGCATGCTTGTTAGCCACAGATGAGTCCAGTAACGTAATCAGGATTGCTAAAAATGGTGGAGGGGATATAGTCTGGATAGCTTATGAAAGTAGGGATCGACGAAGAGGAACCCTGATTTTCGTGAAGAAAAAAAAACGAAAATTCCTGTTGCAAAATGAACTTTTTATGTAATTTCCTCATGTTTACTGATATTTGTAAATTTCAAGAAATTTTTTATCATGCCCATGCTTATCCTCTTTGTTATGCCAGTGGATAAGCCTACGTCGACGCTGACGAGACAAGTTTGTTGGCTTCTTTTCTCAATTTCGTAAAACTAAAACTGTTGCCACTACGTTCAAAGTATGCTTTAAAAGGGAAACATGGCCTAACTTGTGAGACAGAAGGGCTGTATCGAAGGGACTATAAAATTCATGAACGGGGAAGGGGGAGAGTGNCTCCCTCTGCTCGCCTTTTCTCCGGTGTCTCCTTCCTCTCTCGTCCCCCTTCCGACACGGACACATGACCGAGTAAATTCCTTTTCTATAAGAGTGAGAGTTTTATGGCGGCCTTCGAGGACTTTATTTAAGGTAATATGATATGTTGTTTTTGCGAGGTTTCGATGCCAATATCTCTACTTTGTTCTTTCTTTCATATCTGCTATATGCGACTGTCATTATAGGTGAAAGTTCTTTTTTCAACTTTACGTTTTTGAGCAAATTTGGAGAATTGAAAGTGAAAACGTAGAAATTTATGAAATATAGAAGAGATTTTAAATTTTTCCAATGCTATTGCCATCTATGAGCTACATATATTTTCCATATTAATCATATTTTTTCTTCCCAGCAAGAAAAGCTATTCATCACAAATCTCCTGCTTAATCAGTGCGCCGTGAAAACCACAGACATATTTTCCATATTTGTTTTGACGTCGTTTTTAGGCATCTAGACAATCATTCATTATGCAAAGTGTATTATGACGACGTCATGTCTGTGTCTGTTTTCGTATGTTTACGACTGGTGTGTATGTCTGTGTATGTCTGGTAGTTTCTGTTAAGGAACTGCTGAAGAAAGAGTAATGAAGTTTGATAAGCATAATCTGCACCCTACAATTGCCTCTTACAGGCATTTTCAAATCGCTTCATCCACACCGAGGAAGTTGTAGGTATTTAAGTGTTCTAAAATTTTGCATATGTTTTGCTTCTGGTCTGGTCGCTTTTATATTTAAGGAGTTGTATGAGGGGTCGGACCAGTTATGGTATAAATTTTCATTTTTTCTCGGGGAATTCATGAAACTGACTGACTTAAATGATAAAGCGACCAAAGCACATATAATGCGGACACTCTACCACGTATTTCCACTTGCTGAGCATTATGACAGTTCAAGGCGGAAGTCTACGTAACCTGGCCATTCGTTGCGATGCCATAATGAATTTATCTCCGGCTAGTTAACATTTATTGTCTGTCATGTCTCTGAGGATAAATGAACAGCAGCAATTTGATGACGTCATTTGTTTCACATCAAAAATGACAGTCCGATCTTTTGAATCGTTTTGATACGACTGCATTCGAACGCCAATCGCAGACGCTACTTTGGGTCAAGAAGACGTGGCAATTGGCAAGTTGCCAAGTAATCAATGAAATTCGGCAAAATGCCAACGGCAACTTGAAATAAGACGAAAAATTTTATACAGATAGGCTTAACAGCCACAGTGTGCAATATTCGCAGAATGCTTTGTGCGAATTGGTTGCTTCGACGGAATGCCTAAAAAAGTTCCGGAAAAAAGACGGTTGTTACTTCGTGGGTTGAGGAACGGCAGATGAGCAAGCCAGTAGAGACAGCTATTATTCCCAGAGTCGGACTGTTTTAGAGAACAACGCCATTGTCAAGTGAAGTAACGTTTGCTAGGAAACTTCTAAAAACATTCATGCTAAGATGCCAATATGAACCATAATGGTTCTCAATTAGGTCGGCCTAACACCAAAAATAATAGAACTTTAAGACATGACCATGCACAGACGCAATGCTTGATGAACCGGAACTTTACTAATGTGGGACAAAAAACGACCAAACCTTATCACTCTTTCTGATATCAACATCAGCAACAACCTTACAGGATGGAAATTTCACGCGAATCGCAATTAGTAGGCTATTCGATTGCACCAGATAACATAAACAATATAACGGCAATTTATATTAACACACGCGTAATCCTTCCTCTCCTCGCTCCCTCCTCCCC
>JPKZ01001700.1:7998-18308 GCA_000803305.1 Toxocara canis
CATTTGTTCAGCTCTTGCTTGAAATCGTTGATGCCAAAGAACGTCTTCTAGAGTAGGGATGTTAAAATGGTTTGAAAATTTATTTTTCCAGACCTTTTTCAATTCTCATTTAATTCTTCTTTATTGCCCCCTCCGAGTCATTTATTTGCAGGAGAATGTTTTTTCGGAGACTCCTTTGCACGCTGCATGTACCAGTGGACGTAATCTGGAATTGGTGGCTTTCCTTCTCAAACAACCAGGAGTGGATCCGAACTATCAGGGACAAGACGGGCATACGGGTAATTTTTTATCAGCTGAAACAGTTAATAGTCATTTAAAACCATAAGTAAGGCGATTGTTAATGAAAAGAAATGGGTTTATTTCTTTCTAGTATTTTTAACGCAATGATTGAAAATATTTCTTTTCGTTTCCGTCTATGATTAGGAGAATGGTGAGCGTTTTATCTTTGTCATCTGATCGTCCATTATTGGTGTTGCCTGAATGTGCAACATTTTCAGCGCTTTTAATTAATATAAACCTTAATAGTTTTTTGCGAAAAGGTAACAGCTTAATTAGTTTCTCTACTTCTTTCACTTTATTACAGTTACTTAAAAGATGCTTCTTTTGAGGTATTCGTTAAATGTTTTGAGAGATAAGAAGTAATGATTTATGTATCGAAAACGAAACGCTCAACACTTTGCAGCGCTACATAGTGCATGCTATCACGGACATCTAAGATTCGTGCAATTTTTGCTCGATAGCGGTGCCGATCAATCACTTACTGCAAGAGCTATCGATTATCCACTTTCACCAATTGGTGTCGCTTCAGGTAACTCAATCAGCACTTCTACAATGCAAAAAAAAAATCGAAAAAAAAACAGTGATATCTCATTGTGCTTGCAAAATGCCCTTAGCTTATACTTTATTGCACCCGAGCGCAATTCATTTCTCTTTTTTCTTTTGAAAAATGAGGTGACGAATTGCAATACAAAACAGGACAGTTGCGTTTCCGGAAACTTAGAAAAGTATTCCGTTGCTGAGTCAATTGCTGCTAAAAAAGTAAGCAAAATTACTGTAATGCAAAGGATTGGACGCGGTTACACTAATTCCAATTATTGGTGAAAAAAAAGAACAACTAGCCTTTCTTCAATTTTCCTCCTCGTTATATACAAAAACAAACAGTTTAACTTATTCAGACGGCGCAAGTGAAGCAGTTACAGCATTGTACAAGTGAGTTACTGTAGATCTGCTAATGTCAATTACACTTATGACTTATTGATCGAAAGGATGATAACTGTTTAAAACGTCTTTCAAATGATAGTAATTTAAAATTCCATATGAAATAAAGTTTTCGTAAACGGTGAAGAGAAGGTAGATAAATGAATCAGAATCGCTTCTCGCATGCGTAATCCGAATCTTCTATCACATAATGAATGCTCTTATATGCTGGAATCTTGACTAGTATCTGTCCAGGGAACCAATAATGTTTAAGGTTCTTTGTTGCAGTTACACATCTCTTGTTGAGTTCGTTTTGTTTTCTTACGTGTCTCAATGTTTGAAAATTTTCGCATGCCATCAAACTAAATTAGAGGCCAATGGATCAGATTATATGTTAGTTTTAATAAGGAGTTTTAAACAGCAGTTGATTGTTTAGTGGTTCTGGTATGCTTTTGCTCAATCTTCCAACGTCTCGGCCGGCTTCCATCCGGTCGTTACCCTCGTTGGCTTGTTTTGAAAATCTCTTTAGTGAGTCGTAAATGGACTGTTGAGGTACCACCTAGTTTAGTTCCGCGATACTTACACTCCCATCGTAACTGTTATTGTTCGGGTACAAAAGCAGCACTTCAGGAGCAACAGGTCCGGTAACATCAACAATCGCACACACAATGTTCGCACTGTCTCGTCCCGAATCGGCTGGATCTGTCGGTGACTCTTCGATGTCATCGACTCTAAGTCTCTGTGACGATCAGCAGCAAACACCCGTCATTTGGGCGTATGAGAAGGGGCATGATCAAATTGTGGCACTTCTTAAACACTACGCTAACAAACGACCCGACTCGGATGTGTGCTCTGAATATAGGTAGATCAGCATTGTCAATCATTCCAACTTTGCGTCCGATTTCTGTATATGGCATGAGACCTCCCATTTGTGAAGGCCTAACTTCCTCAAAAAGATTTAGTAAATTTTTCACGAGCTACGCAAGGCATCCTGTTTTTCAGCATTAAAAGAGGAGGTATACTTGAATTAAACGAGGGCTTTTTTGACCATATTTCGCTGAAAACGTTCCCATTGCATAGCCTTGTCTCTCAACTGCACAATTTGGAGATCTGCAGATATGTAGCAATGAAGTCTCGTGAATTAAAAAACAACAGTGTTTTTTTTCCATGAAGCCTACAAAAAAGAAGTGTTACCTTCTCCTAGTTTATTGTATTCTTTCGTTGACGTTGTTGCTAGTATTCTTTTATTGACCGCTTGCATGGCTGAGCACGAAAGTTGAACCACACTTATTTACCAGCACCGTATTGTACGCAAGCCGCATATGCGACTTTGACAATATGTAAAAATACCAACACGTGAAGGAGTGTCGAAAGTGAGGTTCATGGGTCTATACAACCCAAAAAGGAGCTGCGAGGGGAAAGAAACTGTCATTTTGCGAGGAAACTAGGAAGCTCCAGTTATTTTATTGCCCAGCATTCCACAGTTGAAAAATAAGGTGTTGTCTAAACTATATTTGCCCAATCAGACCCCATTTATTGGGCCTTTAAACCCTGAAATTCATTCAACCCTATACCTCATCATACGTTAATGAGAAGAATAGATACAATAACATTCTAAACATGTTTTAAATGGATGCTTCAAGAACAGTGAATTCTGCAACTTCTAAGGGAACTTTCGAAAGGGTTGTTTTGAACAGTTGATGAGGGGAGGAAGGAGAAATTTATACGTTAACTCTAAGATGAGATAGCGAACTGAAACTGGTGGATCAAAAAATGCAAAACTGTAGATCTCATCCACGTCTGAAACAAAGCCATACCCTCCATGTCCTGCATAGTTTAACCGTGCTACTGCTTATTAACAAATAGGCAATTTTTGTGCATACAAGACTGCACAGACGCTCACACTGCACCCCATCTTTTCATTTAGGTTTTAGTTTGTGTTGCATGTGGGGACGAGCTGTTTAAGAACTGAAATTATAGTTCTGGCGATAGCAGCTATACACCTCTGCCCAGCCCGTTGGGAAAGTTGCGTTCGATGACGAAGGAGAAGGCGGAAATTCTTCAACTGCGCGCCTCTCTTGCCAATTCGTTCCATCTATCGCTGGCCGATGTTGATTTTCAGGCTAGTTTTTAAGCAGCAAACGCCAGCAGCATTTAGCGCTTCATTAGTTTATTTTTAATTCATTTACATGGAGTAGTTACTGAAGATGACGTAGTACATTAAAAGCTTAGCAAAGGCAGGTGGGAGTCATATCCTGTGGTCGTAGGCATGGAAAGGTGTCAGAAGAGTAAGCGAAAAAATCCGTTATCTACGTGACAATGCGAGCAACTTCCACGGCGTTTACTCCTTTCATAAGAGTGCTTTGACTTTCTTTCACGCTACTTTCTACTGTGCTTAAGATAAAAAATAAGCACTGAATGTTGGCACTTCAGTCTATTCAATTTTAGGAGGCCGTTGGCAGCGGATCGTTTGGCAAAGTTTACAGAGGAACATATCGAGGCAAGACCGTAGCCATTAAGAGGTTATACGATTATTTCTTCCATTCGAGCAACATATTGCGGGAAGGCCCTTGGCTCGTTTCAGTGAAAACATCTTAAGCGGTCGCTGAAGACCATGAAATATAACGCAAATTTTGTGTGAAAATATACTGACTAATTTTTATGGGATTTCATTGAATGGTAAACAAATTAATTTGCTCCTAAAAAGTGATTGGATTATATTATTTTTTTAATCTCACATGTACAAGTTACAGATTGTGTAACGTACAACTCTGTACCGCACAGCTGTCCCTCTGTGCCATCTGTAAATTTGTATCCCAAGACCTCTAATAGAAGCTGCTGGGCTTTCAGTGTTCGCGATGTAAACTGCGTTTAGTGGAAGTTGGAAAGAATTAATTCGTTTAGCAGGTATAGATTCACAGTGAAATTTTGCGCTTGTCAAGCTGTGTATATACGTTTCCGAAAAGTAGTAAAGTCTGTAACTTTAGAAGCAGAGATATTTCATCCCTGGAATGGGCGTTTGGAGATGAAGGCTTTTATTGAGAATGAATTTCTATTGTGGAGGAGCTTCCGATGAAGGTTACACGGTTACTCATTTTCACAGATGAAGATGTAAGCAGAATCACAGCATTTCAAACCTCATTGTCAGCCTTTGCTTATAGATATCGTGCGGTAGCTTATGGAGCGAAGAGTGAAGTGGATATGTTCTGTCGTGAAGTGTCAATTTTATGCAAATTGCAGCATCCGAATGTTATTTCTCTAGTTGGTGTATGTCTCGATGATCCTAGCGTATGTGTTTTATAAGTTTCTTTAAAATTTGCTTACTGAGAACAACGAAAAGAAATGGTAAAACGAGCGCCATAATTGATAAATAGATTCTTGTTATTCTTACTATAAATAGTAAGCCACCATAGCACTACTTCTTTTATAAAATATAAGCAACTAACATTACCAAGTTGATCGTTCTGCTGCATGGAACGAGAGGAGAAGGAGGGGATCATGGAGCCGGAATATCTTCATTCGTTGGTCATGATCGCGAAAAAGTTTCGCAATATTTTGATAAAATTTCCACTGAAATTTCGCTAAATGCGAAAGATAATCTCGTTTTACACTTGTTCTTCATCATTCAAAAACCTCAGTTATGTCTCAGAACGCTAATCACTAGGCGATAGAGATCGTTATTACTCTATATGTTCGAAAATTAATTTCTGCTTCATATCGCTTCATTAAATTTAATTTGATTGTAGTTGCTGTTCTAGAGCATTGCAGCTAGATTTTCATCCTCTTCACATATCAGCATAAAGCCTATTTTAACATATCCTTGAAGCGTATGATCATTTGCGATTGATGCGATTTTTTTGGTTTAAGTTCTCTGCTGCTATGAGCGAATTGAGCCTAAACAGGTGTTCCCTAGAGACTAATTTGCCAACGTTAATTGAAACTAACTGATAAATAATAAAGTAGTTTGGGGTATTCGATCCATTCGACAGGGATATTTTGAAGGTATAGGCAGTACTAGATTTAATGTATTACTCCATCTCATTTCCTCATTCCCTCGTCTCCTGCATCCCCCTCACCCACCCACCCCCACCCTTTATTAGCTTCCCATCGTTTGACTGATGTAGATAGTGCAAACTACGAACTCTTCACACACTCAGCATTAATTTTTTCTCCTCATTAAAGTGCTTTGTGCATTGCTGAAGTCTAAAACCACTATCGGAAAAGATATCTACTCTGTAGGGTACATCACGAGCTGATACCAAAACAACTGAAATTCTTCATCATAACCCCATATTAGAAAGCTGGAATTCCCCTAATGGCTTAGCTTCAACAGTGCGATAGAGTTCTCGAAAATAATGCTCGGGTCAATGCGGTTTTCTTGGCACAAGTCGTTCGGGTGACACATGTATAGAATGGAACTGGGAGGAGTGAATGCACAATAGTTTAACTCTTTTGAATAGTTTTTTTTCTTCCCAAATAAATATTTCGGCGGCTCATGAAATTAATAAGCGAACTACACAGATTGGTTTTGTACATGGCACTGGTTGCTTTATTTGCCGACGGCCAAAGGGGACATTTAAAAGCTATTCCGGGCACACCGTTTGGCATCAACATTATTCACAGAGGTCACATTTTGTAATGACAATTTAGCGGTGTGTTATTAATCGAAGCAGAGTGCTCATTTGTTGGACGAAAAATCTCCGAACGAGCATGCGACTTCAAGTGTCACATTTTTCCCTGATAGTTCTCTGAGTAATTTCAGTTAAACCAGTTTTTTAATCGTTTAAAAAGCATGTCACTTTTGTTAAGCAACTAAATTCGAACTGATACGCAAAATGAAGAGTTTTTAACTTTTCAGCAGTTCGCTATAATCACAGAATTCGTTTCAAATGGATCTCTTTTCTCACTCCTTCACGAAGAGAAAAGGTATTTCCTATCATTTATAAAGTTTGATTATCCACTAATTAGTTTAAAATCGAAGAAGTGATTTTTTTACAGTCCTTAACCAAAGTATACACTCCATGAAATTATAGCCTCGATCAAGAAAATTAATTTTTTTTTAAATAACCGTTCTCGTCACTTCTCATATCCAACGCTTCTGCAATAGTCGATATTGCACAACAGTAAAGAGTCATTTGGTTATTACTAAAATGTACTCGAATTTCGGAAACAACTGTTCTTGAGTATGAGATCCGGCTCGACACCAATTCAATAAAACTATTTATGTTTCTCCAAAGCCACCAAATTAGATCCATTAATTTATTCATTAGGGAGTTTTTATTGCTTAATTAATGAAATAAATCCATAGCTAGCATATTACGACATATTCAGTTGCACAAGAAGTCGTATGAGTAAATGGCTGAAATTACCACATCCTTATGGAAACTAGAAAAGTGAACAAAGGCTATTTGAAATACGAAATAGAAAGACACAGCAGATAAAATGAAGCTGATTTGTCTAACCTTATTTTAAAACTCACAACTCAGGTGGACAAATGTTCAGTAATAATGTGCATTAATTGCTGCCATTATAACAGAGCAATTGCGTTCTGAGTAGATCAGAAGAGTAGAACCATGAAACCTATAAACTCACGACTTCGAATCACTAACTGTAGATCAACCGGGAAACAATTAGAAGATGAAAACTTTCTTGGCCACTAGTGTTGCACACATTTTGAAATTTTTATTGAGAAGAATCTTTTTTTCATCAAATGTGTAGATCAACCGGGAAACGGTAAGAAGGTGAAAAGAATTTTTTTTTCGTTCGTTGTTTATGGTCGTGACTCAGATTCTTTTACAATAAGTTCTCTTACTTTTTAGTAGATCATCGAACACCTCCAGGGTTAATAAAGTCAACAACGATTCAGAGTACTCGAAATGGCATTACGTTTGAACATTGGTATCGATGTGGCACGTGGAATGCGTTATCATCCAACGCTTCTGCAATAGTCGATATTGCACAACAGTAAAGAGTCATTTGGTTATTACTAAAACATACTCGAATTTTGAAAACAACTGTTCTTGAATATGAGATCCGGCCGGCTCTACACCAGTTCAATAAAACTATTTATGTTTCTCCAAAGCCACCAAATTAGATCCATTAATTTATTCATTAGGGAGTTTTTATTGCTTAATTAATGAAATAAATCCATAGCTAGCATATTACGACATATTCAGTTGCACAAGAAGTCGTATGAGTAAATGGCTGAAATTACCACATCCTTATGGAAACTAGAAAAGTGAACAAAGGCTATTTGAAATACGAAATAGAAAGACACAGCAGATAAAATGAAGCTGATTTGTCTAACCTTATTTTAAAACTCACAACTCAGGTGGACAAATGTTCAGTAATAATGTGCATTAATTGCTGCCATTATAACAGAGCAATTGCGTTCTGAGTAGATCAGAAGAGTAGAACCATGAAACCTATAAACTCACGACTTCGAATCACTAACTGTAGATCAACCGGGAAACAATTAGAAGATGAAAACTTTCTTGGCCACTAGTGTTGCACACATTTTGAAATTTTTATTGAGAAGAATCTTTTTTTCATCAAATGTGTAGATCAACCGGGAAACGGTAAGAAGGTGAAAAGAATTTTTTTTTCGTTCGTTGTTTATGGTCGTGACTCAGATTCTTTTACAATAAGTTCTCTTACTTTTTAGTAGATCATCGAACACCTCCAGGGTTAATAAAGTCAACAACGATTCAGAGTACTCGAAATGGCATTACGTTTGAACATTGGTATCGATGTGGCACGTGGAATGCGTTATCTTCATGAACTCGTTTCACGTCCGGTCATTCATCGGGATCTCAACTCGCACAATATTTTGCTACATGAGAACGGTCGCGCTGTCGTAGCCGATTTTGGCGAATCACGCTTTGTTGCACAACATGACAACGACAATATGACAAAACAACCTGGGGTAATATCGTTTCGTTTGCTAATCATATATACGAGATGTGAGCAAGAGTTCTCATCTTTCGTTTTGGTGCTTGGACTCTGGTAGAAATAGAAATCGTCTTGAATTCATTATAACTTTTAAATCTTGACACAGCTCAAAGTTTGCAATAGATTGAACGCGTAACACATATACCATATGTCTATGCTATATGCAAAAGCACATGATAGGTGTCTCACGTTTCTAAATTACCTCACCAGGTAGATAGTCGGAGAAATCGACTATACACAGTAGAAATCGACTATGGAAGCGAAACCAAATATACCGAAGCATTTACTCTACTCTCTAAATCAGCGCGAAGTTGGTTGACGACTGAACTGCGGAGAACTATGAAGAAGTGAAATATTATAATTATGTGTTTGCTATTTAGTGCATTTGCTAATGCTTGCATAGAACGAATATGAAAGGAGGACGATGCTGAGCCTGTGGTTTCTCATCTTTGTGATACAATGGAATGAGGTTAAAAAAACAAACATAGAGACCGTGAAAGCAGGCGACACCGTTCCTATAATAGATAAGGATGACTCTAAAGGGATATCTGCTTCCACATCGTTTGACGAGGAAAGAATTCAAAGCGCCTGGTGAAAAATTTACTTTGTTCCTGCCAAAAACTAAAAGAAGAACTTAAAGTAATAATTAGACTTTTCTTTCACTAATGAAACTTTAGTGGTCATTTTATTTACCTCCAAAATTCCTCTTCGTACGTATCAATATGCCATTTCTATCTTTTCGATCATTTCGCTCCATCGGGCAATTCTGGGTGCATTATAGTACTTCATGAACAGTTTTTTTCTTGGGACCTCAATTCCAGAACCTACGTTGGATGGCACCAGAAGTGTTCACACAATGTGGAAGATACGATCGCAAGGCCGATGTATTCAGTTATGCGCTTTGTGTTTGGGAAATTCATGCCGCTGAGCTTCCGTTTGCTCATCTTAAACCCGCAGCAGCGGCTGCAGAAATGGCTTATAAACGAGGTGATCAATTAACTGATTCTGATATCGGTGCTATCTTTTAAAACTCCTAGTGGATTGTAAAAAGATGCACTGTACTAAATGTATGCACAAAAAAATCGTTTCGGACAACAGCTGCAATTGTGGTATATTTTAGTGAAGCATGTGCATGCGCGAAAAAATGCCCATATTGTTGACAGCTTTTAAGTCAAATAAAATTGTTGGCAGCTTCTAAGACTGCCGAATAGAAGTTCCAGTGCATCTCAATCGAAAAAATTACATAGCGTTCTTCCGTTAGCGAACGCCTTTTCAACTTTTATAAAGGGCATTAAGCGATTAAGTTCGAATGAAATCTCTAATTAATTTCAAATGAAATTAAAGTAGAATTTTCGTGCAACTCTCGAGACATGCGACAAAAATAAAACGGATTTAAACGCAATTCGAATCGTTTAGCTTTACTTTTTATGGCTTTCACTTTTAAAACTGAAATGTTGCTTTCTACATTTAAGTTAGAAAATGGTAACGAATTAGTGAACAATGAAATTCTCTATACAAAATTGCACTAGACATAATTGTTGTATTGCCTCAGCAGAATGCTTCATGCCTTCGATCAAAAATTATACAAACTAAGTTCACCATTGTAATCCCTATGCGGAAATTTGAATATTCAGAAGCCATTCCTCGATAATATCTCACTTAAGAATATGCCAACGCGTTAAACTTCTGTTTTAGCTTTTAAGACGTATAGTTTTCAGCGAGACCTCCACTTCCGCCACATCCAACCGTTCAATTTCCTGCACACGTCATAAACACCATTACATCAGCATGGCAACACGACCCGAACTCACGACCAGATTTTGCCGATATTTTACCGAATATCGAGAAGTTTGCAACTCCAATTAGCGGCTCCGAACCAGCGCTATCAGGAATGGGTCGGGAGAGCAGCAGTAGTTCATCAACTTCATCAGTTTCGGCACTCAAGAGTCACTGGGAGCGTAAAAATGTGCCAACAGGTAAATAATGTGATGTTCTTTTTTTAGTTTTCTTCGTTAAAAGATTTTCATCAACTTTTTATTTTTTGCGCTCACATTTATCAACTGCAAACTGTTCATTCTCGAATGTGTCAACATTCGTCTACCTCTGCTATCTATTACTTCAATTCCACAATATATTCAACTTCTCATTTTCCAGAATTTGAG
>JPKZ01001700.1:18360-34742 GCA_000803305.1 Toxocara canis
GGAAAAGCAACAAAAAAGACCGTAGTTTTTTATTATCTTTTATCAGTCAAGACAAATATAATTCTTCCTTCTTATGATGTTGTCTTCGAATGAACAGCAATACTATTGCAGTTTTTCAAAAAGCACATAACTCCTTTTTGCGATCACTTACAAGCAAATATCTCAATGGAGTTTTTCCCGAACAATGCCGCTCATGAATAACCCAACTTCCATTCGTTCACTTCCTATTCGCATTTACTTCTAATTATTATAGCGCCATTCCATCTATATAGTGCAGAGATGTAGCTGCTCTAAACTTGAAAGTTATTCATTTACTTCGAAGACGATGATTCTCGAGATTGGGCCCAAAACCAAATGCTCCCAATTCGCTTTGATTCATCGTGGCACGAGTTGCAATTTGTGTAGGCAATGCGCAGTGTTAAGCCATTTTTATCAGTGATGAATAACGAATTTACTGAGTGTGTGTTGAGAATGTTTTGAAGAAATTGGTTAGTTTCATAAAGTAGAAATTTCGAATGAAAGGCTATCATACTGACTTTTGAAGAACTTAACAGTAAAGTAACTAGTTGGTGCTTACTTCCCGATATAAGAATTAGTTATTGCAATATTTATATCCTTCCATTACAAATAATAATTGTACTAATTTCAATACATGTCCCCCATACAAAATTCAAATTAGATATCTCGATGTTAAGATCATGAAAACAATTCAGTGCAATGTGCAGCTCATGCTTACTTGCTCATCGAAGGGAAAAATTATGACATTTTGCTCATCTTGACGCTTTGCCTAGTTCCCATAGAAACGCATGCTGACATGTCGGCTTAATTGATTCGGAAATCTGCGCTTATTTATTTCGTTCTTTGCGTTTTCATAACTACAAGGCACATAGCAAAGACGTCCTATGTGCATTTTGGCTCTATAGTCTCATATTGAATAGCAGTGCTTGATGGCGCAGTAACAAGGTCGATACAGTTCGAATAGCTGTTTAAAAATGACGAATGCTTGCATGTTTACTTCTTTTGATAATGATGCTATAGATGAGGCTGTAATATTGTAATGGGTGTTAATTTGTAAACAAAACCTGAAAAAGTTGCATAAGCCTATTAATTTTTTTTTGTTTTTTGAAGCAACAACAACTTCGCAATCACAACCCAACGTAACCGTAGTGCAACAATCATCGTCAAGAACTGTCCATGAGTTGCGTCAGAGACTGGACCGCAATGGATACGTTTCACAGGCTACAAGAGCGGTTAATGCGGCTATCTCTAAAGCGCAACAATCCTCGACATCGGGCTCCTAACGAGCGAACATCATCTGTCAATGAATTTCAACACACTTCCAACGACTTTTTTACAACGTCCAAAAGCGCTTTTCATAGAGACCGATGCGAACTTTGTGTTGCCCCATCCCTTTGCCCACGCGTAGCATCACAAAACATGACTGAAGAAATGCTATTCACTCATATCTCGAAGTTACCGGGTCAAAAGTGTTGGGCAAACGAGCTGTTTATTACTGTTAGCTTACCGTTGTCATTTTTTTGCGCTGATTTCCAACTCTATTCGTAAGCGTGAGAAAGTTATGGCAACATATTCCCTTTCTTGAAAAAACTCGTGGAGGTTGCTAGGCATCTGGTTAGGTCTGTTCTCACGCACAAACGATAAAGAGTGGGCCTTACAACTTACTAAAAATCTATGCATCGCGTTATTTTGTTATATTTCAGTGAAAACGCATATTTTTTGATCTCCTTGATGGTTATTTGATTACTGCGTAAAATATTTTGTATGTTTTGTAAACGTGCGATACGGTTGAAATTGTTCCGCTGATTGCGGTAATAGTGCCCAAGCTACTAAAGAGTATTGAATTCATATGCTTTAGTGTTCACTACTTACATTTTGCTTAAGCACGTGAACATTTTGCCTGAAAACATTAATGTAGATTTGTTCTTTGTCCGTTTGTTTCCTCATATTTTTTTTTTCATGTTAGTGAAGAGACACTGATTGCTTTCAAGAAATCATGCTCCAATTAAGCGCATAAGAAGAAGTCGAAATTAAATTTCGGCGTGATTAATATTTCAAAGATGTGCCACTCGTTAAGCGAATTAGGAATCAACCCCTCCCCTCACCCCTCACCCCCAGCCCTCATCTGTTCCTTTAAAGTTTTTATGAAGCGCCTTACAAACATTTCCCCATTTGCTTTGGTGTGAAATATATGCAAATAAGGGTGCTGCTCTTAATTGCTCTTCGGTCTTTATCTCTTTTTTTTGTTCTAAAACCAAAGGGAAATATTATTATATCTTAAAAAATCTTAGCGTGAAGAAACAAAAATAGGCGTAGACTGAAGTAAGTTTTTGTCCGTTTGTTTCCTCATATTTTTTTTTTCATGTTAGTGAAGAGACACTGGTTGCTTTCAAGAAATCATGCTCCAATTAAGCTCATAAGAAGAAGTCGAAATTAAATTCGGCATGATTAATATTTCAAAGATGTGCCACTCGTTAAGCAAATTAGGAATCAACCCCTCCCCTCACCCCTCACCCCCAGCCCTCATCTGTTCCTTTAAAGTTTTTATGAAGCGCCTTATAAACATTTCCCCATTTGCTTTGGTGTGAAATATATGCAAATAAGGGTGCTGCTCTTAATTGCTCTTCGGTCTTTATCTCTTTTTTTTGTTCTAAAACCAAAGGGAAATATTATTATATCTTAAAAAATCTTAGCGTGAAGAAACAAAAATAGGCGTAGACTGAAGTAAGTTCTCCATTTCGCTCATGGAAAGAGTCAAGATCGCAATTT
This sequence comes from Toxocara canis, assembly GCA_000803305.1. NCBI lineage: Eukaryota > Metazoa > Nematoda > Chromadorea > Rhabditida > Toxocaridae > Toxocara > Toxocara canis. The sequence goes on from JPKZ01001700.1 coordinate 21,148, forward strand.
TTTGGATCCAATGCTTTATATTTTTAGTCCCTTTTCGGATAATTTTTCGTTTTGGATATTATGAAACCTCTTGAGCCGAATAACTGTTTAATGCTCCGAAGAAAATCTCCTCATTAGCATTTTCTTAACAAAATCATTAAAGCCTCTAAGTTGTATTGTATCTGGAAATCCTGTGCCAAGTTAGATGCTTGCAATATGCTAAAAATTATTGTAAGCGTGAAAAAAAAAGACGAGAAAAAAAGTTGAGGTCTTCCATGCGTTGATTCGAATTAGCATTCATAGTTAATTAATTACTACTCCGGAATACCGTGCATCAGCGTTTGACACACACCTTACGATTCTTGCTAAGATTTCAGCCAACCGATAACCTCGAAACGTCTTATTTCAGCAGCGATTTTTTTTGGCATCTTCAAGATGCTTTCGAGAAAAATCGGTTGATGTTTTTATTGCCTAAATGAAATTTTAAGCTAATTTGAGAGAAATCTAACCGTCAACCGCGCCCAGCGTATAGTAAACTTAGTGGACAGCATATGATAAGAGTGATTCGTTTAAAAAAACAAAAAAAACTGCTCGTTTGTATAGAATACTTCGTTCCTTGTTTGTGCTGGAAATGATGTTAAATTCTTTTTTTAAACATACGGCACTCACTTTAAAGCCTGATATACATAGAATCAGATGCTAGCTGAACGTTGAAGGGATAATGCCGGCGTTCAAATTGCAAGAAATTTTAAGTGATAACCTCTAATAGTTGTGGGATTCGTGCTAAATGGACATCGTGGAAAATCTGATATATTATCGTGCATAACTTTTTACAACGTTTAGTGTCCTTCAAAATTGCTGCAAACTTACATCGGTCAATTCGAAATTCAATGCAAAAACACTTAAACAAATATGTATGAACAAATATGATGGGTCGCAAGTTTTTATTCCAAACAATGAATCGCATGCATCCCTTTTGCCATTCCCTCTCCCTCCTGTGGTGCATTCAACGTCCATTAATGGTTCCATTAGCCGATCTAAGTGATCACTTCGATCACTGACAGAAATGTAGATTCGATTTTTCATACTTTCTCCTCGAAGCATAAGTATATATGTGAGGGACAAAAGTATAAGTTTATTCAAATTTCATGTGAACATATAAGCATCTGCTCGTTTCATGAAACACTTCGAAAGCTATGAAAATACCAAAAAAAGCTCTTCGCATAAACTAAATGAACACCTCGATACGCTGAACAAGGCGTAACCTAAAACGACGCTAAAATATCAGCAGCGATCGGAATGAACATGCTAAGCGAAAAAAAAAAGTTTTTTTGACGAAAGTTTCCATAAGAGTAGTAGCTTTCATAACAAAAAAAATTTTCCTTAAAAAAGAAACATATATAAGCGAAACTTTTTATGAACGCAAAAACATTACAAAGTTAATAGTTGCTTTTATAGCATTTTATGCTTGTACTTGTAGAATTTTGTGGTATCGAATTACATAAATCAATATATTCCTCGAAGCATAAGTATATATGTGAGGGACAAAAGTATAAGTTTATTCAAATTTCATGTGAACGTATAAGCATCTGCTCGTTTCATGAAACATTTCGAAAGCTATGAAAATACCAAAAAAAGCTCTTCGCATAAATTAAATGAACACCTCGATACGCTGAACAAGGCGTAACCTAAAACGACGCTAAAATATCAGCAGCGATCGGAATGAACATGCTAAGCGAAAAAAAAAAGTTTTTTTGACGAAAGTTTCCATAAGAGTAGTAGCTTTCATAACAAAAAAAATTTTCCTTAAAAAAGAAACATATATAAGCGAAACTTTTTATGAACGCAAAAACATTACAAAGTTAATAGTTGCTTTTATAGCATTTTATGCTTGTACTTGTAGAATTTTGTGGTATCGAATTACATAAATCAATATATTCGCTAGAAAAATTTCACTTATTATCGATAGAATGCTTCGATATTTTTTAAACGTAATTCTAGTCGGTCTTATCTATAGTGATAATAAAAGTTGTAAGTAATTCTCAACTTTAAAATCAACAAGGCTTGTTAAGTTTTTAAACTATCATTAAATTTTTCGCGAGAAAACGATAACTTTCGATAATCTACATGATAAGCGATAACAACAATCTATTAGGATTATACACATTGATATTCCCGATTACCGCAAACAACAAATTCGTTCAGTGAACGCCACTCAGTTTAGCACTGAAGTTTCACGGATTTTGCATCCGTAAAAGCGAGTTTCATTTAAGCATTCGATATGATTTTTTTATTTTGCTTATGTTAGCATGCATGTGAGCATGTTACCACATTATCGCTCGGGCCTTCAGTGTGATGTCTCGATGTTACTGAGGCAATCGCACGCCGAGCACAGCCATCCGTTTGGCTGTTTTAGCTTGTTGTTAACCACCCGCTGGTTGGGCTGTCAGTGGTTCGGTGGGAAACAGCCGGGAATCGAACCAGGGTCTCCCCGTATGCGAAGCGGGGTCCCTACCACTGAGCTACTGCCGCCCGGAAGTTTTATATTCATGTGAATAGTTTCACATCACCAAATCGGAGCTTTCTTCATTTTAATCGAGAACACATGGGTTGGGCTGTCAGTGGTTCGGTGGGAAACAGCCGGGAATCGAACCAGGGTCTGAGCTACTGCCGCCCGAAAGTTTTATATTCATGTGAATAGTTTCACATCACCAAATCGGAGCTTTCTTCATTTTAATCGAGAACACATGCAAGAGTGACGAATTTGCACTAGCAATAGCGCGACAGAAAGCAAACATTCAATGCCGAAAACGAGATATAAAAGTTCTCCGGAAAAAAAAAACACCAAATGTTTTGGGCCGTTTGGTTTTCGTTTCGACGACGGCCCATGAAATTCATAATTTGCATAGAGGACAAATTTCAAACCATAAAAGAACCAAATAAAGAATTTTCATAAAGGAAGTTTTGTTATTGAAGAAAAAAAAAGGTTTTCTTCCGACATCACTTCCTTAATAGAAGAGACTGCAGATGTGAGAAATTTAGAAAAAAAAAAGTAGTTGATATAATTTGAGAGAATCAAACGACCTCCAAACACCGTCTAAGAACTGGCTTAAGATCAGTAATTGAATTGTTTATTTTAAATGTCGAAAAGCGTTTGGTTAAGGCGGAAACAATCCTACGGGACAAATAAAGTCAAATTCCAAATATGTTTCAAACTGTTCGTTAACGGAATGATCACGAAACGACCATCCTAAAAAAACTGCATAAGACATATCACTAAATTTTCTTCAGTAAATCGCATAACCCCAAGAACTACTGATATTGTTTAGGTGATTAGTACTGGTTGATCTATTCTTAACTTTCATTGGAAATATCAAATATGGTTTAATGAATTAAATGTTTTTTTTCCAAAACATTTAACTTAAAACGCTTTTAGAGCACTAAGAACAATGAGCTCACTATCCACAAACGAACTCTTGGCATCCCATCAGTGGTGATTTGACCCTTGACGGGTATCACCCTGTTTTTCCTTGCAAGTTTTTTTAGCAAATTTGCAAATTACAAAGCGCGTTATGGCGACGTTGTGTACGCTGTATGCTGTTCGGTAGTAGCAACTCGGCAACCACTTAAGCGGAATTATGAAGGTTCACAGCACGAGTTCACCTCCCATGCCGCAGCTTCAGATCAGCTCACTGATCCCAGGGTAGTTTACTTCGAGAGGAAGCTTGTATACACTTTCTGAATGGTCGGGCTGCATATTTGACTAATCGAAATTGCAGAACAAGTGGGGATGCTTGCCAGAGGAACCAGCAAGAAGTGCAAGGACCCGCTCACCAAATCAACGGCTTCATAAACAACTCGAAAACGAAGAACATTCAAATTCGCCGGACTTGACCGCTTATGCAAAACTTCCGTTTGAAGAATCGTTTTTTTTTTATGCATTTGCTTAACTCTGTGACTATAGCTTCAGAAGTTATCGAGTTTAACGTACTGGACGGAGAGACAAGCACACACATATACACACATGAGCAGTCACGACGTCGCTATAATGAGCCTTGCAACTTGCAAAAGTGCTGAAATGCACGCAAATGAATCTTAAATAGAAAATTGGTAGAAGCGGTGAAGCTCGATAAAAATTAAAATTTTCGTCGCTCATGGGCAGTTCATGAAATAGGTTGGTTCTATAGGTGAGTCGCCCGATCACATGTTGTGCCACCTTGCTGGCGCGCATCCCCGTCTGTTTCGTGGCAGCTAGTCGCTTGCAAAAGTTAAGTGCGAAAAACTGAATGTTGTCGCATGTGCTAAAAGAGCGATGGTTGGCTAGCAAAGTGCACTTAGTGTGTTCATTTAAAACTTCAAACTATTACTCGGGATTCGTTTCACTTGTACGTTGTTCTTGATTCGAACTTATCGAATAATTCGGCCGTTTGTTACTTTTTGTTACTCGTCCTGCAAAATCATCGTGATCGATCTTTTGGAGTTTTACTTTTTTTTTGCCGAACTGTTCTCCTTTTCTTAAATTTAGCTAATTTCATCAAATTGAATAGAACGTTAATTAATGCTAGCTAATTTCTCAAGCATTAAATTCGTTGATGATTAAGTGAAAAGTAACATCTTCGAAAGAGCATTGCTCTAGCTGTTTCGTCCAGACGCATAAAAAGTCTTACATTGCAAAATTCAAACTTGAAAGGAAATTATCTTCATGTGCAATCAACCTGTGTCGAAAAAATTTTTGTATTTTTATGTTACGATAACGAAATGGTCCTGAAATTTCCAAATTGTCGACAAAGTTTTCTTTAAAAAATTTTCTTCAACTAAAAACATCAAAGTTTTCAGTAAAAAACCACTATACAGGTCATTTTATGGTGTGACACTATACATGTCTTTTTACGGTGTGTACATCATATATGGTGAACATGGAGAAAGTAGTCCATTAAAATTTGGCGAGAAAAACAAAAACCGAAGAGCAATTAGCTCGTAATTGGCTAAATTGTCTAAGACAAGTGACACAGGTGAGGCGGTAATCTTCGCCGACGTCACACACCTGAATGAGCTATGATCAGTCGGCGATTTGCGAAAAACTTGGTCACCTCCTTGCATGAGTTTATTATGCATGGTGGTATCATCCCAATAACTTTTTCCTGCCTAGCTGTTATCTAATGCTCTAGAAGGGGATAACTATTCGCACAAACCAGCATGTATTTACTGTTTGTACCAGTAAATTATGGGAGATCATTCTGCTTCTTTAAAATATTTTTTATAAGGCCTCCTTCGAAAGGTACTTTTTCGTTGTGACATTGGCACGATACTATATGAAGTTATACGGCCGTTAGTTACCGCGCAATGCCATCAATTCACAAGAAGCAGCTCACCTACACATCTCCTTCAGTTCTTTTTACTATTTTCTTCGAAACATTTCTATGCAGTCAATTTAATTTCCACAAATAAAGTTCTGTTCTATATTTCATTTGTCGCCTACGTAAACGTAAATTAATCCATCCTCTCGCTTAATGCTTTCATATCTCTTTACCATATCGGTGTTTATAATAGTAACAATTGAGATGAGTCACATTATCTGTGACTTTTCGACTATTTGAAATTCTACGTGACACTAGATATGGCTTTTGTCCGTAGGCGCGTGAATTTTTTGAAATACGAGAGACAACAGAGACTCATTACCATACCATTATTAAAACCGATCTATAACCGTTTATAACCGATTATTTCGAAATCGAAAAAAAAAGTGATTTCAAAGCTTCATTCAAGTTTTGTGTACAACATTCTAATTCGATGGAGAAACATAAACACAATCATGGAACTGTCCTGGATTATACGTTAAGTAGGAATCTGCCATGTATAAAAGGTGACGTTTGTCGACAACATAAATTTTTGCGCCCTAAGGCACTTTTTGATTAGCAATTAGAGGAACAGAGTTGAGCCTTTAGCAGTCGCTCATGTCAGCCTTTTGCACGCAATTTTAACTTGGAATATGTTTTTTCTTAATCGTTTTGCATTCTTGCCTATTTGAGAATCTAACAAAAAATAAGCTTGAATCGGCTTAACAAATTCTCGGAAACGAACGCTAACGAACTCTTCTAATTTTGCCAATAAGCAAGTGAATCGACCCACATAGTCCTTGCACCACCAAACTATTCATGGTATTCTTGAATAGCCCTTTTCGAGATGATATGATTCAAGCTGTATCCAAAAATTTGATACATGACTTTCATCTTGTAAATTGCGCGCAATGCATGGTGTGTCTTCAACAATCGGTCGAAGTCGAGTTAAAAATCAAAATGTCCATAAAATAAGGGTTAAATACAAAAGCGCTTCATCTTTGGCTAAGAAAACTGTTTTTGGAATAGAAAAATAGATAATAAGCCTTAACTTGATCCACTCACAGATAATAAGCCTTAACTTGATCCACTCACAGATAATAAGCCTTAACTTGATCCACTCACAGATAATAAGCCTTAACTTGATCCACTCACAGATAATAAGCCTTAACTTGATCCACTCACAGATAATAAGCCTTAACTTGATCCACTCACTGCCCGACCATCGGTATATTAAAGTGCATCATCTTTGCCTTCATCGAGTCGAGAAGGTAGACGTATTATTTTATGAAAAAAGAAAAACCGGTTTCTTTCATTTGCTTTTCTATTATGGGTATTTCATTTAAGCACCCATAGAAATGCGGATTTTAATCAGGGTACACTCGCATTTTACTGATGACGGCAGTACAGTAAGGAAATGAATAATTTTTCAGCTTATACTCAATATCTTTGCATTAGCTTTCTTCTAATCTTCACTCGTTGCTTCGAAATTAGAAATGAAAAGTTGAAAAGGCGTCTGAAGTGGATGTTTATCTGCTGCAATGTTCTTGTCGTTGCAATCGAAGAAGCACGGTGACAAATTGGATTTGTCATGAAAGCGAAAAGTGCCGTAAAGATGAGGTTTACTTAATGATTCAGCAACACGTCAAACTCTTCGTCCGGCAACGTTCGCGCATAAGAACGAACGAAACGTATTATTTTATGAAAAAAAAAAAAACCGGTTTCTTTCATTTGCTTTTCTATAATGGGTGTTTCATTTAAGCACCCATAGAAATGCGGATTTTAATCATGGTACATTCGCATTTTACTGATGACGGCAGTACAGTAAGGAAATGAATAATTTTTCAGCTTATACTCAATATCTTTGCATTAGCTTTCTTCTAATCTTCACTCGTTGCTTCGAAATTAGAAATGAAAAGTTGAAAAGGCGTCTGAAGTGGATGTTTATCTGCTGCAATGTTCTTGTCGTTGCAATCGAAGAAGCACGGTGACAAATTGGATTTGTCATGAAAGCGAAAAGTGCCGTAAAGATGAGGTTTACTTAATGATTCAGCAACACGTCAAACTCTTCGTCCGGCAACGTTCGCGCATAAGAACGAACGAACATCTTTTGCCGAACATTCATATATCTCTATCGACGATTACGATCCATTGTCAACTGATACCACAAACATTTTCTTGTTCCATTTTGCTTAAGCATGCAAACTCGCTTCATTGCTTATGATGATGTTTGTGGCATTAGTGATTTTCATGGTTTTTGTGAATCATCTAGAAACCAATATCGTTTATATGGGACGCATGATGATCGTTCAGAAAAGTTTGTTCTAGTTGATAAATAATCAGTTAAGCACTAACGAATATCATTTAAATAGACATGAAATTGGCACAATAATCATGGAGAATGAGGCTATCTAATTAGTGTGTGCTGTGCATGTGAATTCGGTAAATTAATGAGGTGATATGAATTGTCGAGAAGATATGTTAACCCTATTTGTCACTGCAAACATTCCTCCCAACAATTGTTCCCATCCTGTTTACATCGCTTTTCTATTCCATTTTGTTTCACTAAAATGCTGATCTTATTCAATGCAAAATTGTACTTCCTTCTTTTATGATATTATATCATACAAATGCAATGGATTACGGTAAGTTATTACAAATGCAATGGATTACGGTAAGGGGACGTTCGACTTCTTTCGGCAACATGATCTATAGCATCGAAAAACTGTAATTTTGAGATATTCCACAATGTGTGCTACCAAAATTCTTATATGTACGCACTTCTACACTCCTCGTGATAGCAGCACGAGGCGAAACGTCAAATACAATCTTAACGGTAGCGCTAGTCGGATTCAACAACGAATGACAACGTTTTTGCAGTTGTTGCGAACTAGTATTTCTCTCTGATCATTTGAACTAAGAGGCTTTTTTCTGCATCCCGAAAAAAACCCTAGTGTTTTTTTTTAATAGAATAAGAAAAAAACGTGTTCTCGTTGAAATCATTTTTATGAAGCATTGTGGATTTTTTCTCATCAGTTTGCACGCTTCAAATTATCAATTCGTTCCTAATTATCAATCACTGACTCGCAATTATCGGAAATATCAAATGCCACAAAGGTTGCTTTTTTGTTTTATCAATGAATCATCCATTTATCAGTGAAACATTTGTTTTATCAATCAACTATACGGGTTTTTAATGAACCACAAGAAATTCGAATGAATGTTTCGTAATCAACGTATATTTCGACTCGATCAGCTACAGATCATCGGAAATAGCTACGGATAGTCTAAAACCGTTTATATGCTAGCAATTCGTTTACGAAAACATTTGGCAGTTTAAATAGAAATGAATTTCGTAAACGATTATCTCGGATCACTGATCGTTGAATTAAGTCAAGATTTTCATTAAACCATTGAGTTGAACCCTTTTCAATAGATGTTAAATCGCATGAATCCACTTCATTACTCAATATTTTTCATGAGTGGGATGTTTTTGTAACGCATTTTGGAGCTCACATCAATTTTTCCCCTATATAATCTTAAAGTTCACTTCATTGTCCTCACATTGTTTCGTTTCGCATTTCTCTCATCAGCTTATATGTTTTCAAAAAGCAACCAATCGTTGTTTTCCTTACACTGTATCGTTAACGGATAAAAATGATAGTAAGGTTTACCATCATATTTCCTGCTTTCATTTATGTATGGTGAAAATTTTCTACAGAAATTCATGACATCGAGAATAGTAGTTTTATTTTCTGTAGAACTTCATTAAGAGACATGAGAGTGGCAATTTTATTGCATGAGAGATATTTTGAAAACTTCCTGGGATTCGTATGATGTTTTCCAAGTCAACATTAACTTTTTAGATGGGTGGACATGTGAAAGTTGTTTTTCTTGAAAAAGTGTTACTTTGTTTTCAGTAAAAAAATGGTCAAGTTCATGTGATTTCAAGCAAGAAAAATTTATGAGATGATCGAATGGTGAAACTCGCAACATATGATACAATCAGTAATCATTGTTGCATAGAGAGTGAAACCGGAATTGTAAAGTGCGGAAAAATGAAGGACGTATGAGGAGAGAGACACTCTTCCGATTGCATATTAGAGTGAAGTGATTTTTTGTCTTTCTATGAAACTCACTTCAGAATGATTCATCCTCCCTCCTACAGAGAGGAGACTCGTTTCAAAGTTGTTTGTTCATTCCATCCCAGTCGTTATTGTGAGCAGCACGTTCAATAGTTCGTACTCTCACCGAAAACTTTGTGTCATCTAACTAGTTAGTTTTTTTGTCGTCCCTCATGTTGAATATGCTCGTCACCAAGAATATGAAAGACTGTAAAAGCAACGGTTTTCTTTCGCAGAACTGTTCCCTCCTATCGACCCTATCGTCTCCAAATAGAATCGTTAATCACAGCCCATCTATTGGGATCGGTGGTGTTTTTACGCGATATCAGATGCTACAAGACACTCTAACCTCTCATAAGACCTCGTACGTCGTTACATAGCACAATTCGCATGTTAATCGGCTTCACTATAGTGTCTGCCGTATAAATCTTTATTTCGTCGTATTCTGCTCTCTAATACGTTCTGGTGTTATCTTTATGTGTTTTGAATGGTACTTATGTACTTTTCACCCCGCTGTCTTGCATCGTCTTCTTCATGAAAGCTTTTTTTGGTGAGACTGTAGACTGTTTTGATGTAAAGCAGTCACTAGAATATTTTTGACATTCTCCGATAAGAAATCAATATTCATAGTACTCGTGAGCTTAGGTAAGCGCTGAACGCGAAGAGAGCGCGATGAGATGATAAATACGTAAGTGTTCCCATGGTATGCTCACTTTGTCCTCCATAAAATTCTGCCTTTGCGTTCTTTGAAAATTATGTTTTTCACAAACTTTTGAATTAAAAAAATTAATAAATGAGTGATTTCATTATAACCGATAGGTCGGCGACGTTTTCGATCATTAGAAGGGAAGTATAAGAGAAGTATATTACATATGTAACTGTTATATAGCACTTAACAACGCACAATACTATCTATCTCAGTGGCAATCATTGAGCGATCTGTGCAGTATCACAGTCGTTGTACGAGTAGGCAGGCATTCGTTGAGAAATTTGTTTGATCTTTGCTTAAAACACTTTTTTGAGCGCTCGTTTTGCTTCACTCGTGGTATCGTACTCATTTCGTGTTGCTTTTGCGGGGATCGTTTAAATAATTGCTTAATCGCTTCCTTGTTTCCCATATTTCGCGTTACTTTAGAGATTTTGTCTTTTGCGAACTTTTCTTCCGCTAGATTGTGAATCTAATCCCATCCGTTGAAATCCGAGCAAACAGTCAAATTTTTGAAGTTGATGGATCCACCTAATTGACGTAGATAGCGATCTTTTGGGGAGGAAAGCGCTTGCCCTTTTCGTTGGCGACTGTTCTTACGATGCAAAAGGTGTTGAATTTTTAGATCGTATAGTCTTAAGGTGACAGAGCGTTTTCTTACAACTTTTGGGCTTGTTCTCGAAGTATTTTCTCCATAATAAACTTCATTCAGCATAATGTTCAAATTTCTGGCATCCTTATTTCTATGTGGCTATCCGCGATTCCGAACTTCTGGATAGGTGAGGTAGTTGCAAGCTGTCAATGAGTTCCAAACCGACTTATCAGAGTTTTGGAGGTATTTGCCACCACGTGCCATGGCTTCAGAAAGTCTGTTACTCCTCTTAAATCGCTACTAATTTTATCTTGTACTACATTTGTGGTTGACCTTCCCCGTGAGTAAATTGTTTGCATGTCGTCTTCAAACACCACCATATTGCCATATATCCGCAATTTTTGTAATTCAGGGAGGTACAAAATGAATACCATTGAAGGAAATATTCTTCCCTGTTGGATCCCTATGAAGGGCGGCATCATCGGCTTGAGGTAGTCTTCTAAAAATTTCTGCAGTAAAACATTAAAAGCTTAGAGAATCGTATGCCTTCGTTATATCTAATTGTGATGCTAATGTCACCAGTACCTTATCCATTGCTAAATATATCTCATCGGTTGTTTCCATAAAGGTGCTCACTACCGAATGTCCCTGCGAAAAGCGTTGTTGGAGGATTGGTGGACGTTTAAATTTGTGTATATATGCATTTTTCAATGATTTTCGAAGCAAACGAGAGCAACTGAAAGGCCTAAAATTATTCGGGTCGTTTCTTTCTCCAATTCTCTTATAGAGGTCTTTCACCGTTGCTAGGTTCCAGCATTCGAGGACCGCCCCCGTTCTTATTACATAGTTGAGCAGCAAACGGAGTCGTAGTACAAGCAGATGTTTAACCATTTTTTAGTATTTTGCATGCTACCTCATCTAAGGTATGCTTAGTATACAGCAATGTGCTTATAACTTTGAACATTTTATCTATTCCCCGCTCCCTCAATGTGTGCCTTTCCTCACCCTTATACGTCTCCTCACCCTAACTATTCGGTAGCAATCGAATTGCAGCAGATTGTGGCCACGATGTGACGGGAATAAAATATTTATTTAGCTGCAGTACACAGTTTCGATCTTTGACATACCTCCTAGAATGTTTTTTATGCTATGCGCCACGCGGTTTTCGGGTCCGTTTTGACCCGAAAATAACCGTTGGGTTCTTTGACGTCCACAATTTTCTGCCACCTCCTCCTATCCCCTCCCCCTCACCCCACTTCCCTACTTCCCCGCCCTTTTAACCATTTTTTTTCCTAGTTCTTCGTTTTCACTACTTGTATACTTTCTTCATACACTTTTTATCGTTTTCATTAAAATTTTTTTATAATGGAAAAATGACGAGCCTCATATTTGCTCTGCAACATCTACTTTTAACGAGCAATCTAGAGGGCGCCAATGAGAGTTCACCGATGAGTAATGGTTGTATGTTGCGATCTTTGATGGCGTTTTTGACCTCTAAGTGTTTTTGTAGCGTCATTAGTTCAACTTAAAAGCATGCACCTTTTCACTTTTCCTTCTCGTTCGTCTTCCCTTTCTTCAAAATCTATATTTTGCTAGCAACCAATGCAATTGCACGCTTACACGCAAAACAAGTACAGTGACAAATTAAATGGTGCTAGCCTTGCAATAGATGCGGTTGAAAAGATAAGGCCTATCATTGAAATGCCCAGAAGTCATGATGCGACCGTTCCCGATCAGCAACCCAAATTTGTTTGGATGAGTTTTAAATATGAGACACAAGTAACAGTAAACATAAGATCATTGTCTTCTTAAGTATAACTCTTAAACAAACAACATATGCCTTAAGTATGAGCCTCAAATAAATTTACATAATTCACCTGTTCAATGTGCAGTTAACTCTTCGCTTTCACCATAAATAACATTTACATAATTCACCTGTTCAATGTATAGTTAACTCTTAGCTTTCACCATATATAGTTAGAGAACGAAAAAGAAAACAATGGTCATCTTTGTTTCGTAATTTTTGAAAACATCGTTTGCGATGTCCTCGTAAATTAATTAGCAAAATATTGTTATATTGTTAAGCTTTCCGGTAATATCACGACTGGTTAAGAAAGCAATTGGAACGTTAAGCCCGTTCGCAATTGTTGCTGTTTGATCGAATATGACGCAATATATTCGCATCGTTGGCATGGGAATCCGATGCCATGTGAGTTGAAGCTCCGCCTTTGCAGGTGGAATGATTAGCTTCTGGCTATTTTGCCCTTTGTCTACGCTTACACCTGCGTTGTCTTTGCCAAATGTTCAGTTTTATAGCTTTCGTCAGTGTTCACAACGAGCTTTAGATAGTGGAGGAGGGGGAGGAGAGGGGAGTGGGGGTGAAGTATGACGTAAGTGTACCAGAATGTTTCTGTTCAATCCAGGTCCATGAAAGGCCATAAGTTTCCCTATGCATCATCAAAAATGAAAAAATTTTGCAATTTTGATCAAGTCAAAAGTAATAGAAATTTTTACAGTTCTTCCGCATTAAATTGATCACGTCGATATCAGTATTTGTTCGAATACCTCTACTGCTTTACTTAGCTGTGCTTCTGTTAAGATCTTTTGTGCTTATAGGTAGACCATAAACGCAAGCACACTGCAATTGATCGAAAAGAACGCATAAAATTCTAAACACTTTTGAAACAATTAGGTATGTAGGAACTAAGAGGACTAAAATAAGAACACTTTTAAACACTTTTTAAGCCATAAAAGTATAACTGTTGTCGCAAATCTATAAAGCTATGAAAAAGTGCCACTTTACTCAACCAGTCAGACAGGGAGTAGAGTCGTGACTTGTTGCTCCAATTCCTTTCCCT
>JPKZ01001701.1:0-27369 GCA_000803305.1 Toxocara canis
CCTCAGCTCGTCCAATTCTCTCTGTGCAATATTCTATGAGAATATTTTGAATAGAACGGGTTTAATGAAATTTTTCGCTTCGATGGAACAGCTATTCATGATGAAAATATGGCATCGGATTGTGACTGCCAAAAAAGAAACGAAATCGCTGACAGCCTTGTCTCGCTATTCTCCGGCCGAACAGAAGCATGGTACGCCCTCAAGACTACGGTTAGTACGCGAGCTGGTCGCTCAGTACCATTTGCATATTTTCGAAGATTTTCAAGTATACTTCGTTACTGAGCTGCCGGTCGTATTTGTTTACATCTGTGAATGATTGCTGTAAAAGACTGGGCCAAAAGTCTACAGGCCGTTCTTCGAAAATGTTTACGGAGGTTCACTCGAAATTGAAGTGATCGATAAGCAGTGAGAAAGTCGTTGTGTCGGCAGTATGATGCATCCATGCTACAACAACAAAGCAGACAGCGAGCGCCATAAAAGGAGCCAAAATGCATACAGCACAACAGTCCCCAAAACTGTTCGCGTGTTGTTATGGCCAAGTCTTACTCCTTATTACCAGCGGAACTTAACGATGTTGTTCCGCTGGTAATAAAGAGTGCTGTTCTTTGGCGTCAGTGAAGACGGCTCAGCTATGCGTACATTACTCTTAAGAAGTCGGTGGAAAAGCGGGTTAGTGAAGGTAATAAAAATAACGACGTACTACTGCCTGGTTTCTGGCTTGATTATACCCGACTAACAATACTGCCGAGTGCTGAAGCAAAGTGCAGCTTTTGCACCGAAACGATAACAAATGGTCGCATGGAAACGAGTGAACGGAACGTAGGACTGCTTCAGGTCAAAACGTTTATAATGAGATAGCAACAAGCGTACAATCCAAGAACGACGTGCTATGGAGATAATCTTAATAATTGCGCAGAAAAAACGCTTCGTCCCACAAGTGGCAACGCCATCAAGATTCCTCGTGACGACAATGCACCTGAATTAGAAATATGTGCATGCAAAAAGTTGCATGGATTTGGTAAGTCGGTTTTGTCCCCAAAGAAGAGTGTAGCCTCAAATCTTCTGCGTAACTTGTCTTCGCAAGAATCGAGGTACTTCTTTCTAATGCTGGTTAATTGCCACTTTACATGATTGTATCGATGCGCAGATGCGGTTCGCGCTTGAATTAATCTCATGCAAGTTACAGAAGCGGTCCAGTGGCCGCCACTCGAAACTGATTATGAGATGCAAACAATGCCGGTCGTTGACGGTATGCAAGAGATAAGGTCGGCTCAGTGAGACAGCGATAAAATATTGATGCATACTGTGTGCGTACTAATACCGATAGGTGCCGACAGGATTTAAAAGAAAATGGGACCGTTGTTTTCATTGGACAGGATGCAGTTCACATGAAAATCGTTAGCATCAAAGTGGTTTCAAATAAAGGATGGTGTCTGCGAACCAACACGCATGATGCGTATATTTTATGGTATTTGTTTGCTGTTCGGCTTTCCTTCTTTTATCTCGTTTAACAAGAATAACATTGCGACGAGTATGGCGAAAATTTGTGATGCTTCTTTTATAAACTCTATGAGATAGATCATTGGCTAAGCACAGCACAAAGCAGTGCATTCAGCATCGTTTATACAAAAGACCACACCATATTCACACCGATCAAAAATTCCTTGGTTAAACGTGTACACGGAAAGTCTCACATTAAAACTGCCATTAAGTATTGGCCTTCTTCTTGTTTCTGGAATGAAGCTTTTAGAAAATTTCCAGCATGTGATCATTAAGAATTGTGGCTTTGCAATTTGCACATGTATCTCCGATTTATTATTTTCAAACAAATTTAATTAAGTTAATTTTCCGCTGTTTTCTTCTATTTATGCATGCCGTTGCCTCGTTCATTGTATTACGGTTTCATGTCAGCCATGAAAAACTACTCATGTCATAATGTAAGACAGATAATTACAAACTAATCACTTTCTCAACTTGCCACTATCCGCCCTTCAATTATCCAAATTTTTGGTACTTTTTAAAAGCTCGCGCATTATTAACATTATGAATTTTTGCATCAAAAAAAATTCTGCACAGCCGCTAAGCTTTTCCTTCACAACTAAATGCACTTCTTTTGTGGACCTCGAAACACAGAATCGGTCGGCAATTCCAGACGCTCGACGAGCGCCGCATTTCCATCCCACTCAGACCGTAAATTATAGCTGACAGTGTATGATGAACTGTTACTTAAGAGGATTGAAACTGATCCCTGGCTGAAGGCCTCGAAACTGCTAAATGGGCGAACGATGATCACTTCTTTAGGTTCATGAAACTGACCCATCAAACCCATACTGCAAAAAAACAAACAACACCTTATAGCAACCTATATAGGTCAAATAGGTCCGACAATACCAACCATGACAAACAAAGAAAGAGGACAAAACGAAGATGAGCAATGTAGCACGTACAACATATACACACTAACAGAACCTGGAACATAAGCAAAGTCTCTACGCTAGGGGAAGGTCACTCGCAGACGGGACGGAAAGTTCTGTTTTATGAGCAATAGAGATTATGAAATCTTGAGATAGTAAGATTACCATCCACAAATTTGAAAAAAAGCCAAAGGTGGCATTCTCGAGACTTAGAGCAGAAGTAAACTGTAGTTGTGGAAGTGAACTGGAAAATAAAATCCCTTCCGAGGCATTCACCGAAAGATGGGTTAGGACGTTCTGGGATTAAAGCAAAGCTTCACTGGCACAAAAAAATTGGGAAACAAAAAAATCTGCAAGTTCTTCTTACTCCCTCATCTCGCACAATTTAAACAAACATACATTTCATTTCAGCGAGTGGCGCCGAAAAAAAAAAACGAAGAACATGAATCAGTGAGAGCAGTCAACACCGCCCACATCCAATTTTCAGGAGATCATATGCGGCCTCTCCGTAGATTTCAATGAAGTTATCAAAAAGTAGGTTAAATGAGGGGGATGCGAGAGAAGGGGAAGATGAGAAAGGGATGTCACCATATTCAATATTTTGAAGCGAAAAACATAGCCGGCTCGGTTCTTGCGCATCTGTAAAGGATCGCATTTTGTGTCCTCCTCCCACCTCCCTCCTAGTCGCCTTTCGGACTTAAGGGGATTGAGAGTTGCTCACAAAAAAAACTGGGCAAATAATTCGATGCGCAAATGAAAACATGAAAAATAGTAAGAGATGTAGGCTGAAAGGTGCTTTGATACAAGAATTTGCGACGCTCGAGCGAGGCGTCTAAATTTCCCAAACTATTGTGAGGAAAAAGGGAAGCGTATGAAGACTCGCCGTCATGCGTGGTCATGGATGGGAGCGTTTGTGTCGAAGAATATCAATTGCCGATTGAAACGAAAGCATTTTACGGCAATGGTCGCAAAAATACTCGATGCTCTTGTTTGCACTCTCCGCCTTGCTCCTCTGCAGATCCTCCTCCACCTGGAAAATGCAAACACTGATGCCATTCCATAACGGCTAGCGCGCCTTTTGCAGCGTTTTTCTTTGTCACAGCAGGGTAAACTACGGCACAAAAATGAAGGCAAAAATGCAGCTACAAATTTAGCGCTCTTTGCACTAAGACAGATAATGGATTCTAATATAAATGTGGCAAAAAAAAGCAGCAGCGAGGTATAACGCAAATGGGCTTTCCTCATGATGGTTCCCTTTTTGTCTGCAACTCTCGCCTCAACGAGAAAACCACCGCCACCTATAAAATATGTATCCTCCCAAAGTTTATCAACCCTGTGACCCTATACTTCTACGGAATAATACGGTAAGTTCCACCAACGGAAAGGAAAGCGATGGGATTTCTGATTCATTTAATCACTGCTTATCATATTCCCTATAAAACGCTAACAAAACAAAGTATGAGTTTCAGGAGGAGGAACGAGGCAAGATATTGGTGCTGGAATTATATGGAATATATTCTCTTAAACTGCTACTTAAATAGTTGTCTGATTTACACCACGCTGAAGATTCTGTGGGCACTCTTTGACCAGCCCTTCCGCTTTTGGGTCGACTTTTCCGCGCTGCCAATTTCTTGGTATATTATGGAACGATTACAGATGATAAAATGAAGTGATAATGGGAATTCCATAAAGAATACGCGTAAACCATTTCAACTGCATGCAGTGCGAGACAACAGTTACTTTGGTATCTTGGGCGGAGTCGTTGAAAAATCCGAACGGCACAAAGTCAGTGCCATCCTCCAACTCGTGAAGCAATTCTCCTGATGGCATAACAAAGCCAATTTCTATGTTCGGATCTGGACATGCTCGTCGAGACATTCTGCAAAAAAAACTATTTTTTTTTCAAGTTTAAGCGTGTATGTTTTCATGCGCTCTGGCCAAAGTCGCGTTTGCAAAGCGCATTATGACTACACCGTTTCTGCCTAATTTCAAGTAGCGGAACCACACGAGCTAAGAATACATAACGTACGCTGTAGTTTGGCCTTCCATGTCTGAATTTAAATAGAACCACCAGCACTAAATACAACTACGATCACATATGTATTATAAAATCAGTCAGCTTGTTTTCCACCGGCAGTGTTACGTAACAAGCGTGGACTCATGCTAGAAGATGGGAAGATAGGAACCTTGACGATTCATCCATCAAACCGACCATGTTTCATTATGCGCTCCGAAATGACGAGGATTCATATTTTATCCGACCCGGCTACTCGTGCAAATCTTTTAAAAATCAGTTTCATAGATTTTGGCATATCTGCAGCTTGCCAAGAGTATTTGGCAACGTCCTATGTGTTTGTGTCGTTAACCATCGAAGCTAGAGTTAAGAAATTTGGTAGTTTCAAAGCGCATCCCAGAGGCACCTACATCCAATTTCAAACCAGTTCATTGACCCCAAGGAAGCCATATCTCTTTATACGGGATAAACAACTGCGCTCGCTCTTTCCCGCTAAGAGATGAAAAAATTAATGTATTTTGACCGATTAGCTTCCACATACGACACAATAGGATCGCAGCAAAACGATTCTTTGGTGGAAGATTCTTATGAACGCTCAGATCGGATAAGATCTGAACTTTTACCACTTGGGAAGGGATCAACAATGAGCCTACATGAATTCTACGTTGGAGCGCATAAAACAGACGATACTGGTGCAGAGCGAGCGATCAGCGGAGGTGTCGCCTTCGAGGCGACGAGCTAATGAGGTGGCCAACCGCCTCCGAATCGAAGCCGCATTCTCAGCCACCGCAAAGAAATCGGCAGCACGTACGAATTTGAACTGCACAAAATCGTCGCACACTATACAGTGCTCATCTTCTGAACAGTGTACCTGAAATGTGTAACACTCCAGCAAATTTTTATTCGTCCCCTGAATCTAATCATTTTCGCTAAGGCAACGGCGAGTGTTTAGGTGCGCAACGCGACGTCTACTATTTAATACATGGATATAAGATCTTTCATAAGCGCCCCTGCGCTCACTCTGTTAAGCCTTTTGGTGGATGATACGTTAACAGCACGGCTGCCCCTGTGAAGTGTTCATAAAGATATTTTTTTCCAAAACCATGACAGCGTAGAACAAAACAGTTTGTTCTAACATGCACGGTGACCCTGGGCCATATCAGCAGCCACGCCGGCCACTGTACAGAAATAATGCAATGAGTGGTGTATGGCTAAAAATTGCACCAGGAGATATTTACTGCCCCATATGAGAGCAAACAAAATCAAAGCTTCTATCGATCAGAAGTCAAATAATTTTGACACTCATATAACAGCAATCAAATTTCTCGTTTAAAAAAAACCATATGAAAACAATGTATTTCACGACTATACTAAAAAAAAAGGTACACTCCGCTCGCTCCATCCGCAACGTTTTCGCTTTTTAGTCCCGCCCCCATCCTCCCATCCCCCCTTCCTCCCCTCCTCAACACCATCACATAAATGGAACGCCTGTCTGCACTAGACGAAGAAGAGAAAGAAGCTAACCGATTTGGCAACAATTAGCAGCATAAGAGCAGGAATGCGAAGGCTGTTGCATAGAAACGGCTTCGTTGTTTCCATAAAAGTGGCAAATACGATAAGCTGATGATATGGCGACAGACCCTCAAATTTAACATAATGAGTATTGATACAAAGCGTTTTTAGTCACTAAACCCATTACTTACAGCATACGGGAGAACTGGGTGACAATTCTGTTAAGAATGGGCGGCTGTGACTTCGCCATGAGCAAAGCATATTGATTCCGGATTCGCTGTTCTAAATAAGGAACAGAATCCGATTTCAAGCGAGCCTGCGAATACACATCCTTTTCCCTAGGAAGCATGGCATGAGAAGTCAAGTCCGGAACTGAAGTAGGAGAGAACCTTGGAAACTAAACACCAATCAATTTGAGATCTTCCAGTAAAATTGGCTATTTCAAGATAATAGTGCCTAGCCAAAGAGGAGGCAACTGTGCATTCTAATGTGCGATTTTCGATCCTTACAAATGCAGTTCTCTCACATCGACTTGTGTTCTGTTACGAGGGACCGTCAGTCGGCAGAACGGTCTTGTGCCAAAACAACTTGATCAGCGTTAGTCACGCTGCCCTTGATCGTTATCCCTTAACTGTTTTCAATCAGGCCTTTAAGAATTTGGAAAAAGCGAAACGGTCAAGAATTGGTACCTTATCACTCCGGTCGTAGTCTAGTGCTTCGGGCAAGAGCGCTAAGCAGCCATTAGGATGAAGCACTGCGAACGGCTTGTTTCGTGTATGTGCGAACAGTTCGTTCCCAAGCTTAGAAATCAAAACTGATGCAAATCATGGAAGTTACAACAAACTGAGAATATAGCTTAATGAAAAGGAAGGAAAAAGGAGCGGATCTTAGAGCTGACTTATCAAAACAATGAAGGAAACGCCAGCCATGTTTACGATACAAATTTTGTTCCGCTCATAGCATTAAAACAACGGCGATCATATTCCTTACATGCTTCTTGAAGCTGCATTGGATTATTCGCATGAACCACTTCCCATTCCAGGTCGATACGCCATCGGCTTAGGAGGCAATGCAGAAAACAGTTTGAAAAAGGAGACCGCATAGGGAAAATCGAACAAAAAAGAAAAAAAAACTAGAACCGATCTGGCTGAAAGTAGACAGCACAAGCGAATCCTGAAGTGGATGGGATATTAAGTTAGTCACCCTAAACAGCATAATTTGGACGCAATCCCTTGAATCATGCCTCGAGGTTTGAAAGCCAATATCAGATTCACAGAATGAAGAACTATAGGAATTGCAGTTTCAAGCTTTTAAAATAAACTTACATGGCAAAAAAAAAAAGAAAATCAATTTAGTACTGTGGCTTATAGCAATTGTCATCGTTTTAGGTGTGGCTCACATCACTCTTAAAATCACTCGTGCAAGTACGACGAAAAGTGCAGACATTCGCGCTGACTCAAACTCTAACCTTTCTCTACCCGTTGGGGCTCTTAGGCACAGCTATACTATCCCACCTCAGGCTTTCCCCTCTTATTTCCATTCTAACCTTTTTATACCAGAACGCTAACATCCCCTAATATGTTGAACGCGACTGCAGAGCAAAAGCAACCTGATGATGTGGCTTTCAGCAATAGCCATCAATTTGGATGTGCATCATACCATTGTTACGATATTGTTACTGCGGAAATGGAGAAAAGGAAGCAGCAAAGGCAGTGAAAAAGAAACAGCCGACGTTTCACCACCTCATCCATTGAGTTACTTACTAGCTTACACTGGAATATCTCCTCCTAACCCACGTCTACAGGCGTCATATGCCATTACCTCCTAACGCGTCAAACTTGACCACAGAACAACACCGAGGCACTTCCCTGCACCAACACACGATGATGCCTTAAAAGTGGCTCGAAGCAGGCCTTAAACGATGGCTACGGCTAGAAGCCATGGTAGGAGTTGGGCGTTAGGGCGTTGGGTGGCACTGTCAACGTGGGAGAGTGGCTCAATGGAAATGAGCCTTCGCCGACATACTGACAGACCGAGTTCGAATCTCCACTGCGCCCTGCACGTTGTTCTCATCTAGTCATTAGGGCTGTAAGAACGCCGTAAAAGTGGCACATTTCCAACCTTGTAAGAGTTATACTGGTCAAGTATAGCATACTGTGGGTAAACACCCGCAGTGATTAGCATCTTAAGCACGAGTGAAGAAGCATCATTGAGGCGGTGTGACCTCAGCACCTCCCTCATACCTCCTTCTCTGTTCTTCAAATAAAATTCCATCGCCTGCACGTTGTCCATAATTGAATGCTCATCTGCAAAAGCATATTGATTCTATCAAAACTATAGCAGACGACTAACGATATGTAAAGCTGGAGGTATGGAACAGTCAGGCCACAGCCCCTCTCCGCTCCACCCGTCAGTACCCTAACGGGATGATCGACTGAGAACAATAACTCAGTAAGACGGTCTGAGAGTAAACTACTCCTTCTCTCCACTCCCGCTGCCTCCAAGTTGCGCCGTACCGTTCGCCGAATGTCCAAATTCACCTCGCTGAAGACAACTGTAACTCATGTGCCACAAAATAATTGCAACTACCAGAACGAAACTCCTTTTCTACCCGTTTTTCGAACAGGCATTCTTTGAGAAACCATTTGAGCAGAGACGTTCAGATTCGTTTTACGAAGACTCTTTATGCTCTACAGCCAACCAGCTCAATATGCTCCTGGGTTACACATTGAAGAGCACAGATAATGTTATCGATGGCGTGCCTTCTCCTCCAATTCAAATAAGACTTTAGAACAGTCCCAAAACAACCAGGACAATGAAAACACTTTCCATGCATATCCTCTCTGTGCCGCTAGATAGTACCAGTGTAGAGATGTTCTCGTTTAGAGAAGAACAATTCGTTTTCCGGAAAAAAGCAACAAAGCTATGTGAAGAAGTGCTTTTGCAATTCTTTTCGTAACATAAATTTCAGAGAGAGCATTCAGAGCGAGATACCATGCCAGCATAACTTATTCAAGCGAGAAAAAAGCGCAAATTTTCCTCAATTGTCAAGAAAACGCGTTCAACTCACTTTCTTCTTTATCCATAATAGAATCGAAATGTGTATCCGTTTTCAGCACTTTGCGTTTCTTCACTTCGAACCTTCAATGAAAATGAACCAGGACGTTTCAGGATTCCAGTTTGTTATAGGCGATTCGCAGACTGAAACCTCTGGAATTTTGGCAAAAAATGCAGAAAATTTCCGAAATCATCATATAACGTCTTCCCTCAATTTTCTCCATTCGATCAAGATGGTCACTACAGTGCCTGCGCACCGAAAAAAAATAAGGACAATATACACACTAGTAAAAAAATACACACAAATAAAAAAGAAAGGACAATACACACAATGATTTAAAAAAAAAACACTACACTTAACTATTGTTTTCGCACTCTACTGCAAACCATGGCAACATATCCAAATTTTCTGTAATTTTGGGATAAGAATGGAAATAAAGAAAAGGGAATTCTCCTAGCAATATAAACGAAAATAGCGGACAACTTGGCAATATTCGTCTTGAAATGAGTCCAAAAGTCCACAGGGAAATTTTAAACTATCGAGTTCATCCAAACAGCCTCAGCCGATCGTCAAAGATAAAAATCGGCTAGAAATTATCGCACTGCATTTTGATCTTTCTCTCACTCTTCGAAGAATGGTGTAACCCAAAAAAATTTCTAGCAAAAAAAAAACGGAGTTCTTTGCACAGCGCTGATCTGAGTCGCAAAAAACAAACCATATCTTTTCCATGCTATCCTTGACGCGGAAAAATTGTCCACTCATCATTTCACACGATCCTTTTGCTATCCTGGGCGCCAAAAAATTTATGCGAATTCTGCATTCTGCATCGAATCCGCGTCCAACAAGACGTTATTCGCTAACAATAAAACCAACGTAAGTCAACCTGATATCACATGCCAACGTTTGAACAGCGAAAAAACAATTCCATACTTAAGATATCAACTCGTTACGAAGAAAAGTAATCACTAAGAAAACAAACAGTTACGAATAAAAACTGCAAAATACTAACCTGGCATCTCTTTTCATCTCGCCGAGTCTCTTTCTATCGCCCGCCTTAATTCTTCGCTCGCGACTATCTTCTCCAACATTTTTCTCTATTAAACCACCATCCTCAAGAAGTTCTCTGAACTGCCGCCGTAACTGACTGAAACAAATTCTGTACGCACAACGCACATTTCCTGGAGGGTGAGGGTGAGGAGGAAGAAAAGATAGTTCCATCATCAACAGAATCGTTCGGTCGGAAAATGAATTCAACCGTTCGCCCGAAGGTTTTCGGCGGCCGCTAAACGGCTGCAGCGATTCGGTTTTTGCTAATGATGACCAAAATTTGAAAATCAGACATGACAATGGGATGCGCTCGCTTATGTAAAGCCAATAGTGACCTTGGATTACAAACGAGGGCAAATGGGCCGCCAACGATGAAATCTTGGGCGTGTTAGCGATGTGGGTAGGAGTTCTTTGAACGACAAAAAGAAAGCGATAAAGAACGGCGCGGGCGAAAATCTCATTTATGGTGGCAAACACATTCTGCACCAGCTCATTCTGAAATCATAAAAAAAAGAGAACTTTTGCATGAAATCATAAAAATTTTTCACCATGGTTCTCAGGATCTCGTTGCTTTTCGTGTTGCCAATGTTTCTCTTCATTCATTAAAACGTTTATCTTTTAAACTTCTCACAATCTTTCAATATGTGCGGCAACACTGTGGACTTATGCTAGTAGTAGTCAACACTGAACTGTATCTTTTATAGAAACTCCTTTCGTAAGCGAAAAAAAAAAAGAATTCCGGATAACGTCCGACTTTTGAATAATACAGAGGCTGGCTGCATTGTGCTGAATAATACAGACACTGAGTATGCATATTTTGTTATTGTTTCCAATGACCCATCCGTATTACAGCGGCACCTCGGAAACTTATTCAATCAATTGCTTCGTTGATGACAGCGGTTCTGCGCGGCAGATATTCGAATCTGCGCGAAGTTTTGGAACATCAATAACATCAGGGGCTAAAAACGGCGACTATCGAACGCATAGTTTCTGCAAACATTCTGCTGCCGAAGTGCCGAAAAATCATGTAAATTCGAATAAACATCGCACAAAACTGTTTTCATTAGCTTTGTTTTAGCATTTTCTACATTCATCATAAAAAAATGATATATTCGAAGCGTTACTTTTTCCTCGTACTGCATAACTGATGAATAAATCATTGAACTGAATGCTACGGCAGCAATTAGCATAGCACAAAATGGTCACCCTATTTCGTAGATCCGCTGCGTGTCAATACCGCGCTCTCTTCCCCACTTGCGCACATCGCCGCGATCGCGTTGCTCTTCCACAAACTCTCTGCAAGCGCACTGTAAAATCAACGTGCTCAACATTCTGAACGACAAACACCATTCACCGACATTCAGCGAGCAAACGGGAGCTTTTGTCTGGAGCGAGAACTGGTTAACAAAGGCAGCGCGTACTAACCCGCGGTGAATTGTTGCAATAGCACCCGATCGCGACAAACTGGCAATCGACCGGCATGGACCGAAGTTTCGCTGTAAAACTCAATACGCAGAAGTCGCTTCACATCAGGAAGGGAGGAAGGGAATGAAGCGGTTTCCTCTTTTCCGTAAATTCAAAGAGTTTAGCTGTCAGAGCCAACATCGATATTACCGCCTGAGCTTGCCTTAACAAACTCTAAGCAAAAAATGACAAAACTGAACGTACTCAACAGACCGAACGACACACACCATTAACTGGCAATCGACCGGCATGGACCGAAGTTTCGCTGTAAAACTCAATACGCAGAAGTCGCTTCACATCAGGAAGGGAGGAAGGGAATGAAGCGGTTTCCTCTTTTCCGTAAATTCAAAGAGTTTAGCTGTCACAGCCAACATCGATATTACCGCCTGAGCTTGCCTTAACAGATTCAAAAGAGAAAATGACAAGCCTGAAAGTATTCAGGAGAGCGAATGGGTCACCATTGTCGGACATAATATTCCTACGACGATCCAGTTGGTCTGGCTCTCGAAAGGAACGACTTGTGAAAGGTGTACTGATTGATAGACTTGCTGCTATCGTTAAAGAGACGTCCACCTGGTCGAACACACACCCGTAAACCAGTACCTTCAAGCAAAATAATTCATATGTCACACTCAATCAAGTTTTCATTAATGCGGTAACCATGCAGGTCAAACAGACGCATTCTATAAACAATGAGCACTTTCTTTTGTTCTAAATCCCTGAAATACTGAAAACGAATCAATGTTTCAGAACGTCTGCAAGTGCCAATAACGACGACGGCACTAAAACTACCTTTATACCGCCATAAAAATGTAAATCCTAAAACAGTTGACCCGACATGTTCGATATAAGGAACGTATGGTGAAACGAGGAGATCGGAAAGAAAAAATGCAGCAAGCAAAGAAATCGGGGTGGCGGGGAAAGAACTTGCCAAATTGATTCTTCCTCTTGCGATGGGTAGGGAGAAGGCTAACTATATGATAAGGACTATTCCGCATTTCCAATAGACCCGAAGAATAAAACCTTTGCAATGGGTATTTCGACTGGAAGAGTGACAATGATTTTGCCAAGTGCAGTGAGGGTTGTAGCACCTCCAGGCTCGAGCACGCCTTGCCTCCAAAGCGCAGCCACTGCTTCCTCTAATGCGACCATGTTCGGCTTCTCGATGAATGGAAAATCCATCGGAGAAACTGAGAATGAAAATAAAAACGATCAGCAAATCGCTTCTGATCAGACATACAGTATTCTAACAGCAATGAAGCAAACATATGACTCCGCCATAACGTTCTAAAATTCCATGAAACCTTGACAGGTAACCAGAAATCTCTTTTGTCAAAACTGCAATCTCTGTTGCGACTATATGCTGGCAATTAACAAGGTCAATATTATGCCAGCTATGCTAGCTACATACAATACAGACCTGTTTCAAAACGACTACGCTTATCTCATCTACCATGCCGATATCCGATATCATCCAGATGTCCATCTTAGGCCATATGCTAACCACTGTGCATGACTTGTCAACAGCGCAATTTCCCACTGATCTATCGGGGCGTGCCAGTACAAGTGTATTGCTAGAAAGGAAACATTTTGCTAGTTGTAAAGAGCACCACCTCTGCTATAGTCTGACAATCGTTAAGATAAGGAAACTTGAAGAAATAATCATACAAGAAACATCTCATATTTTCCTTCTGTTTCTAGTGCATACAGTCCCCTATGTATTCCAAAAATTTTACAATAATCCACAAGCATAAACAGTTCCGTGTATTAGACGCCGGCGTGCAACCGGCGTGCAACCCTCTGAAGTGTGTGCATGAGAATGAGAACTGATACGACGATATGCACGCGTACATGCAACGTTCATATTGACTATCTGCATGGCTAGAGATTCAAGCGAAACGCGATGAATTTCGCTTATCGTGAACGCGTCCATCCTGTCGAACTGCTCTTGCGAGTACAGGCGATAGCACACCCCTGGGCCTGTTCGACCAGCTCGGCCTGTAAACCGGAAACGAGACTATGTAATGAAAGTGCAGGTAGGAATCAATGTCGGCTTTAGTGTTTCCTCAGCTACTTCGCTGCTAGTCCGTGGCTCAATCAAGCCTACCTTTTCTCAGGAGCCAGCAAATCAGTGGTGGATTCGTTCAAAGAATCGAAATGACCAAACGGAGACGCTTGGAGGTAGAGATTGTCATCCCGTCACAAATCCCTCAACATAACAGGGCCGCCATGATCATGGCCACGAGCAAGGCAATGCGCCAAACTGGACGACCACTGCTAGACTGCATTGGAAATTTGGCGAAGCGTTCGAAAAAAGAGCTAAAGTAACCTTTTCTCTGATCGGCAGACGCTTGTGAAGTCCAATACTCGCGAAGCGAGTGCATACCCGTCTTCGAATCGAATTTCACCAAGTTCACTTTTCCGGAATCGACCACAAAACGGATCTGTAAACTTCATATCACCAATGAGTGGATTTAATAAAGTTCCTAACGATGAACGAATGAGATTCAACGTTCATATAACGAACCACCAACGGATCTGACAATTTCATGACGAAGACACAAAAAGAACTGAACCCAATGCATCAACTTCGGCATTACATTTTTCAGTGAAGCATAAGTGCAATAAATGCACCCGCGAAGGGAATCGTTTAACACGTCTGCATTTGAAAAAGTTCGGTAGTCAAGCTTTGCGATTCTCGAGGAAAGATCTATGTTTGAGGAGGGAGACAGAACGGAAGCGAAGTTGATGTCCGATACAGCAAATGGCTTATGTTCGAGAGAGAGAGACAGAAATGAAGCTTGTATATTTCGCAGCAAGCGCGACAAAAGAAGTGCATTTATGATTACTTGCACAATGAACTGGTCGTTATATGGTTGCTTTTTCAAAGACTTCTTATCTGGCCAAACATTTAAGCACTTCGTACACTAGCAGTGGCAATATGTTTAGGCACAACAATGGTAGCTGAAAGCTTTCTAACATTCAGGAAGGCCCTCATCTATATTCCAAAAGATGCAAATTAAGCAAATATGGCATATTACTGACAAAGGCAAGTCGTTTTCGAGGCGACGGAATGTTTTGGGACGAGAGAAGTCTCATTAACTGTGCGATGTGGCAAACGATGATCTAGATTGTAATTGTAACATAAATACTTCATAAGAACGCTGTCATAACCTGCCAACTAGCTCTCAAATCACTACATTTAATGAGGAAGGATAATATGCATTTTGGAAATATCCTAAAGGTCTGTTTAAATACTCACAAAAAAAACGAAAGAACAATGCAGAAGGAGGAATAACTTCAACAGAACCTTCTTCAAATCCTCTCATTTTCGGTAGATGTAAAAGTTTAGTGTTGCAATGTCCGAACCGATGTCAAAAACAGGTGCAACCAAAACTCTGACATCTTTTGTGATGTTTTGCAAATTGTTCTATGGCTTGCTGCAAGCGATATGCAAATATGGCAAACAAACGACTCGTTCACCCTGAAACAAACCTGATCAATGGTGACTGATGTTTCGGCAATATTCGTGCTCAGAATACATTTCCTCACCCCTTTGGGGGCCACATCAAACACTTTGTCTTGCTCCTCAGATGACAACGTGCTGAACACAAACATATCAAACACAATCGCTCGTTGTTTAGTGGGTGAGAGAAGCTGGAAGAAAAATATCCAGATCAATCCAAACAAAGGCTCACAAAGTTCCACCGAAAAACATCAACACTAGAAATGCTAGCAGCCCTTGAAAACAAATCGATTTCTTTAAAAAAAGCAACAATGAAATGTGGCAAACAAACGGAGCTCAGAATCCACACAGACTAGCATCGGTTCAACTTTCTTTAGGGTAATTTTCACATGAAGCTCCAGGACAGCTTTCACACTAGGTTTCTATTAAAAAGATTGTAAAATTCCCTGCAATGCACGGAACTGAAGCGAATGAACGAGCTGTGCTGTAATTATATTGATGAGAGCATAAGCAAAAACCTGTGTAGCATTAGAATAATCCAGCGTTTGGTACGCTCGGCATACACTTTGAGTGCCTCGGCGACGGTCGTTATTTCGGATATTCCGTTCAAAAATACCAGCATGTCGCCCCTTTCACTATGATCTACTTTGGCATCAATCATTTCCAATACCTTAAACAACAAAAATTTCCAACACCATTCGACACCTTAAACAACATGAAGACGGGAAAATGCCCAGGCACCGATAACATCCGTCCAGAACACCTCAAAGTAGGTGGACAGCCACTCTTCACGGCGCTAGCGGTGCGTTTCAGCAGGTACCTTAGTGAGAAGAAAACGCCGGCAGCATGGAAGAAGTCCAGAACGATACTGCTGATGAAGAAAGGTGACCCAGAAAACCTCAGCAACTACAGGCCGATAACGCTTCTGTCCCAGATTTATAAGACCTTCTCGCGTGTAGTTCTAAATCGTATAACCAAAGACCTGGATATGTTCATGAGCAGGGAGCAAGCAGGCTTCCGGAGAAGCTACTCAACAGTTGATCACATACATGCGGCTCGGCAGTTGGTAGAAAAATGCAACGAGTTCCAGACACCTTTGTGCCTTGCATTCGTAGATTACAAGAAAGCATTCGATTCGGTGGAAAGAAATGCGGTGCTCAATGCACTGGACAAGTGCGGCGTTAACCCCAACTACGTGGATCTCCTCACGGAAATGACCACGGGTTGCAACACGGAAATCAAGCTCTTCAGCGAACCCTGCTATATCAATATCTGCAACGGCGCCCGGCAAGGAGATACGATTTCTTCAAATTTATTCGCGGTAACCCTTGAAACACTGTTCAGTGAACTTGGCTGGGATGGTGGCATCCGAGTAGACGGCGAACGATTAACGCACTTGCTTTTTGCAGATGACTGTGTTCTCTTCGCGCACAGCGGACTAGAACTTCAAGATAAGTTGTTGCAACTCCAAATAGAATCTAAGAAAATCGGGCTGGAAATGAACCTCGCCAAAACGAAATGGATGCGCAACTCCTTATGCAGGGAATCGAGAATCAACATTGAGGGCCAGATCATCGAGGAAGTTGGAAGTTACGTCTACCTTGGCCAGCAGCTCAGTTTCACCGACAATATTGTAGGTGAACGTAGCAGACGCAGGAATGCAGCTTGGTCCAGCTTCAATAGAATAAGGACCTCCTTATTGGATGCAAACCTCCCGATGAAGATAAAAGCAGACTTATTCCATTCAACTATTGTGCCCGCATTGTTGAATGGTGCCGAATGTTGGCCGATAGCCAAAGTTGTTGAGGATAAGCTAAGTGTAACGAAGAGGTCAATGGAACGCAGAATATGTAAAACATCACTTCGTGATCATGTCACTTCTGACGAAATTCGACGACGTACTGTTTTCACTGATGTCGTTCAGGAAATGTACAAACGTAAACGAGAATGGGCCGCTCATGTAGCACGTATATGAGACAACAGATGGACCACCCGGCTCACATGCTGGGACCCACTCGACCGAAAGAGGCCTCGAGGTAGGCCAAAAACAAGGTGGGCCGACACGATGGTGAAGCTATTTGGCCAGCGGTGGATGCGGCGTGCACAGAACCGGAAGAGTTGGAGCGAAGTCGACTTGCGAGGTTGGAGAATGCCGCGAGGGCGAGTCGGATCAAGGTGAAGGTGAAACAACAAACAATCTTACCAGTTCAATTCGATATAGCGATTCAACATATAAACATACGAACCGAGGTTGCAAAAGGCTTAGAAGTATTGTGCGCAAAGAGCGATCGGATGGTGAAAGAAGAAACTCCGTGAAAGCGAAGTTTCCCAAGGAGTGGTATGGCTAAACTTCTCAGCTGGGGTGGCAATTAATTGATGAGGTAGACATGCTCACCTGTGCATGCAAACAACCAATACACTCAGTAGTTTTGCGAAGAAAATCCTCACTATTACGTGCGGTTGGTCATCGCCATGATGATAACAGACCAGATCGGACAAATATATTGCATTCGACACAGCTTCAAATGAAAGCAACCTCACTAGAGGCCCTTCCATACTTAACAGCCCTCTGACCCTTGTACAATATTTCTATTCGAAGTGTCAGCATTAGTTTGCTTGTTTCCAAAATCAGAGTACTTCCAGACGACTTCATCGACAAAGTTGATGAGCAGAAAACAGATGGTGGGTGGTTTGTTGCAAAAGTAACTATTGTATTTTTCAATAATTATGCGTGTGAGAGCATTAACTGAATATACCTTATTTATCACCCCAAAACAATGAATACCTCTCCTTTCTTTTGAGACAACAATTTGGAAATTACTCTCAACTGCACGTCTGTGAACATAGGTTGCGGTCGAACAAACTAAGAAAGAATGTACATTAAGATAGGGCGACGGGTCGATTTTCGGTTTGCGTTTCGAATGATCGTAAGTGTCAAATTCCTTCACTGGCAGATAATGCACATCGACTGGGAAGAGGCGACCAGCAACCTGAATTACCACGTAATGGAAACGGTACTGACAGTTTCAAGAACGCGTAAATTTCCAAACGCCACAACAGCCAAACAGTCTGCTTGCCCACTTTTCGGATGCCTACTGCTTCGAACAATGCATTTTAGAATCAACCCGTCATAACAATATTCTTGACCTTGCTTTTTTGTAGACCTGAGAACCTTGTTTCTGCTGCCCAGTTGCCCCAAAATACTCTGTATCTGATCACCGTTTTTTGGTACTGATGTCCCTCGTTCCCAAGAAGATCACGCCATTTCCACTTTGGAAGCGCTTTAGTCATTTATATTCCGTTACAGTATTATCAATATCGACCAATACGGGTTCTTTCCTAGCAAATCAACAATTTCACAACTTCCAGTTTGCATGTGCGACTGGTACAAAAGTATTTAGGAACATAAAGCCGTCGATTGCATATATGTTGATTCCGCCAATGCTCTTGATTCTATTCTTGTTCGATTTTGATAAAGAAACTCGGATCGTACGGCAAACTTGTAAACTCCTCTTTCAAGGCAGAACGCTCTATTTAAATTTAAATCCTGCATATTGGGTTACCTGTAAGATTTTGTCACCCAAAGGTTTAGAGCAAAGATTGAAAACACCTATTCGAATGAAATAATCGCCCACAGCGGGGTTTCTCAGGGTAGTGGCTTTCGTTTTTATTTATCAATGAGCTCGCCGACTGCCTTCCTATAGGCGTCCTGGTTAAGCTGTATGCTGATGACCTAAAGTTATTCGCTGACCATCCAGTTTGTGCTGGCAACCTCGTCATTCTTCGGCATTTAAATGCGTATATGAGTGGTCACTTAAACGGTCCCTTCCCATTTCCGTCCTCAAATGCGCTGTTCTCCATACAGGACGATATAATGATACACGTTTTTAAGAGCTTGGGATCTTCACATTGCTTTCTTCTGACTGTGTTCGTGGCTTACGCGTTCCTATTGACTCTAAGTTGCCTTTTATGCCCGCATTAGCAAGATTATCAAAGCAGCCTGCTGCAAATGTCATCATCTCTATCGTTCACCGAAGTTCTCCGATATTCATGTTTACGCTTCTGTTCAAAATTTGTTCGCCCGTTATTCGAATATACTGCTGACGTTTGCCACTCGTGCATAAAAAGGACTGCATTCGCGTCGAGAAGATGCAACGATTCGCTGGTAGAATTTATATTTTAAATGCAGTCATTAAAAGGCAGAATATCGCGAAAGTTTTAATTTAATGCGCCCTGAAACCCTGAAATGAGAACAGCTAAAATAGACCTATGCACGCTCTATAAACCCTTATTCGAATTTCTCAACACAGACTATCTCAATGGTTACTTTCTCTAAGCTAAAATGCGAATATAACTTGCAGTTATGAAAACAACATATGAAAAGCTTTACCCCAGACTCATTTACCGCTTAATTGACTGCTAGGATTTAATTCCTGCCAATGATGCTACTGCATCAATACAACCTGTTTCAATAGAAGACTTGTCAGACTACCACGTTCCCAGCTAATGTCGAACTGCCTCCCTTCATTGAGTTATAACTGACTTACAAACCTCCCATACCCTCTCAGCCACTCTTCTTGTTCTGTTCTCATTATTTTTAACTTCATTTCGCCTCTTTCATTTCCTTTCGGTTCTCTCGTTTTCGTTTCTTTGTTTCTCTGCTATATCCTGCTTCAACAGATATATCAGTGTTTACTTCTCCAACCTTTGTGTGTTCTTCCCCTTTATTTCCGGGGAAACAAACGTTTTTATTAAGCAGTTCTCACCACATATCTCACTATGCACCGACACGACCTCCTCACCGTGGATTCTGGAAGAACTTTTTATGTATAACTGCTTCCGCATCCTCCTTATCTCTTTTAATCACGTTTTGCTATTTTCTTTTCGATTCCCGCGCGAGCTGTCCATATTCACTGGCAATCTACGCAATTCCTCCCCTCCTTTCAGGAGAAGGAACACAAACAAACCTTAATGAATGAAACCGGCAACAAACCTTAATGACGGGAGCACCATCGAAATATGAAGTGAAAAGATCGAGGTTTATAGTAGCACTCATAAGGATCAACTTCAGGTCAATGCGCCGACGAACCAACTCGCGAAGTAATCCCATCAGGAAATCACCTGATAAATTCCGTTCATGCACTTCGTCCAGAATTATTACCTAGAAAATGTTAAGTGTTATCAACCCTTAAAGAACGCACGTTTCGCCGTCAGAACAACAACAATATGAAGGGATCGCAAAAATTTTTCCACGAACCTTTACCGAGATGACGAAAACGACGTGTCCGTCAACGTTACCAATTTAATATTTTAAAACTACCGCGAATTAATTGCACTATAGTTCGTCAATAGCAAAATACAATTTTTGAAAAAAATGAAGAGCGGATCTGACGCAAAACGTGCTGTAGTATACCTCATATAAACGAGCTAAATTTATTACTGCTTGCGAAAGGCTTTACAACCCGTCTAAAAATACGACACCACAGATTAAGAACAAAGTAGAGAAAGTCAAAAAGAGCCGTAAGCACAGAATGATCGCTACGAGGTCTTGAAAATAAAACGCCGATATTGTTTGATGCTCCATTATTCGCATTAGCATATATTCAGATAGCTCCCCTTCCGTATATCGATGAATTTCTCAAAAAAAGAAAACAAGCAAAGAAAAACAAAAAAACTGATAATAAACGCGAACACTGTACTGTGTAAGATCAGGGTCAAGCTGCATTTGCCTCAACAACAGTCCTTCAGTGAGAAATAACAATCGGGTTCGAAGCGTGCTCGTTCTCTCGAAACGAATTTGATATGCAATCTTGCTACCGTACTCGTCCAGCGTTTCATAGGCAACCCGACGTGCTAACGTTGTTGCTGCGATACGTCGCGGTTGTGTACATGCCACTCGATCATAATCCGCTTCCAACAAATACTGTGGCACCTGAATTGTTCCACAATAGCAAGCCGTGCTTTCATCGACGTACTACCAAAACAAACAGTGCAGCTAAAATAAGCTAAACGTGGTCGGTTAGTTGGAGAATCGGCAGAAATTTCTGCTGAAATTTCCGCTGAACTTTTAAGTACTAAAGGTAAAAAGAACGGCCAATGAGATAACGTAGGCTGCAAACGAGACAAAGGAAAGCAGAAGATGAGCTCACAGTTATGAATGCTCACAAACTATGGTGACAGGAATGTCTAGGAGCTCTCTAAAAACGTTGTTGCTGCGATACGTCGCGGTTGTGTACATGCCACTCGATCATAATCCGCTTCCAACAAATACTGTGGCACCTGAATTGTTCCACAATAGCAAGCCGTGCTTTCATCGACGTACTACCAAAACAAACAGTGCAGCTAAAATAAGCTAAACGTGGTCGGTTAGTTGGAGAATCGGCAGAAATTTCTGCTGAAATTTCCGCTGAACTTTTAAGTACTAAAGGTAAAAAGAACGGCCAATGAGATAACGTAGGCTGCAAACGAGACAAAGGAAAGCAGAAGATGAGCTCACAGTTATGAATGCTCACAAACTATGGTGACAGGAATGTCTAGGAGCTCTCTAAAAACGTTGTTGCTGCGATACGTCGCGGTTGTGTACATGCCACTCGATCATAATCCGCTTCCAACAAATACTGTGGCACCTGAATTGTTCCACAATAGCAAGCCGTGCTTTCATCGACGTACTACCAAAACAAACAGTGCAGCTAAAATAAGCTAAACGTGGTCGGTTAGTTGGAGAATCGGCAGAAATTTCTGCTGAAATTTCCGCTGAACTTTTAAGTACTAAAGGTAAAAAGAACGGCCAATGAGATAACGTAGGCTGCAAACGAGACAAAGGAAAGCAGAAGATGAGCTCACAGTTATGAATGCTCACAAACTATGGTGACAGGAATGTCTAGGAGCTCTCTAAAAGTAACTCCCTTAATTAGTTGTCTTCCCAAAAGAACTAGAAGTATTGCTGATGAACACTGGTTACACAATAATGAATCTTACATAGTCGATGTTTTGGCCATCATTAGGAAGAACCTGCTATCACTTATATAGAAATGGCGACATATCTAAAGAGCCGTACGCCATACTATAAAGTAGTCCTAACACTATCATGATGCGTTTTACGTATGAAGGGTGGCTAGTTAGAAAGTAATAGCAAAAAAAAAAAACAAACAGGGAAGTCAAGCCACTATAAGCCACTATTTTTCTCGGGACATCTGCGCGCCTTGCGTAGATCCGGTCATTCTTATTGTCAGTTAGAACTCTACTGTCACAGTGATTTCAACAAAAAAACGGCATAAAAAAATTCCATCACAGCGAAAACAAGAAAATAATCGCGAAAAAATGGCACAAACCTGTGTGCTTTTGCCACATCCTGTGTCACCCGCGATTATGACAACCTGATTCTGAAAGAAAACGCGTCTGAAGAAACACGACAGAATCGATAATTGAAACTGTGGCCGAAATTGGGTTGCAAAGAAACCCGGATTCCGAAACCAGCGAATTTTGACATTATTGAGTTTAGTTGTGGTTTATGAAACGGTAATTCAGGAATGGCACAGTCTAAGGTCGCATCTATACGGACCAATCAATCTCTAATTTTGCCCTTCGGACAAGAAAACGCCACTGACGAACGAACGGATATTATTTATGATACGCAAATTATTTGTGACCTAAAATGTTACTCATACTGCGCAGAAACAATGACGGTGCCAAAAAGTAACGGTACTAGGAACGGCATTAAAGATGAAAGGATATATTGAATGAAAGTTGACTGCAACGCATAAAAGGTTCATAGTCAGCAGCTGCTGGATGTGCCGCTCAAAATCCATCAACGATGCCTTTCACTCTGAGCTCCTAATGCGACCGATCAAGTCGTATTTAAAAAAAGAAACTTCACAAAGCAAATTCTGTTATTAAGAAATATTAGCTATTATGATTAATTTGCCATTCTATCGCGTCTACTCGCTTTCGGATATCGATAACGCGTGAACTACTTATAACGAGTTTAGCAAACCGAAGTGAGATATACTCACTACACAGAAATAACGCAACGGCTGGAGCAATGCTTAATTCAACGACAAAGATGGCTATACTCTGTTAGCTTTCAGCTTTTAGCGCATACAAAACATTGCGCTCTACAAAAATTCCGCAGTGGCAACACTGCTAGTCAATTGTAGAGTATAAATATTTGTTCACTTTACAAACAGATTCCATAGTCTGACGTATTAGATAGCGAAGGATGCGATATGCGAGTTTAAACATGTCGGATAACAGATATCTTATCATACTGGATTACCACCACAAGCACTGACAATAGCCTGCTCAAAACTTGACGCGCGCATTCTCTCTGCTCGAATGAACTAAATTTTTAAACGATAACCATGAAAAACATTCAACGCGCTTATAAAATTCAATAGATAAATAAAAATGCTATCCAGGTGATCTACGCCAATCCCATGCCGACAGTTTAAATGAGGTGAAACAGAAAAACTTTCTGATAGAACGCTCCAAGCAGATGGATGCCATCAACAACAACGCTAAAGTTAGAAAGGACACCATTTGGGAAAAAGCTACAAGGCATAATATGACATAAACTTTTAACACTGACTTCAGCGCATGGGTCGAGACTGAGTTCATTGGTAAGCATTTGTAAAAGTAAATTCAGGTTAAAATTATCGCAAGCTTTAGCGATATCTAGCTGAACCAGCAAGCAATTTTCTGGTTGTTCAAGGCGTTATATGAAACAGCTGGTCTCGAAGTGAGCTACGATCACTGAACGGTTACGACGGAAGCCACGTTGAAAGTCAGGCAGCCTGCTATTGACGCAAGCGTATAACCCCGATCGCGAATGTTCACAAGTCAAAGAAATTCGACAGATAGGACAAAAGGATTATCACCCTTTAACTCGTCCGATTTGTCCTCTGCTCCTTGTAAAAATTAGCTGGGAGGGATGATGCATGTGGCCTTTTTACGGTTGAACACAACACGAAGCTTCGAGAAATGGTCAAGTTTCTGCAGCTTCAAATGCTGACTGCTGATCGAATTAAGTCCTGGCGCAGCGTTCGAGCTAAGAGGAGAGAAATATTTTTGTATTTGATAGCAACTCAATAACCTTCCTTTAAGTTTTTCGATACCGTTGTCAATGTCAGTGTTTTTTTAAAATCTGGGAAACAATGCGCTTGTATTTTTGCGCCCCATAGTCCCATACTCTTGAAATAAATTCAACACAAAATTATGAACGTTATAAAAGACGCTTTTAATCTACTCGTCTTTTGCGGAGCGGTAAGCTAAAGTTGCATGCTTGAAGCGTTTGTTGACTAAAAATTTTGTTCGCTGCGTTCAAATTATCGCACTGAATTTTAGCGTTAAATTATGTCCAGTCGATAAACTGCAACTCCCCAATTCTCGGCTGAAGGTTTTGAATGTGAAGTGAAGGTGTTCTCGTCGCATAAATGCTTCTCCCATTCTCACCTTCCCTGAAGTCAGTAAGGCCGTCGAGTTTACAATATAGAGCGAGATGATCATTTAAGCAAAGGTGCACAAAATTCTGCTGGTGATGATGTTCGTATGCGAAAATGAGATACAACTGTTACTACTACTGCTTAAACTTTTCGACAAGTTTGCTTCGTTAGCAAAATAATTATTGACTGGGAATAAAGGAAACCCTGAAAAAAACAACTAGCACAAGTGATAAATTTTAAAAAAAAAAAGGAAGCATACATTTAAAAGTGCGTCGATGATCGATTCACGTTTGGCTGCGATCGGAAGGTTGCGCTGTGCTGCACGCAGCTGCCTCAGCTGGTTCAGTTTCTTTTTGTTTTCATATAGAACGAAACAAGCCAGTGCATAAACAAATTCACGAACGACATAATCGGCCAACTGAAAATCATCTTTCATAAAATACTTTCGAAAATAATGGAGGACTAACTAGTCCATTACACACAAGCCTAATTAGAATGTCGATATTAGATAATTGCAGGTCTATTCTGAAAACTGCAGAAGATCCAATAAAACGCTAATTAAAACTGGATACAACTCGCTCTAAACGACCCTCCGCTTCGAGGCTACTCTAACTTAGGCGTTCACGCTGTTCCCACCGAATCATTGCCACTACGGTTGCATTAATCGCACACCAGCGCATCAAATATTTTAGCGAAATGTCTGCAAGAAAAGAAAAAAAATAAACAGCTAAAATAAAATTAAACCATTATAAAGTTCACTTTGTAGCTGGATTCAGTAGCACAAAGGCGGAAGAAATCCACAGCATTCCATATTATTGCTTTCATATGAGCGTACTCGTCAGCAAATTGGAGTAACAAACGAAACAGCCGACATTGGAATGCCATGCATAAAATTAAAAAGCACAAACTGAAAATACCAACAATTTCCCCCGTTCATCCAACGACTTAGAAGCATCTTTTAATATTTAAGAGAGTACGTAAGCGCTGCCAACTGATATATGAAATCTGCCACAAACTCCGCAGTCCGCCCGTGGAAGGTATTCACAAGAAAACAGCTGCATTACTCATCGAACTTGCAGTCAATTAAGCGCAAAGCTGTAAAGGACACACCAAATAGGTGAACCATGACATAAACAATAGCTCCTCTGAAAATATCCCCAGATGTTGAAATACAGTTACTCGCACTTAGTTACCATTCCCCTACCACGATAACCCTCCCTCTTCCATTTTCAGAATAAAATGACTGCACGGACGTGACGCAAGTCAAGATCGTCCTTATGGCAGACGTCGATAGCAACTCGAGAAGTGAAATGTCTTTGGAAAGGTCCGACAGGCACTCCGAGATGATCGCACTCCGGTTCCACGGGCTCCTCTTTGCAGGCTTTTCGATTTCTTCTGCAAGGATCCGTTTACTGGTACGATTTACCAAATTTCTCATAATATAGCTGTAAATGAAGTGGACGAGGCAAATAACAAATCTACTGCCTTTGCAGCTCTTCGGCCGGAACAAAATATGCACAATAAAGGTAAGGGGTTAAAAAAACGAAAGCATGTTTTTGGGGCGCCCAATAAAAAAGAAGTTGCAGATCGCCCTCTTTTTTTCCGAAAATGTAGGTGCCATTGTTTTTCTGGCCATGAGCTGAGTACAAACAGAGACATGGGAGAGACAGAAAGACCCTGAATGCCTGAAATCCCCCTCAGATGCACATGCTGTACCGTTGATCCATCTCAAACCCTGCGGCAGATCAACGCTACGGCATGTGCACCTAAGGTTGATTTCATGTATTCAAGTACTCACAAAAGTTCGCGCTATGCGGTTGTGGGTACGGTGGCAGACGGTGAGGTTTGAAGCATATTTTTAAGCGTCACTAATGGAATCGGTAAGATGTACGTAAGGGTCTCTTATGCATACATCATCATGCACCACGTCTAGATAACACCACAACGACAAGATCAGTTCGAAAACTATTGGAAATTGTCAACAGCGAAACGATATCGACTGCGTGCAAAAAATGCAGCATCTGTGGAAGCAAGTCAGCAAGGTATAACGAGATAGGTTAGAAGGTTATTGTGCAGCTGTCTACCTGCTGTCGCCCGAAAAGTATTCGTCACCTTACGCAATAATCGTTATACCGTGCTTCACAGCAAATGCAAATCTACTGCCACCCTCAAGAGCTGTATATTGGCTGCGGCAGCCTCCCCAATGGATAAAAACATAACTGCAAGAAGCGTGAATCACGAGACTTTAAAAGGTTTACAGTTTTTCACAAGCGTCTGAAAATATGAAAGTGAAATTCCATCTCCTACAACTGAACTAGTTCGGGGCA
This sequence comes from Toxocara canis, assembly GCA_000803305.1. Lineage (NCBI taxonomy): Eukaryota > Metazoa > Nematoda > Chromadorea > Rhabditida > Toxocaridae > Toxocara > Toxocara canis. The sequence continues at coordinate 26,743 of JPKZ01001701.1, forward strand.
AACTATATTTTTGTGATACTATTAGCTAAAATATCCTTTGGTTGCAGCTAAATTTATTGTTGACAAAATTTCGGCGAGCAATCTCGCACATTTCACGTGTAGCATTTCATGTGCGCATACCGAGGTATGCGACATGTGGCTAATTAAAGCAAATCACGGATTTTAGAAAATAATATTTTGGTTGCTACAGTCATATGTTTATTATAACCAGCTTTATCTGAGGCTCAGTAAGTCTAGGAATAATGGCAAATTTATGAGTGCTGTTGTCTTTGTCCGGTGTGTTAGCACTTCAGGCAACACATCACATGTGTAGTACCAATCACAACCCAGAAAAAGCATCTTTGTGGCTGAAACAGCTCAGCCCCTTTAAATTTGCGATTCTTTCAGTTATTTATCCATGCTCAAAACATTCTCGCAAAATCGCTTATTAAGCCTCCCTCTCCCTCCCTCTCCCCCCTTCTTGCCGTTTACGCCACTAACGGCAATGAAAACTTCGCATGCTCTAAGTGGAGAGGTTCGCCTGAATTGACTTACGAAAACGAAAACTGGCGGAGCTACTTCCAGAATTCGTACACTTTCTTTGAGGAATGGGAGGTGGAGGTGGGATGGGAGGGGGCGGTGGAGTTC
>JPKZ01001702.1:1749-13202 GCA_000803305.1 Toxocara canis
CAAAAATGCCACCGATGGATTCGGTACAGCAAAGAAGTGATATTCGACGAGGGAAGGCAATAACGGTAGTCTAGTGAACGTTTAACGGCAAAATGCCAATGCAATAACATCGAAACGCAACCAACAAACGAATGACCTACGATACTGCGCCCAATAAGCCGCCGAGACACCGCAGTCAAATGACGAGCGAATGGCGAGGTACGTAGGGTCAAACGGTTTGCAGTTTGCCATGCTTCATGCTTTGAGGTCATTCTTGCCTTTTTTGTTGTCGGTTACCGTAAGAAAAGTAAAAGGCCTAAACTTTTATGCGAACCCAACTTATTGTTAAATCGTAGTAGTTAAGGGCGGTTGTTGTGCGGTGGGGTCTATATCATTTTTTCTTCAGCTGTTATAGCGCGCTGCGGTTAGCGGTAGGGGGTGGGAGCGAACTCCTCGGTAACGTGCGGCGGGGTCACATATGTAATCGGTATTTTTCTTGGCGTATGCCAAGCTTTCATCAACTATTACAGATCACATTAACGCTTGAAAATTTTCAAAGTCGTTACTTTTCGATGAGTCCATGGGTTTTTGTAATTTATCCTCCTCGTATATGTGCAGAACCATCCCACGTCGAATAAGTAAAGAGTGTTCGCATCTTGAATCAGGTACTACGTTAATCGTAGTAAATTGTGAAGTAGAACATTTGTCGTATTGGCGTTCAATTTATCGACTTTATCTCGCTTCTCGTGCGCGTGCTACGTTTCTACGAATTTTGGATGCTGTTTTGTGCTTTAACGATAGCAAGCGTTTTTGTTGATATGTTTTTGCTTTCATTTCATATACCAGTGTTTGATTGTTGATAATGTTAAGCACGCATGGCAGTGGTTTGTTGTAAGCCTCTAAATAGTTGCAAAAGCAAATTGCGATGTTTCACTCGGTAACTTCACAAAAATTGCAGAGAAATTTGCTGTTTGAAGTTTAGGAAGTGATATGTCGATCTTCCAAAATTCTTTTTCGACTTCCCATATTCGGAGTGATCAAAGGTGCCGAGTATCTTAGCAGATGTTGTTTATGCGGGGCGTCGAGCTGTGCTCGTTTACTGCAGGTCAGGTCATCGAACGTTTTCTTCTAATTTGAAGATGAAATATTTTTCAGTTGTTGAGTAGAGCAGAGTGGGTCACTGTGCATCAGTCGAACCTCGTCGTTGTCGTGAACTTGCAGAAATGGATACTCCATCGGGAAAGTGTTACAGTCATTTCGGGCAGCCTGTGGTCAAGCTGCGCAAGGGCATCGAGGTATGCTAGCTTACTGCTGGTTTTACGTATTTCTAACAACATTGCTGACCTTCGGAGGCATATTGGAGCGGAAATAGTCATAGAAGTTAAAAATCGTCAAATGTGCCGTAGGAAATGATGACGAAATTCAGTGCGGCGTTTTGCTGTTTCTGCGCTGTTCACAGCACAACGACATTTGCCCTGATTATTGGCCAGTTACTACAGGTTTATTCTGATATCCATAGGTAAGCCTCCATTATGTCGTCTCTTAAAGAGCGAATGGGTTTCATGCGGCCGTATTTTGAAGTGAGCACCATGCCATACACGATAAGTATCACCTTCCAGAAATGGTTGGCAAAATCACTTCCGTATCTTTTTGGGCCGCAGCTGATCGCAATGCAAAAGTGGTTGTACGTTTTATGGCCTATTGTAGATTCCCTTGCAAGTGTGTGTTAGAGCGATTTCTAACCCTTCATAAATGAATTTAGGCATACCACTTATCCGGTGAGCATGTGACTCCTAGGAAGCCGCTCTTCTCGCCTCGATCCGAACGAGGTATTTTCATTCCTTTTTTCGCTCGTGCACGTTTAGCTTGATGTAGCAACCAAAAGTTGATTTTTCTTCACTAATTGAGGTTAGCGTTCTGTAGGAACCCAATGAGGAGCAGTTCTCCACGTTTCGGTCTGGATCCCTCTCCCACCTAAATCATTTCGCGGTGAGGTTAGCGTAGGAACCCAATGAGGAGCAGTTCTCCACGTTTCGGTCTGGATCCCTCTCCCACCTAAATCATTTCGCGGCGACCAATTCAATATCCGAATCGCTTTCCGTCTAACGCTGTTTTCCGCCAGCCTCATGAAGCAAAAAGGAGTTAAAGGTGCATTTTAAAGTGAACCTGTGCCTTTTTACTTAGCGTAGTTCGGCATAAAGATGTTATGACACGGTTGGGCCCCAATCGCTTCTTCGCCTTGCAACACCAAGCTTGTTTTGAGATTATGCTGTCTGTGTGCTACTTAAACTAGCGGATGCCGGTCCTTACTTCTGACGGCGTTGGTGCATGGCGAGTGGATGGCAGTTTTGTGCATTCATTCATACAGGTGGCAATGATCCTTTCTCGTTCACTCTCCATTGTGGTACTAGATGGACTTTGCTCATCTTGTTGGCATTTTCGAAATTTGTTGCGATTTGAGTTAACGATGATGGTTAGGAAGAGAAGGGGAAGGTGGCAAGCTTGTTTTTTTGCCGCTCTCCACTTCCATCCCTACTTCACATCTCTTCCGACTCCTTCAATGTTGGCAAACGACTTTTCCTGAGCAGCAGGCTTGCAGCTTGCACTTATACCATATATTTGAAACTTCGCGCGGCTGCTTGTTTTGAACCTGTGTGATGTTTGTTCAGTTTATTTTAGAGATCGGTCGCGTGCGTTCAGTGTTATTCCACTGGAGCTTCTCGGTCGAGAAGATGAATCTGCCAAAACCAGAAGGGGAGCCGGTCACGGTTCAAGAGAAAGTCTACGTGCCTTGTAAAGAGCATCCGGACGTAAGTTTTGCTGCGTTTTCTTTCACAAAGCGGTGTATTTAAATTTCTATGCTGCTGATAGATGGTTTAGTTGTAGCAGCATTTCGCTGAGTCCACTCAGTTTTTGAATGATTCTTGGCAATATTTGTTATTCGCTAGTTCGAATTTTGATGAAGCAGTCAGCATCAATTCTTACAGCTGTGGGCTTTTCATTAGTTGATGAAGGGCCAATAAATGTTTGCAGACACTGAAAAGTGTATTGCAGCATGAGTTTATGTTGACAGGTAATGGTCGCATGTGCACCTGGTATAGATAGGATGATATTTTTAGTACAATTTCGTGGGGCGCCTTCTGGGACCGAGAGGGATGACTGCGAAACAATTGGAACAGGAGACTGGTTGCAAGGTCATGGTCAGAGGACGCGGATCGATGCGCGATCGTCGCAACGTATGCCCGTTTTCGAGCTGTTCTCATTGCCATCATAAAATAGGTTTGCGGGGCGCGCCTGCTAGATCAGAATAGTTGAAGCAGTGGTCCCTGCGCTTTCTCAACTTCCTTCTTCCTCAAAAACTGGATGATTTAATTTAAAGATGTTTGTTTTAACCCACGTTTGGGCCAAGACTGAGAAAACAGTGGTCGGCAGTTTTTAATAGGCGAAAATGTGTGCATTAGTTGTTCTCTCACGTGTATCGTACTGGTTGCGCCATCGATTGTTCCCTTAGCCTCGCTCTTCTCATTTGCTCAACATATGATTTGTAAATACCAGAGTGTATGGTCAAGATTTTGGCCTCGTCCCCTTCCTCCTCCCCTCCCCCTCCTCCTCTCCCGCCCATTTAAATGCTTCACGTATCTCTTGGCTGGCGTGTTTCTCTGACATTCTCTGTTTTTTGTTTTTGCCGTCAGTCCGTCCAGGCCCATGGCCCATATCCTGTTCCTCTTCAAAGCAACGTTTCCCGATTCCTCTGTAGGCTTGAAAAACCTGTATGAAATCGCAGAACTAACGGCGATAAAAGCTGCATCGGAGAGCGGGATCCCTGCTGCAGTATTAACATTGAAATCGTTCCAGTATGTGGTCGTAAATTGACTTGCTGGGGAAGAAGGACAAGCGGCAATCGCTTAGTTGGCGAGTGAATGGTTTTTAGGAGGAACTTAAACGAGGCAAGCCAAATTGGGAGCACCTTGATGACGATCTGCATGTGCTGGTTCAGTGTGAGGATACGCCGAATCGCGTCTATCTGAAGCTGAAAACCGCTGTGGAACAGATCAAAAAACTCCTCGTTCCTGCTGTATGACAGTTCTGCAACTTCTTTTTTCGCAATGATCACGCAAAATGGGTTTTGTTTTTTCTTCTTGTTGGTTTTTGTAGCACTTTGAGATGGCTGATGAAAATGTTAATTTCTTCTCAGGTGCAATGACGGGTTTTTATTTGTTTGCGATGTTAGCAAATTTCCTGACATTTGAAAATCCGTTGTTTCTTCCAGCAACGTTTTTTGGGTTCAAGAACTTCAGAGTTTTTTTCTATTTGATATTCCGTCCTCCATGGCTTTCTGTGCAATGCCAAAAGTCGTCTGAGCATAAAAGCCTAAAGTACTAGACATTGCTGTCGAGGTGCAGAATAGCTTGACGCAATTTTCTAAATCATTTTCAGCGAGAAGGAGAGGATGATCTGAAGCGCAAACAACTTACGGAGCTGGCGATTCTTAACGGGACATACAGACCCGTCAAACAACAAATACGTACGTCACGGCTAACTATTTTCTTACTCCTTGGACTGCAAAACTGTGCAAGAGAAATGTGGAAGTGTTTAGATTTGGAGGTAGAGATGCGTTTTCGTTGCCATAATGAATATTGCAAATGCATATAATAGCTTGCGCCTTCCCTTTTTTATGAGTGAGTGAAATGAGGCGAGGGAACGATAGAAGCAGCGGAAGGTGGTAAGAGAGAAACAGAGGGCGTTCGCGCGCTGATCTGTTAGTTTCTATGCTCTTATTGTTTACCAAGTCCTTAACATGCCAACATTGCAGGCTTTATTTGCTTTTATGTAGTATATGTAGAACCGAAACTTTTTTTGCAAAATGAGGCTATGCGTTTAGGTAGCCCACAATTGGTGACTCCAGTTACTCTGGTCTCACCGATCCGAAAGCCTCCATCTTCTCTGCCTCCACAGCCGATCTTCATCTCTCCGGTGGGAAGTCCGATCACGCCGGCGAGCAGTGCAGTTACGATGAACAGTTTCGTGCAGTCATCCAACATCGACTACAGTATGTTCATGAAGTGAGACTTCATTGAATTTCATTTGTTTTTTTTTTTGGAGACCAGGAGAGGAGCACATAACATGGCCTTGGTGCCATTCTGGCGGTTGCAGCTTCTGCAACTCGCAGAAAACTATTAGATGAACTGATGAAGTGTAAGTTCTGTTGGTATGATGTTGAAAAGTCATGCAACATTAACGAAAGGCTTTGGATGGATGCTCATTGGGAGAGGAGCTGGACTGCGACTGGTGGCACTTTGTTTCATATGTTGCCTTTCCTGAAGGGGATCGGGAGAGAAAGATGTGTGGAGATCATTGGGATGTTAATAAAGATTGCCTCTCCGCACGTGAGATCGTGAGGTACGACGGTAGATGTAGTGGCTGACTACTTGTGGCCAGCAGTGGTTGATATACGTTAGCGGTCGGCTTCGTTGTTTTTTAAGTAGATATTCGCTCTGATTTCTGAAACATCGAAGTTCCTCGTGAGCCTTTGACCTCTTAAATTCTTTGCGGCTTCTCTTCTCGCATATGAATTGCTGCTCGAAATTTGATGATAGCAAAACCACCTCTTTAGATTTCTAATTTTAGAAATCGTTTTAAATGTCCAATGATGCGGGTATTATTTTGCACATGGCCCGGGTTGCTGACGCACAAAGAGCATTTTGAAAGCACCGTTTATGGCAACTACGTTTCTTCTAGGCGCCTTCCTCACAGTAATCGCCGCCATTGAGAGATGCCCGGTTTTGGAAATGAGGAGATGAAACGAACCCTTGCCATTTATTGTATGACTAGCATATAGAACTCCCAGTCTTCTAGGTAATGTAGGCATGGCCGAATGAACTTACAGCTCTTCTGGGTTGCTACGGCATGTCGAGCTACCTAGTTTATCTTTTTCAGTCAGTCGTCTTTCGATGCAGCAGCTCTGACATCTTTCTCGATGGGGAAGGGCGATTACCAGCCGCAGTCGTCGGCGTTCGCGGCGCCCACTCCACTCATTAACGCTGCCCCACTGCCAACTTCACTGCAGCCGTATCTTCTCGATTCGGCCACCATTTCGCCATCCCCTTCTACAGGCTTTTTACGGACGGGTTATTTTAGTCGCCGCATTTCTTCTAGTCACTTACGCGTGCATTTTACTGTGGAGTTTTGATTAACCGTCATTTATTGCCAAGCGATGTTTTGTTTGTGGCCTTTCATTTCTTTTACTATTTAACGGCCTCATTTTTCAACTGTTTTAAATTATATGTTAGCGTCGTCTTCGCCTACCCCGGTCCTTATGATCGTTGAATGCCCTTGTGCGCTTGAAACATGTAACGCATATTTAGATGATATAAGTGACGGCCACTTAGGCTGCAGAATAATTCAGTGAAGTCTTCTGTAATTGTGTAGTTGGTTTCAGTCATGCAGGCGCGGACGGGTTTCCGGGTGCCAAGTGTGCTTTGCGGTTTTTTTAGCGCTAGAATCGTGTCTGTTTCAGTGCGTTAAGATTCCACACACCTGATGGATTGGTTTGGTTCATCTTCTCTGGGGTTCATCCCATTCTGCACATTCGTTCCCTAATTACTGCTAGCTTAAATCCACCTCATGTGTGATAAGCGAGTTCTGTGTCGTTCGTTCGTTGTATTGGTCGATTTACAGTATTTTGTGACACAGTGACTCCTCTTTGATCCATTGATGGTGCCTCATATGCACTTGTGAGCATTTTCCCTGTTCCTTTTTTCTTCGCTTTTGTTCGTTTTTTTTTTCCCGCTTCCTATTATCTTCACTTCTGTCGCCTTCCTTTACTTCTTCATTTCGCCTTTCTTTCTATGATTGGAAGTACGTTTTAATCTAGTTCATTTTGTTTTGAAGTTATTTGAGTACTCGGGACTAGAATTGCGGTTAACAAAGGAACTAGGGGGTTTCTTAAACATAACTGTACGTTAAAGAGATTTGGATGTTTACTTCTGAGTTACCTTGTGGTGGTTGTGGGTTGACAATCCTACTGTCTCAAAAACTCCACAAGTTGTTTGGATGTGGGTTCGGCAGGCAAGTTGTTAATCGCTTTTGTAACGAGTGCCTGCTTCGAAGTTGTTTCGTTCTCTTTCTTCTAGACTAATACAGTTATCGTTTGTTTCGAACACTGCTGATTTTTTAAGTTCGTTCAAACTTTATTCGTTCTGCGTCACTTGTGGCAGCGTCACAACTTATAATACAGAAGTTGGTTATGCCGCTATTTTAAAAACCTGCGCAGTGCGTTCGTCTTTCTGAGTACCGTTTTCAGCAAAAGCAAAGCTTGTAGACGAAACGTTTGCGCAGTTCTCATTTGGATACCAAGGTTCGGCCTAGGCTGGGTGTGGGCGGTCGCTGGAGTCAAAAATTATGGGGAAGGAAGGAGTGATTTAAGAGCCTCGATAGAATTACCCCCGCGCAGCCGATTGCATAGTGCCGCTTTTCTCCGTTTTGGTGGTGTCCCATTTCTGGTACTTCAGCAAACGAATAATGGTTCCTTTTACGGACTTCCAAAAGTGATTCTTTTTTTCGCAGCCGGTTCCTGGCTTATGGTTGAAAACGCATAGTATTTAGAGGAACTTTGGGGGAACTGAAGTGCCTTGTTCGAGCCCCGAGTGGTGGATGAGCATATCCTTGGAGACTGATTCGATTTGACGTGTAGACTGCAATTAAACATCCAGTTCACATACCAGTCTGCGTAAGGGACAAATGGTTTCTCTTCCCGAAATTAGTTTGAGAGCGCCCGGTGAAGTCAAATTTGGATGACACCGATGCCGTTCAGGTGTAAATTCGAGGTTTCGAGCTCAGACTGCGACTTTGCAAGGTAAGAGCTAGTTCTTTCTAATTCAGATACTAAAGAAGGCTTTCTCCATCCATAACAGTGACCAACTGGCACAGTTTGCTTGTAACCACGAGTATATTACAGGACATAAAATATCCCCTAGGTATGCAAGTTTTGAAGAAGATGAACGTGGCCGGCTGTTGCTGTTAGCGTTGGCTGTGCATTCGTGCAGCTTCACTATTGGAAAGGCCCATACATTTGTAATGCTGTCCTGAAATTAGCTCTTCAAGACTACATCTTTCGACAAACATCAACAAATTTCTCCTGCTCGAACTGACTTATAGCAAACATTCCGGCCTCCCAAACTGGTTATCACAGTAGTTGGTGCGCTGGTTGGCGTCCTCATTTTGGCAATAACAACGGCGGTCGCATAAAAATTTCAGTCATCAAGTACCCACTGGAAATTAGCCTAAGGTTGATAACACGCATGGTTCGGATTCCTTATGTAACCTGTGGGGCATGGAGAGGGGAGGGGAGTGAATGGCATAGGCTTTGACATAGAGTCCCTGCAGTAATCAGTACAGAAAGAGGCGGAAATATCGAAGAGACTCTTTGCAAAATGCACAGGGACATTGCGGGGGGGAAGGGAACTTGCCTTCAATTACAGCGTTTATAGGAGACACTTAATGAACCCTCGAAGTCCGTCCATCTGTGAGTATAATCCCACCTTGAAACTCAGTCGCCTTTTCTGGAACAGGTGGAAGTAGGCGGCGTATTTAGTTACAACTGCGTAATAGATAGGAGCTTGGATAAAACCTACAGCACATTCCCAGCTGATGCTGTGGATGTCTTCGTTGTGAGCAAATCAACTGTAGAGCTTGACTTCGCGGAACCGTGGTCTTAGAAGTGCATGTTAGCCGGCGCAACTGCATGAATCGGTTATACACAAAGAATCAGAAATACTCACTAGGTCGCTCGTGAATGAATTATAAACAATGTAGGCCAAGCAACGAATTTTTCTCGCCCACTCTTCCAGGTAAGCTGCGGAAAGACGCGCGGAAAGGCTTTGGCCACCAGGACTAGAAGCACATTCCAACAGCGGATTCTAATATATAAATTTCAACCGCGTCAATTGGGCCCTTTGTTTGAATCAGTCGCCGCAAACTGAGGGACTGCGCGTGCACGGTGCATTTGTTGAGTTGGCTACAAAAGGAATTTAGATTTCACATCACTTCATAAGTGCATTATTTAAGCGCAAATAAACAGAAAGAGACTCAGTGACAGCAGTATAGCCGGACGCAGTTGCAAACACTCGCGAATGCTAAACGATGTGGGGAAAAAAGCTTAGTGACATGATGAAGACAGCACTCAAATTATCGCTGCTGAGGAATATCTCATTTATCGAAAATTTAAAAGACTCCTCAACACACTCTGGAATGTATATGTAGAGTTCACGAACGTGTACAAGAATGCGGTACAGAAATATATGATCTGTTCACTACAATATGCTAGCCAATTGAAGAAAATTGTTGTTGAAAATGGCACGTTCTATTGGCGATTGCGCTCATTTCGCTCCTTTTCACTGTAATTTCCCTACGAAAACGCAGTCTACTTGTTACATATACTTATACACCGTGGCGGACTCTACTCGAGAAATATTTTCGAGCATTACCGAGAAATGGGTTTATCTCTCCTATCCTTGCATTTTCTTTGCCATTTTAGCGAAATTACTCAAACAGTTTAGAAATCAAACCGAATCAAGGTTTTTTTTGCACAAGCGAACCACAAAGTTTAAAATAAAATTCAGAGGACGCGAATTTGCATGGTGTCTCTGAAAACTAAATAGCATATTGTCAAATACATGAAGGGCAATTATTCTTACGACTTAAAGCAATGACGGGTGGTCGCGAGGGACTTATGGGGCGAGGCATACATAGCGCAGTTACTGGAGCTGATGCGTCGTAAGTCAGCGTTGCCTAATTCACGCCGTGTTTGAGGTTTTGAAGCACTACATTGGCTCGGATTGCTGAGATGAAGCCAACCTTGGTAGTTTCCAGAGAAGAAAGTGGGAAGCATCTTAAGAAATGCGATTTGTAACGACTCGATATCTGAGGATATCTCATCTCCATCCAGAAAAGACAGTTGCAGCCTAAGTCAAAAAACAATGACCTATCATCGTGAAAGTCTCTTTCACCTCCCTTCCCCTTTCCTCCCCTCGCCCATCCCCCCTCGCCCAAGTCACCACCCTAACTACTCTCGAGCACCAATGACTCCCGAGAAGGCGAGGTGATTGATTCGCTGTCTGAAATGAATTCACTTTCTAACAATTTTAGGGAAGCCATTATTCCTAATATTTTCCCCCGACAGTTATGATTATCACATAGCAAGACGTCAGCACAGTTGAGAAGCCACGTTAAAATGAGGGCGTGCGCGTGATCGTTGCGGAGGCACTGCGCGATCATGCAATTCAGGGAGCACCAATGACTCCTGAGAAGGCGAAGTGATTGGTTCGCTGTCTGAAATGAATTCACTTCCTAACAATTTTAGGGAACCCATTATTCCTAATATTTTCCCCCGACAGTTATGATTATCACATAGCAAGACGTCAGCACAGTTGAGAAGCCACGTTAAAATGAGGGCGTGCGCGTGATCGTTGCGGAGGCACTGCGCGATCATGCAATTCAGGGAGGTTACTAATTTCAATGATATTTAACGCAAACGTGCGCCTGGGAAAGCATCAAAATAAATGTCACTGGTAATATTAAGTGGAGTAAATTTACAGTTAAATGAACAAGTGCTCCACGAAAAGCATTACAGCTAATCGAAAGAAGACCTAAAATCGCAATGCGCCGATTTGTTCAGCTATTGTCGATGTAGCACACAACTTTATTGTTGTTTTATTTCCTTCTAAGGATCGAAACGAATGCTTCCAATCCGCCAGTGGCGTCGCCAGTCGCTTCTCGGAGATCCGTTTCGAACATTCGCGTTCACGCATCTCTGTGTTCACTTCTGACTATCGCGCTTATTGCGTAAGGCACATATTTTCCTTCGCCAACCTCAGACTGAGTATCAGCTGCCCTTAGGATGTTTTAAGGACACTAACTTCTGATAAGCGACTCGCCAAGGAAGCCGAGCGCGCTTAACAGGCCAAGCGATAGTTGCAAAATTGGAACGCAGCAGCCCTGCATGCGAATTTCGGATATCAGCATCATGCTGGTGTAAATATCTTGACTTACCACTCGATCGGTTTAGCACAAACCGTACATTTGATCAGGAGACTAGTTTTTCATGCCAGTTGTTCATAAAAGCGGGTGGCTTTCTGCAAGTTTCTTTTTTTACACCCACCGGTTGTTCAATGCACGGTCGTATCAGCGTGACGCCGGTCATAAGATCGCACCATGACTATTCATTGAATCCGATTGCGTATAAAATATATACCGTTTAATGCGCTCAGATGTAAATGCCTCGTGTGCAGAAGAACACTTTTCGGATCAAAATACTTCAATGCTACGTGTATCACATGGGAATGCACAACTCTTTCGACTGACATCTGAGGTCCAATAACCCCTAAGAAAAATAATAGTGCTGTGCTCGTAAATCATGTGTGGATTGATTCCTGAAGGATTTTTGTTTAACGCGATCATAATCACCTAGTGCAATT
>JPKZ01001702.1:13564-26872 GCA_000803305.1 Toxocara canis
AATGCTTCCAATCCGCCAGTGGCGTCGCCAGTCGCTTCTCGGAGATCCGTTTCGAACATTCGCGTTCACGCATCTCTGTATTCACTTCTGACTATCGCGCTTATTGCGTAAGGCACATATTTTCCTTCGCCAACCTCAGACTGAGTATCAGCTGCCCTTAGGATGTTTTAAGGACACTAACTTTTGACAAGCGACTCGCCAAGGAAGCCGAGCGCGCTTAACAGCCCAAGCGATAGTTGCAAAATTGAAACGCAGCAGCCCCGCATGCGAATTTCTGATATCAGCATCATGCTGGTGTAAATATCTTGCGCTTACCACTCGAACGTTTTAGCATAAAGCGTGCATGAAATTGGGAGAACAGTTTTCCATGCCAATTGTTCATAAAAGCGGGCAGTTTTCTGCAAGTTTCTTTTTTTTTACACCCACCGGTTCTTCAATGCACGGTCGTATCAGCGTGACGCCGGTCATAAGATCGCATCATGACTATTCAGTGAATCCGATTACTTATAAAATATATACCGTTTAATGCGCTCAGATGTAAATGCCTCGTGTGGCAGAAGAACACCGGATCAAAATACTTCAATGCTACGTGTATCACATGGGAGTGCACAACTCTTTCGACTGACATCTGAGGTCCAATAACCCCTAAGAAAAATAATAGCGCTGTGCTCGTAAATCATATGTGGATTGATTCCTGAAGGATTTTTGTTTAACGCGATCATAATCACCTAGTGCAATTCGCAGTATCCGGAAAACGCAAGGGCAACAGATGATACGTATCTCCAGAAAACTGATTGCAATTTAGTGCTGTCTACGAGAAAGAGCAAAAAATGCGTTCTGCCCTCATCGTTTTCTAACGATTGCAGTGACTGTCCTTTGAACTTCCGATTGCTCGACAGAAATGCGTTTTCTATCACCAGTAGGCTGGTCAGAGTTAGAGAAAACTGTTATGACCGACTGAGCAGGCACCTAGCAAAAGTTCCAGTGGCAGCGTTGTACAAATGCGAGTGGAACCTTAAACGCTTGCCGAAATCAAACCTACTTTCGTCGAGTTGATCGATATGTTTCTATGGAGGACACGTCAAGCATTGGTACATTTGTGAGAAAGTTTTCAGTGATAGCCAAGTGAGAACGCTTTACTCAACTGCAAGTGGCATCTAACGAAATCAACTCATAAATAATAGGTCTAATTTCAGGCAGTACAGCAACATTACGGAGGGATGTACGAGAACGTGCTGAGAGTTCAAAATGAAATGAATTTGCCGGAACAATCAGCCGCCGCAAATTTGGACGCTGGTTTTGAAGGGAAATTGGAAAACGGTAAATTTACTTGAGCCAGTTGGGTTTTGGTATAAATGTTTATTTTCTACATCGCCACCTTAACATTGCGCATAGAGTTAATTATATGAAACACAAACAGTGCATATTCTGCTTTAAAGTTGTTTTATCCATTTCCAGGTGCTCCTAGTCAGTTGCTATAGTGGCGCCCCTAGCTAGCACGAACTCTTGGTATGGCATGAAGAAAACTTAAGTTGAAAGTCTGACATGTTGGAGTGCGCGATTTCTCCCTCGTACTCCGACGACGCCTACGAGCTCTTTTACAGTAAGCGAGCATCGAGTCGGCGGACGGTGGATCAATTTCATAAATAGTTATTGTGCCTCTAGCATTTTAATGTGAGAACTGCTGTTCGGCGCGCACCTTAGCAAACCATGTTGGCACCTTGACGCTCTTGAAACGGAGTCGAGCGTAAGAAGCCTCATACATGGGCACGGCTATTCAAGTGCATGACATACAAGAGTCATCGAAAATAAGCCAAAAGCAGTTGATGCAAGCATAGCTTTTGGATTGTGACGCCTAAAAAGACTGGCAGAAATGGTGCATCATAGACAGCGGTGCCGAAGACGCTGGTGAACTCGATATGCGTAGGCGCGTTTCGTCGTTGGCGTTGTCCCAAAAGTAGCTGAAGATTCTTTGTTCCATGAGTAATGAAATCATGACGATTGCCTCATACAGAATGTTCTTAAAGTCAGGAATCTGCATGCTTATGGTATACTTGGAATAGGGATTCCGCAAGTTTGCAGTTTCTCGGATGCAGTGGGTCGTTTAAATAAATTGGTCGGAGATCATTATTCTCGAAACAAAGATTTTGGAGGCTTTTACCAGCCCAGCTATATTTAGAGCAGCGCTGGTATTCAGCCGCGCCCTCGACATATCTGTGCTTTGTTCAACGACGTTTCCAGCACCAATAGCACAGCTTGAATTATTTTGTCAATTCGTTTTCCGAGGCGATATTCGGAAAGGACTTCATTGAAGAATTTTTCATCCATGTGGTTATTAAGACAAATATGTTACCTACAATGCTTCGCCATATCTGCTTGTTCAATTCTGCATTTGAACCTCTCCTTCTCCATTTGTTTCAAACGTAGAAAAGCCACATTATCGCCATAACATCGTTCCCGGAAGGCGATTCGTTGGAGAACGCTATCCATATGTAGTGAAGATGACGCCAGCCGCAGGGAAAATAGTTTTGACCTGAATGTCACTTGTTTGAGCTTCACGTTTTGGCGACTCATGTGAGACGCTGTTGGAAGGTGCAATTCGTTGACGTTTGTTCACAAAGAGCATCCTTCCACAATTTCTACTAGCGAGTGGAAATGAGGCAAGGCAAATTTCGCCTCCGAAAGAAATCGAAAGATGGAAAAAAAGAAAGCGCTATTAAGCTGTTTCTGGCCTCATAAGGTGTGGCGATTTCCCAACCCCTTTCGATGTTTCGTGTCTCATTCGACTCCAAATATTGTACAGTTTTCGAAGAAGTTGGTCCCCGGTTCAAGATTATTTCATGGCACTTGGAAATGCGAAGAAGCTTTAAAAATTCATGCATCCCGGATGCCCAATATTCCAAACCAACACTCTTGCTCCGCGCCAGTTCTAGTTAGGACGCCGTTTCCTACGCCTGTCACCGGATGCAGTTTGCTGCTTCAAGTAGAGTAGCGTTCTCTAGCGGCCGTGAACAACTTCACAACTGCAGCTCTGCCCAGCGCACTTTACCTCAACTATCTGCATCACTAGCTCATATTTTTGTCACAAAATTGAACATTCGACCAAATATTTCAGCGAAATACTTTTTCGATCATCCATATATAACAGAAAATTTTTAATGATATTTATAACTTTTACATACCTAACGTTTGCTGTTTAATGGCACATGTAGCATTGAATTTCGATACGGTGAGTTTACCAGGTCAGACGATGACTGTTTCTAGTCCGATGAGGACGAAATTGATGATATCGAAGAGAGACAGAATAAGGGACTTGATTTAAGATTTCGGAAAGGAAAGGCGCATAGCCTGCACGCCACCAATGGCGCTGGTAGATAGTCCTGAGGCAGCTGAATGCCATGCAAAATCAGTTGCAGTGGTGGGGCTATATTTGAACGTCAGGGAAACATAGCTTGCGACGGAACGTCTCTATGCAGAGTCGTGTGTGGATTCAGTAACGCCCCGCTGTACTCGTTGGAGTTCCTCTTCTGTGCTGTGAAGCGCTACTTTCCCGTTCAGGACGTCGCTGAAGTACCTGTTCCTCGAAGGAACCTTTCGTTCATTTGAACCATGCGACCGTGTGATACTGTCCTTGGTCAAATTTTATAGATCAGTTTCATTTGAATCCATGCTTTCTGTTTCGGACCGCACCTGAAACTCTTCTGTCGTGTATCGAGCAGTGTAAGGCTGCGATATAAAAAATGTTCCTTAGGAATACGCACAACTCAGATATACAATATTTTATTTTCTCATTGATAGTCCACTCTCTTGGTATGAGTATGAGCCGACATGAAGGTCCCGTGCATATCAAAAGAGGACAGCCGTTTTTTTTTCTTTTTGGATTTCATCTCATTCTTTTGAGTCGATAGTCATTCTCATCGAAGTCACGAATTTCTGAAGGGAGTAGTGAACAAATGTTCTTGAGGAAGGATACTTAATAGCGGGAGGAATGGAGAGCAGAAATGCGACAACCGAATGGAAGTGACAACTTAGCGGAACCTGCAGCTGAGTGGAGATGGCAACCGACAGAAAATGGCAGCCGAGTTGGAACGCTGACTGCTTTTTGAAGTTTTCTCACACTATCGTCTTTTGCTGCTCTTACATGCTGACGAAATTTCTAGTTTACTGCTCTTTTGTAAATATGCACAGTTTCGCCAGTGTGTACTTCTATATTATAAGACGCTGTTGCTACTTGTTCAGTTTGTTTTCGTTTGCATAACTGTTTTCTTTTTTTCCTATGATGCTTTGCCGTTGGTTGACTGGTTAGGTGGTTTATTCGCCTTTGCGTCTTTTGCCGTGTGGATTACGCGCTTGTTTCCTACGTGTGCGAGTAGACTCGTCGTTATCGTATTTGAGCGTATCTTCATGCAAGCGATGGGTGAAAGAGTTCAGCGAAGCTGCAACAGGCACTTATAGATGAAGCTGTTGCCTAGTGCTCAGAAGCTTTGGCTAATTATATGGGAGGAAGGGTGTAACAGAAGCGGTTATTGTTGGTTTGGTGTTCGCCTTACGCAGATGTTTTGTCTTCGCGTTTTCGCGTGCACGGAGCGCTATTTGCTTTTAGAAGATGCAGGAGTCTTTATTGGTCGCGCTCACGTCGTTCGCCATCAGCAACATCTTTCTCGACCTGGCTATTTCGATTCCCGTAAGAGCGCGCCCAGCGGTGGGGGAAGCTGCGCGCGAAAACCGTTCATATGCGTCGAATTTCGGAACGTCTCGTTTTCTTTTCGTCGGTTTTTCTAACTGCCATTTAACGAGTGAACGTAGTCCACCTCCTCATACGTGCTCATACCATGTCTTCTACCAAGTCAGGTAATTGTTTCTGTCTGTAAGCCTTCTGTCGAATGTGGAAGTGGCTAGTTTGCGGGGTGGGGGAGGGGGGACAACGGAACGCATAAAGGGAGATGAAGAGATGCAGAGTATAAGCAGTGGGTGGAGGTCATGCGTGGAATAAGCAATGTTCCTTCCCTGACTATTTAGCATGGGTTCTTTCACAGAGCCGGACGAGAGCCAAATACTAGCATCGAAGCAACCATTCGCTGCAGAATGCACTGTGCGTTAGTTGCGGTGCTGAAAGCAAGCAATTTGGCGAGGGCTGCTGCTGAATGCTTCAATGCATTTTCTGTGAGATTTCTGTTCTGAATTTTTTTTTGTGCGTGCAGGCCGTTGTGAGAGACAAAGGCTGTCTTGGCAGAGGCATGACTGGCTGTCAGCACCGTTGCGCTTATATTCATTCGAGATACTAAAGCGTCGTGCAACAGACTGAATGAAAAAGCACTTCATTACTTTCAAACACCGCATGGCGGTCATAAACGCATACGCTATAAGCATTTTGATGCTGCCACACGTTGGAAAGTGTTGGTATCACGAAATTCTGCTTTCACCTTTGTTTTTTGCGCCCGCTTTTCTACGCAGAGGAGAGTAAGAAGGAGCGAGCTAAGAGGGAGGGTGGGGTGGATGGGGGAGGGAGTTTCTCGCCTTTTTCCCAAAGATGCGAGAAATAAGAGAGTTCTTGCGTTCCAGATCTCATTAAGCCGTACTTAACCATTCTCCGTCGTCCTCTACCCCTCCTGAGCCCAACCCCTCCTTCCCCTCCTTTCCATTTATCGTTATTCCATATCCAACCTGCTCCCTATTGCGACAGCATTGTTTTTTTTTTCAATAAAAACGAGAGAGCCCCTCAATTTTTCCTTTCAGTTCAGATGCTCTTAAGTAGGCGTTTTTTCTAAGGACGTTTGCTTCACGCTGAACTTATTATCATTGCCACTTTTGAAAAATATTTACTTCTGTGGGATCGGCGCTTATTTTAAGAAGGCGATCATTTCGGACGATTGAATTTTGTTCGAGCTATTGCTGCTTAGAGATCTCCAAGGCTTGTGGTTCCTCTCTGTGACGACGTTCATTGGGGAGCCCTCAGAGCTGGGGCTCTCTGAGCTTTATTCGCAGCATAGTACTTTGATCTTCCGCTGCCAGTTTTCAGCACATTCTTGGATCCGTTGGCGTTTGACTGTTCGCACATACGACTGCATCTTCTACTCGGCCAAAATCACCCTCCGAAGGTTTTGCTGCTCGGAGGAGCTTCTGATTTCGGTGGGTAAATCTCTGAATTGCTCAACCCGTTCATTAATTTCATTTAATTTAGTCCTCTTCTCGCCTTCTATGCGATCGCATCCTCAGATTTAATTTTTTCCTTCAATTTTCTGGACAAGGAGCAGAGATCGTTTAAGTGCTGTCCCTTCTGTCATCAAATTCAGTTTCAGTTTAAATTTTAGTCTATGATTGGGATGCGTCAATCTTCCTTAAATTCCCGCTGTACTCCCTTCATACTGTAACTATCTCAAATTTAATCACTCTTTCTTGAAAAACCTCTGCGCACTAGCTACCGCACCAGTTAAGCTGAATTGTCTGACGCGGTGAAACGCGATGGCTGGAGGGTCATGTTCGTTGGGCTGTTGGTGTTCCATTGCCTCAGATTTAATTTTTTCCTTCAATTTTCTGGACAAGGAGCAGAGATCGTTTAAGTACTCTCCCTTCTGTCATCGAATTCAGTTTCAGTTTAAATTTTAGTCTATGATTGGGATGCGTCAATCTTCCTTAAATTCCCGCTGTACTCCCTTCATACTGTAACTATCTCAAATTTAATCACTCTTTCTTGAAAAACCTCTGCGCACTAGCTACCGCACCAGTTAAGCTGAATTGTCTGACGCGGTGAAACGCGATGGCTGGAGGGTCATGTTCGTTGGGCTGTTGGTGTTCCATTGCTTTTTTTCGTTTCCGGGTTAACATTGAAGAAGGTTAAACAAGCGGTAAGGATATAACACGCGAAACAGATTGGAAGAAACTCTGCCAGGTAGATATGATTCTTCGAAATAGTGAGGCGAAGTATGTGTCGCTGTCTTTTCTCAAGTTTCTTTTATTGGAGCTATTCGCTAATTGTATCAGATTAATGTACGCTCTCTCGGCGACTGAATTTCATTTTTGCAGGATATATGGTCGCAACGGTGCGACATGTGGAGTGGCCGCTGTCAAAGCCGAACAGCCAATATAAGTTCCACGAAAGTTTGGTGGATATGCAAAACGAAGTAGCACGCGTGAGCCGAATCGGCTATGCAAGTGTGGTTGGTTGTTTCAATTGTTTTTTTTTCGTTCGCTGTGGTTGCATATCAGAGCCATTCATTCTTTCTGTTCGCATCCAATGCTGATGCTGTTTATTGCGGGCAAAATTGCTCTTTATCATTATTGACCTTCTTGGTAATATCAGAAGTAATTGTTTTTCGTTGTTCAGACAGCGAGTAACTACAGGCAAATAGGCGTGGTGAAAATCGTTATCGAACGTCATCGTGCCACGATAACTAATTTCTAATGAAAACATCGAGCCTAATAAAAACAGAATAAAGAAGCGAAGGAAACTGGTAGGAAAGGAAAAGCCCACAAAAAACGAACGCAGTATGAGTTTTAGAGAGTGAAGTAAAAAAGTAGGATTGAAAACAAAGTTGCGAGTTTCCTATCGCGAAATTGATCTTTTGCTGAAATGGCGAATTCTTGGGGGCGTTCAGGTTCGACTGAGCGTACAGCCATTTTATTTGCTCAGTTTAAAAATAGTTTTAAACATTTTTCAGGTGACAACTCTCCTTGACAACCGCTATCGTATTTTATACGTCCTGGGACGCATTCCCGGTTCTGAAAAGAATTTGGTGTCCTGCATAATGCTTCATGTTAGTGAGAAGCAAAGCCGTCTGCCAGAATTTTATCACATTGGAAGCTTCTTGGTACATCCAAGCAACCAGAAAAGAACGCTCTGGACAGAAGATCCATACACAAACATCGTATGCATTTATCTGTTTCCATTTTCTTTTTATGAGGTCCTCCGAAGCAGATGGGTCGAACCTTGACTTGGTTTATTTACAGTTTTTTGTAAATGTTAGGAGAAAGATGTGGAAGAGTACGTGGAACATTCGTTAATTAGGGAGTGTCCCATTCTTGTTAATCATATGCGTAGGTGCAAGGACTGTATCGAAGGTGGTAGCTTTCATGAGCTTTGTCTGAGGTTTGTGGATTCCAGTTTGCTTTCCATCAGGTTGATTATTGTGGATGAGGGTACTCTTGATCCAACTCAAAGTTGCTTTCCATTTCTGATTGGTTCGCGTTATAATTGTTCAAAAAATTTCGCTTGAGATCCTGGCTACTCCGCGCTATGAGAAAGGATGCAGGTGTCAGAGGATTGCGCAGTAATTGTGCAATGAAGGTTTGCAAGGAGTAATTAAAGTGAAAGTACCAGAGCATTTTGTCTTCTAAGTCCATGGCTGCCCTGTTCATTGGTGCTTCAAAAATGCATCCGCAAAGAAGTCATGAGGTAAGATGCGGAAGGTTTTTTGTTCCGCTTGCTAGGCGAAAATGACGCGCTGTGGAGACCCGGTGTACTCAGTGCAGGAAATCCTGCCGTGATTTCATAACAAAATCTTTCCTTGCAGCACAACAGAAAATCATTCCGTATGACTTTCATCGCACTCTGTTTGCGCCATTTCCTGCTTCAAACAGGCTCTTAATAAACCCGATCACATCGCATACAAAAAGGCTTGCTGTAGGAGGAATCTTGCATTGCATCTGTGATATGCTCAGTAGCGTTTCCTTTGTTTTTTAGCTTCAGTCTGCGAAGTGACAGAGTAGCCGCGGAAAACGAAAGACCGCTCGGACAGCCCTTCTTCCAGTTCTTCCCATTTTGGGACTCCTAATTACGGACGGAATTTCATACAGATGAGATTACCCATCTTCATGCAAAACTCAGAAAATTTTATGTAATCAGAAGAGCAATGGTTCCAGCGTATGCGTCTGATTTTGGCATTTTCTTTAAAAATAGTGACTTCTTTAAATGACTAACTGCAAAATGGGACGTGATAGATTCCCGCAAGTGTTCACTAAAAGTTTCCTCAGTCATGCATATTTTGTGATTGAGAGACCGGCACGCAAGTATGCTCTGTACGTTATTCTTTTCAGTTTTACTATGCGGAGTGGGACGCTACTACAGCGAAAACTGTTATATATTCGGTTCCATTCCACCGATTGATGTCCGTCTTACTGTATGGCTACGGAGGGACTTCAGAGAGGGCAATGGTTGGTCGGAGAGTTTCACTTAGCGTTTCGAGGGGTATCATGATATCTTTTTCGAATGAAACCGGTCGTGTCAGGCAATTCATTCAGTATGTTTTTTCTTCATGAATACTTGCATTAACCGTAATTTGTAAACAATTGTTGTTGCACTTTTTCTGTATCTTTTTATGCATTTTTTAACAATTGGTTTTCCGCTTATCTTTTCAGCTTTCTTTAAAAATAGTGACTTCTTTAAATGACTAACTGCAAAATGGGACGTGATAGATTCCCGCAAGTGTTCACTAAAAGTTTCCTCAGTCATGCATATTTTGTGATTGAGAGACCGGCACGCAAGTATGCTCTGTACGTTATTCTTTTCAGTTTTACTATGCGGAGTGGGACGCTACTACAGCGAAAACTGTTAAATATTCGGTTCCATTCCACCGATTGATGTCCGTCTTACTGTATGGCTACGGAGGGACTTCAGAGAGGGCAATGGTTGGTCGGAGAGTTTCACTTGGCGTTTCGAGGGGTATCGCGATATCTTTTTCGAATGAAACCGGTCGTGTCAGGCAATTCATTCAGTATGTTTTTTCTTCATGAATACTTGCATTAACCGTAATTTGTAAACAATTGTTGTTGCACTTTTTCTGTATCTTTTTATGCATTTTTTAACAATTGGTTTTCCGCTTATCTTTTCAGCTAAAACGCTCTTTGCTTTACACTTCTATTGTACTTGTCCAGTTAACAGTATTAACTAGGAATTTCTGATTAAATTTTCCAAACATCTCGTAGCAGCCAGGGGACCATTAGCAAAACAGCTGTATCGAAAGCATTGTACTTCACAGTGCATATCAATGGGGTAATTGCAGTTGTCGTTTCTAGTCTGGCCAAAGTTGGTACTATTAAGGGAAAGTTTTTAAGTCGGTGCAGTATATGCTTTGTGGAGCTAATGACACAATACAAAAGGCGACAAAGACTAACATGTGTTTGTATTAACTCACTAGTACAGCGTCCCCTTGTAGAACGGAAAGTGCTGGTTCGCTCGTTGCCCGTGAATTCTCTGCATTATTTAAGTGATTTTTATTTCAAATATCTCGTGAGCGAACATAAAATTGAGTTTTTTTTCATAGCCAAAATGTCCTTACTCGTTTCGTTTCTATTTTCACTAGTTATCGCTTATTGAAGGTGGCGTGTTTTGGCGCTCACTATCTGTTATTTCGACTTTGAAATGTTCTCTCTACTTTAAGGACTGCCGCGCAGATCTAATGAAGTTTTGGTCAAAAAATAGGTTGGAAATGAAATTTGGACTGTATTTTCGTCCTCTTTCCATCCCACTCCCCTCCCCTCCCATCCCTCTCCTCTCTTCTTCTCGTTTCTTGGAGGCATGTGCGGTAACTTTTTTCGCCTGAAATTATCAGAGTTGTTGTTGTTTTTTTGAAACGATAACACCTCATTGAAATTCTCTATCGAGAAACCTGATTCTGAGGCTTTTGTACTACCAAAGGCTCTCATCGAAAACTGATCTGGAAGTGCAGTTTTAATGGTCCGGAGACACATATGCTTCTTAAAGGTTTCTTCGCCTCGACAAGAAGCTTTCTACTTCTTTTGCTTTTTATTTCTAACATCTTTATCTTTTTGCGAAGTCCTTAAACCTCTGGAATGTACCCAGGACATGTTTTTCTAAAAAATTCCTGTTCCTTTCTGTGCCCGTATGCTGTCATCTTCTTGTCCATTAGTAGCGGGCCGCGCCTTGTGTGGAGATGTTTGAAAAATGCCAATCTGTGATCAAAGTGCGAAGTGCACTGCGGATTCTGAATGGAGCCGAGGATTTTTGAGCGTTTAGCTGGCAGATTGTTGACGTGGACTAAATTTGAACATACGATCTTAAAAAAGTGAAAAACTCGTAAGCCAATTTCAGCTGGAGCTTCAGCAGACTCCATTGAATACCTATGAAAAGGTGCTTAGGACCGGACTGTTCATGCTGTATCGCGAGTGCTTTGTGTTGTTTTCGAGTTAAGGGTGGCAAGGGAGTGGATTTTTAGAGGTTCGTTACCCCTTACAGAGCAGTACAGTTACCGAAGTAATTTTGTCCAGCGGTTTTTTTAGTAGGCTGGCCGATTCTTCTGAAGTGATTATATGCGAGAACAGGTCTCCTCAATCGCGTTTGGACCCGGCAGCCCGACTTTTACTTTTATTCGACAAAGATTACTGCCGTTTGATCGACGATGTCGACGAGGCAAACAGGTGTTGCATGGACGAGTGTGTAGTCAATGGAACAGTAGCTAGTGAACAAAAAGTAAGTCTTTCTTAATATACGCAATGGATGAGGGAGAATGGGAGGGTAAGGAGAGTGCGGGTGAGATTACGGCCCTTTATTTCCTGCAGCTTTTCGGAAAGCATGTCGGATTTTTGCAACAGTAGTGCTTTGCTCTGTCGACTTTTCTGAGGCTTTTGTACTACCAAAGGCTGTCATCGAAAACTGATCTGGAAGTGCAGTTTTAATAGTCCGGAGACACATATGCTTCTCAAAGGTTTCTTCGCCTCGACAAGAAGCTTTTTACTTCTTTTGCTTTTTATTTCTAACAGCTTTACCTTTTTGCGAAGTCCTTAAACCTCTGGAATGCAGCCAGTGTGTTTTTTTTTTAAAAATTCCTGTTCCTTTCTGTGCCCGTATGCTGTCATCTTCTTGTCCATTAGTAGCGGGCCGCGCCTTGTGTGGAGATGTTTGAAAAATGCCAATCTGTGATCAAAGTGCGAAGTGCACTGCGGATTCTGAATGGAGCCGAGGATTTTTGAGCGTTTAGCTGGCAGATTGTTGACGTGGACTAAATTTGAACATACGATCTTAAAAAAGTGAAAAACTCGTAAGCCAATTTCAGCTGGAGCTTCAGCAGACTCCATTGAATACCTATGAAAAGGTGCTTAGGACCGGACTGTTCATGCTGTATCGCGAGTGCTTTGTGTTGTTTTCGAGTTAAGGGTGGCAAGGGAGTGGATTTTTAGAGGTTCGTTACCCCTTACAGAGCAGTACAGTTACCGAAGTAATTTTGTCCAGCGGTTTTTTTAGTAGGCTGGCCGATTCTTCTGAAGTGATTATATGCGAGAACAGGTCTCCTCAATCGCGTTTGGACCCGGCAGCCCGACTTTTACTTTTATTCGACAAAGATTACTGCCGTTTGATCTGATCGACGAACGAGGCAAACAGGTGTTGCATGGACGAGTGTGTAGTCAATGGAACAGTAGCTAGTGAACAAAAAGTAAGTCTTTCTTAACTTAATCAATGGATGAGGGAGAATGGGAGGGTAAGGAGAGTGCGGGTGAGATTACGGCCCTTTATTTCCTGCAGCTTTTCGGAAAGCATGTCGGATTTTTGCAACAGTAGTGCTTTGCTCTGTCGACTTTTCTCGTCTCCATTGGTATCGGCTTCCTCAACACATCTGAAATGCCAATTCCATCGGATCATATGTAAGGAGGTGGGGTCTTAGAAATCCGGCAAAGGCAAGTGCTTTCAGTACAAAAACAAGCTTTTATAGGAAATATAGTGGCGCATCCGTGTTTGACGTAAAGTGCTGTTATCTGAGCATATCCGTGTTGATTTTGCCCATTATGATGCGTAAAAATGATGAAGTTTTCTTAGCCGCGTATTTCTGAAAGCGGCTATCGAGTTGTTTTAAGATCCACCTCTTTGAGAGTTATCATAGCGAATTTCGCCGAATCTTTTATAGGATCACGAGCTTAGCGTAGATGTCACATAGTCTGCGGCTTAACATAAGCTCTCAAATTTAGCCTCTTTTTCCGTTGAAAGAAGTTCATACGAGCCACCCCCGAACTCTGTCCTCCCGTACTCAGTCCGATTCACTTTCTTTCAATTTTCTTCCCCTTTCGTCTATCCGCCCTAGAATTCGGTCTCCTCCTTTAGTACACGCAATTTCGTGCACGCCTCTATTGCTCTTACTCTTTTTTCCCAGATTTTGTCTCTCTGTTTGGACAGCGAAAGTGCAGTGGTTCCTGGGATTTACATTCGACGATTTACAACAGTTCTCCAAATCCACTATATACAAGCTTCTCTGTGCTGTGGTACTTCGTCACAGTGATTGAGTCATTGAGGAATTTGATAAACTGATGTGAGGGTATTGAACCGTATTGCCTGTAACAGAAGCGCTCATTGCCAAAAAAAAA
>JPKZ01001702.1:36326-81062 GCA_000803305.1 Toxocara canis
CGGAACGGCGAAAAGTGGAAGAGAGTAGCGGACAAAAATACGGAAAATTTAGCAGAACAGCGCGAATTCTTTCCTCATCGCAACTTCAAATTTTTTCTTTTAGCCAACCCTCGAATAAGCTTTTGAAAATTAAAAGTGTTCTGGTGTTCCCTTCGAACCTGAACCCCGTGCCATGCACGCAAGGAGATTAAACCAAATGAAGTGGTACTAACAGACATATCGGCGGTTTTTTGCATATTGTTTGTATATCATAAACCCTTCCCACATCCTTGCGAATACGATTGCAGAGAGCACCACTAATCAATAGGCGAGCGATTTTTTCGGGTCGTAGTCAACAACTGCGAAATGGATGGGTCGCACTAAATTAGCACTATTAGAATGCAAATCGTGTAGCGTGCCCTTCGATTTAATTTTTTAACATACGTCTCTGATGGTAATCCGCTCGGTTTCTCACCATAAACAACAATCGTCTCGCTTATCAGGAAGTCAGTCACTAGCAGTCTATCGGTCACCTCCTGCTTGGTGTATGTGTGGACTTAACTCCCATAAAAGGTATGTTGGCCGACGGCTGGTTGATGGTCGTTTGTCGACTGACGCTCATTTCAGTATACTTTTATGATCTCGATTTCTTCGACAAAATTTGGTGCTTCTAGAAGTTTTCTTTTTCGCTTACCGTCGTATATTTTGATGTTTTATCGTGTTTCTTACCGTGTCCGATTTAAATTCGCGTTTTGAATGTGATTTTTATCATTTTCAGACTCCAATCCATTATTTGCTCGACGATTTGACGAAACCTGTTACTTCAGATTTCGAAACAGTGGGTCTGTAAAATTGAAAATGTTCGAGTTAAGCCTTCAGAAATTTGTAGCTTCGCGAACTGAGCCATTTTCACATATGCAAATGTAAAATATGTCAAGGTAATACAAGGGTAGTAAACGCGTGCCTGTCGCAGGGGTGGATAAAGAACAGGAATAATCATCAGATGTGGTTGGCGAACGCTATCGGCAGCAATGGATAAGAGGAGGAGAGAGTGATGAAAATACCGCATACCGCTCATCGTGCCATGAAAGGTCATGACAAAATTTAAAAACAGAGGCATAAGTGCGATAGAAGCCCGCAATGCTTTTCTATAATGTCCGTATGAAAACGGTAGATCGTTCTTGGGGTGCGAAATGTGCGGAGCTGAGCGAGACTGTTGTAGAGCGAGCTACCGCTGGAGGTAGCATGTCTGTGGAGCTGTATATGCTTAAGCATCACTACATATGCAGCGCTAGGTTTTCATTGCTCTGTGCTGTAAAACCATTTCAATTAGCCGATCGTAGGTAAAACCTCAACCACTGCAAAGCAAATTTCGAAAAGTGATATCAACTTTATCAAAGCCGCAACCCCTCCTCCCTCCCCTCCCGTCTGTCGATCCGTTACTTCTGCAAACCGCGAGATACAGTTATAGTCTCTGTTCACCTTCAACGGTTGTACATGGATCTGCTGGGGTCAGCGATAGCCAAAAAAGTCGTCCACTTATAGGCTAACGGAGATCCTTCTCCCATGTTTCCTTGGAGGGAATACATACGGAGGAAAATTCCTCCCTTGGCAAGTGGTACTAGAAGCGACAAGGGGCGTAACTAGATGCAGTACTGAGTTGCATAGGTGACAACAGCCAATGAAGTAAGTAACATTATTATAAGTTCGTTCCAGTAACGCTGCCATGCAGTAAGAGTAAAGAGCAGCCGTGATTTCCCCAATTGGATAACTCCGGCGATAGCAATAAAAAGACACGAAAAAGTGCGCATGAAACATGCGACATTATGTATCTATGTGGAAATGATGAGAGAGGAAAGGAAACGAAGAAGATAAACGACATGAAAATGGAGAAATCAGGCACTCTCGCCATCAGGTGAAATCATTCTAAGCGGCTCACAAATGACGAAAGTTTCTGCGCTTCAGCGATTTCATGAGAGAGAAAGAGAACGTTCATTCCAAATTTGAGCATTTCTGAATTTCAAACTGCAGACGACACTTCACAAAACATATTTGGCGTGTCGACTAATCAGGATGAAGTGAACATTCATATTGATCAAACCGTAATCTTGCCTTCATTGGGTGTATTAGAAAACCGTGGATAGTTTTGAAACAGGGAGGAAGGCGAAACCTATGTGGACGATACTCCACGAAGTCAAAATCAAAGACGTACCCACACAATTGGAAATGTCAGGCCAAACGAAAATCTTATGAAACGTTTGATAAGCATATTATCGGAATATATCACGGTTGTTTCGCTTATCGTTCAATAGTTACAGAAGCAAGTTGTCTTTGTAGCAATCCCTATCATCTTGCATTCCAGGAAAGTCAGGCTAGCTAGTCGGTAATTATGTACACCGCTTAGAGAAGACTTCTTCAGTGAAAGGAAGGCAGTGATAGCCTTCGATAAGGGTGGAAGTGAGC
Source organism: Toxocara canis (assembly GCA_000803305.1). Taxonomy (NCBI): domain Eukaryota; kingdom Metazoa; phylum Nematoda; class Chromadorea; order Rhabditida; family Toxocaridae; genus Toxocara; species Toxocara canis. The sequence goes on from JPKZ01001702.1 coordinate 38,769, forward strand.
AGGAGGAGGAAGCATGACAGAATAAATCAGAACTGCTATGCCCATCACAAGATGTAAATTTCTTCTTTCAGATGCCTAAATTCCGCGAGAAGTTCAGTTTTCCGCTTCAGTCCCATTTCAGCTCCTCGAGCCATTTGAATGCCCGCTTTATATTTTATCTGGCACCTCGATTAGCGTGGAAAGAGTAAAAAATCAACGCAATGTGCGGCCCCCACATTTGCCTACCCGATAAAGACAACTTGACCGAGCAACAGGCTGGGTGCTGAGTTAAAAAGTTCGTAAATATGACTGCAGCCAATACGTCTTGAGGTGAGTGAAGAGTGAAATGCACATTACCGGTGCATGCGAATCGGCTAGAGGTGCACCTTAATTTCATGAGCATCTCAGAGGAAAGAAGCCACAGATTCTGTCCGATGTCATCTATGCAGTGCAACAGCAGAGCCTCTTCACAATGTCCATCATCGAATTGCGGAGCCGCTGAAAACAAGCGCTCTATATATGTTGGCATATGTAGATCAACCAGCCCCAGACAAAGTCGAACTTTTGAATCACTTATTTCATTGGCCGTATCCGTCTCGCGATCCCAAGCATATCTTTTTTCCCTTTGACATGCAATAACACCGCGTGCTTACTGTAACTCGCTGATGTATTGCACTGTCGCTTTCCTCGACGTTCAACTTTTGTCTTCTATCGCCGTGCCAACTTTGATGGTGGCTCACTAGGCGTCACTATTGCGCGATGTGTCGACCAGTTGAACGTAGACTTTAAGTTCGCAGGCGCTAGGCAGCTCCGTGTGTCAAATCTTGATCGGGTTACGTCCGTGTCCGCCCGAAGTATGCGCTTTCATAATCTGCTCATGGGTTCTGCGCTTTCCTGTCTAGCTATTCTACGCCATTTATTTTTCCTGCTGAGGAAGTGCAATTTCATTAGCTGCTAGCTATGACGAGTGTTAGCAGGTCCCCCGAACAAATAGTGAATGAAAGTTCCATAACCAAGGCCGCGTGCAGTGTTTTCCGTTGAAACTTTCGAATGCTTTTTTCTGCTTATATTTTGAAGATAAACTTTTGAATTATCACTGTTATTACCGCATGTCCATATAAGTTAACACACGAGCGATTCCTGATGTGAGCGCGAAAATATCGTCATAACTGGCATCTGATGTCGCCTTCATAAATTCATGACTTTCGCCCCCACTTAAGGGGTGTTTCAAACATTGCAGACCTTTGTCTTCAGTTTGATTTCATTCGTTGCGAACTTCAGTCCTTAGCTTGCGACGACCTCTACTGAACGGCCGCATTAAGCATTCCGTAGTCGCAGCTCGTAGTTACAATTCGCCCGAATAAATAACAAATTAGCGTTCACTGACTGATATCATTCCCCTTCCCATCAATGTAACCTTGTTTTCAGTGCATTTCTCTCCTTCCGTCGTTTTGATATTCGCCATTTCAAGGCACAATTTCAGCTGCAACCGTGTTGAAGAGGTAGCAACCGAGGCCATGAACTTGCGCTGTCGTCATCTGTACATTTATATTTAATGCTGCGGATGTTCAAAGGCTTCTTTGATATTTAACAAGAGAGAACACGGCGGGTAACTTGAATTTTAGGTACTGCTTTGCGTAAAGCAATAAGGCTGCTTTGGACCGTTTTGCAACAGACACTACAAGTGGGGCGTTACGATTCTTTAAGCGATAGATTTCGTGTGTTCAACTGCCATTTAAGAATCCTTTATTCTGCCACTGTTTCAGTTCCATACGAGGGGTAAATTCTTACGGCAGCCGTTCAGGTGGCATGTGAAAGCAGTCGGGTTGGCGGTTCGTCTGGTTTGCTGGGGGAGATGGAAGAAGGGATTCAGCTAGGTTAGCCAAACTGCGATGTGAACGTACTTTACGTTTTGGGACTGAGTCTGCTAAGATGAGCTGTCGGCAACCCTTACCATCGTGCCTTCCCTTGTATCATTTTCGACTTTCTCGGACAAAGTGGACGTAACTTTTTTCTTGACGATGCGAGAAACTTAACTAGGTTAACCTTTTTTTGTTGCTACACCTCATGCATGACCAATAATTTCTCACAATATGTTGAGTATAACGCGAGTTTAGTGCTTCCTTCCGAGTAAGTGTTCCTATTGCTGTCATCCTCTATGTCTTATACAGTTGTTTTGCTCTTTAAAAATGTAATGTTTTTGTAATGCTGAATCTCATTGTTGACCCCTTCACCGACTCATTTCGGGCGCCCTGCAATATTCTCCCTTCCGGGCGCCCTATAACATTTACAGTCGCTGCGTTGCAAGTATGCGGTACATGAAATCCAACAGCTATACTTTCCAAAAAGAAAAAAGAACCACAATGAGTCGTAACGTCGTCTGACCAGAAAATCCGACTGGCTGACCAGGAATACTTTTGCAAGCTGCCCCCTTTGGGATACGAGGCCCACACGCCTGAACTTCCCCCGGTGTTGAGAGCTGGAATACAAGTGTAATCAGTGGTTGTCAGATTTATGCGATTTCCTCAAGAACTAAGGACGTCTTTGTAAATGGCTATGTTTGCTTCACCGTTGCACTCAGTTGCACTGATAAGATTGCATCCTAGCATCGAAGAGAACTAGACTTGCCGGTTTGTCACCTCCAACTGCCTTCAGCGTTATTGCCTGCACGCACTTTTTCTTGTGAGTCGGGCAAGGCATTCGAACTGTTTTGGAATGATGTGCATTTCAGGATTAAGAATGGTTAATAACACAATAACCGCTACTCGCTTTCATTCATCGCCCGGAATATCCGTACGGCCATTGGCGGAGGTCCGTTTATCTATTCGACTTATTGCGTCATTCAGTGATCAGGATATGGTAGGCGGGAGATGGGTAGGGGTAACGAAATATGGAAATTAATGGGAACCCTCACTAGCTGTACTGCACCACTGCTTCAAGGAAACATCCCTTGTTTTCGAAGTGAACACAGTTGATCTTACGTTGAAACACATTTGCCTGCATCGAGATGTTTTGAGGCTTGAAAACTCTGGCGGATCATCTCAAAGGTCGAAGTTCGCAAAATGCGTTGCAATGCTCAAAAAGTCTTGGTCGAGATACGTTTCGATATGCAATCAGCTCCACTCGTCTCTGGTCGTGAAGCGATGGTGCAGTTCGGGCGAAATAACTGAGAAACGGTGAAACCTACGTTACCGAGCACGAAACTTCATAAACTTCGGTATACTACAATATCGTACGGATCACCTCCGTATTTAAACTTCGTTTAATTAGAATGACATTTGAAACACTTCCTCCATGTCGATCACGCACAATATGACCGTAGCACTGTGAAGCAGTAGTCAAAGAACGTGGAAGGGTTTATTGACTTCTATTTCCTTGTTTCACGAACTCGTGGCAAGGCTGCAGGGGATGCGGCACATGCCTCTTTGCTGTCAGAATACACCGACTTATACAGGCAGCATTTTACGTGTGCAACTGTTTAATGTAATTGGCACAAAACATCTGATTTGTGTATTTCATATCCACGGCAACTCAAATTGGCAACGAACTCCTCCGCACTGAGCACATGCTGATTTCGTTCCATTTACGAGGCGCTCTTTGTTTCCACGGTAGCAGCTGCAGTGCTTTGAGCTTCTAAATTGAGCATGATCAGAAGCTCGCATTATACTGTTATTTATTTCCTCCTTTCATTCATTGGTTTAGCGTGGGGTTGAAACTGGTTTAGACGTCGACAACTTATGCAAACAGGAGGCTGTTTCGAAATCTGCTGTGGGCATTCTCATCCAACTGAGGAGGGTGATACATAAGTATAAGGACCTGCAAATTAATCGCAAAAGCTGGGTAAAACACAGAAGGAAGGACTGAAAATTTTGTAAAAAAACGCTGTGAGGAGCCGAAAGTGTTGAGAGTTTTTGAACAAAAGCCGGCCAACAGTGTGAGATTCTTTTCGCTTTGAAAATTTTTAAATATTAGCGTGGTTGCTGGCAAATTGTTTGAGTCGTTGGAGTTCTACTACAGCATATGTGAAAAATTTTGCAAAAAATTGTGATCTGCAGATTTTGGTCAAGAGATGAGTCAACCGTAAAGTTGAGGGGAGGATGAGGGGAATGCACGTCCATGTGTTATTAGACTGCTACGTCAGACAGCCGCATACCGATGGCGTTCCGAAACTGTACTCGGGAAAAGCGGAATCGATATTAGCAGTGCAGTCGCTTGCGCCACCACACATTGCGGACAGAGAAGTGTCCTTAGCAGAAGCGTGCCGTAGTGAAAATTATCTTGTGCGTTAATTTGTGGAACACCCTATTAGAGTATGTGGTGATGAAAACCTGCTTAGCCTTTTCTTTCACTCCTGAGATATTGGGCACCAAAGTTTTACTTGTCCATCCATTGTATCCACCACACGTAGATGGTCTTGATGTCTAAGTTCCAGCTCATCAGCAAGCTGTATTGGCATACACCACCTCTGCATTACTCACTTTTGCTTTAAAACGTTCAGGCTTAAAACTTCTTGTCTTCGTTCGCAAATTACGTAATACCCATACCATACGGCAGTCCTGGGTTTGTTATCAACATATACTCGTAACATCACAACAATATATTTTCTGTTTTTTTTTTTGCTTTTCAGAACAGCACCATAAAGCAGAGAACACGATTTTTGAACATGTTGCAGTTTTGCATCTCTACTGCGGTAGGTATTGCGATTTCGAACGAACATTGCGTTATTTTCAGTGCTCTGACGCGGCTCTGCATCACTCACGCTTTGTTGATCTAATGCAACGGAGGGATCTGTTGAGCGTCCATTTGGATGATACTGACATCGCTGTGCCGTCCAGTGTTTGCAATCCAACGGCATTTTCTACTCCAGGGTTAATGACTTTTATACGAAAATTTTGCTGATCTCAGTCTTTATTTTCGGCCACATTAAGTTCACTCCCATGATACTCCTTTTGTTGCCAATCATGTTAGATCAGTTCGGCTATTGTTTATCCGTTTTTGAGTCGTAATCGGAAAGCACATTCCGATCTCTGTATGTGTGCAATAAGTTGGTGGGTGTGCACGCACACACGCGTATGTATGCGAAAGAAAAGAGAGAATGCATACCCGCTTTTAGCCGTGGCTAAGCTTCAGTAGTACGATTTCGTGTATGAACGAATGAGCACGCAAGAATTGCGAAAATTCGAAACGATATTTAAACGGTGTTGTGAGATGCGATGAAGTGGTGAAATGGTGTTTGCAGTGCGTTGCGGTGTACGCTTCGGTCGGTTCCGCAAACACAAAAATTACTGAAAAAATCGTGCTTACCCTTTGGATTAATATTAAAACCATTTGGAAGCACTGAGGTAAGCGTTTGTCCCTTCTTGATTGCCAAAAACTGCAATGCATACATTCGTTAGATTCGTTGCTAAAATATCTCGATGGAGACAACTCGGGAATGCAGTGGGATGCTTATAGAAGTATATGATGTAGAGGGTTCAAAAAGAATTAGACTGCTGAAGAACAGAAGACCTACGTTTTAGGAGAAACGACAGTAAGCGCTGAGATACAAACGTTGCTGTCTTGTTGACCTCGTAAGTAATACAGTAACATGCAGAACATCTGCCGGCTTAGCTTTCGTGCCGCTGGTATTCTATTACCGAACATTGCCGCGATTCACTTTGTAGCCCTGTCCGTTCACCACATTTTCGTTTCTCTGCATCCATTTAATCACGATGATTAACTGATTCACTAGGTTTTCTGTTTCCATTGCTTGAGGTGACTAACTAATGTGAACCGCATTTCCGATTTCATATTTGAATTGGTGGAGTGCACGGTTTTTTGGTTACGAAAATCGGAAGAAAGAATAGGCAGAAAAGTGTTCCAAATTGTCCCGAATCGTGCTTTTTTGGGACATTGCCAGGAGTGAACCATGAGCAGAACAATTCGTGGGAGATTTGGAACAGTCCTCATGAGTAAGCTCGATGTTCGCCAGTGATTATCGCTGTTTAATAAGAGTCGTTGTTGAGGATGTGGATGTGATAGATGTATCAACAATAGTTCGTTGTCGTTGCTGTAGGGCTTATATAAATCCGTATATTTATTTGCCGGATACGCGACACTGGCAATGCAATCTATGTCAGAAACTTAACGAACGTTAGCGTTTTTGGCATCCTTTGTTAACATGCTGTCGGGTCATACGCGAAAATGCTGCTGCTGTTCAAGTGGTAACTTGAGCAACATCCAGCTTCGCCCCCAAAATGTCTAAAGTTTGGGGTCGAGGTTCAGGAGGAAGTGTAAATAATTGAGTGTAAATCTTGTTCCCGTACCGCCAATAGAAAGGAAAGCATCATTGATTATTTGAAAAGTATTCGATCCGATTTACTGAGCAGCAGTTTTGTGATATTCCTGGGAACAAGTAAGCGGAGTAGAAGTTCATGTCTTCAAATCCCTCCCCTCAACGACTGCAGCCTTCAGCTTCTTCATGCAGTGGCAAATTGGTTTTCCGAAAAGTGTATACGCGTGTTGAGCTTTCTGAAATCATTTTCATATTTGCTGATTTCTCAGAAATGAGTTCTCGCTAGTGGCAGATGAAATGCAACATTACTTCGCAGTATCAGTGCCGTAGTCTATTTCAGTGCCTGACGATTTCATTTTGAATTCGAGGAACAAACCGCTGGAAAAGGGAGCATTGCGACCGGAGTTGCGCAGTGGAAGTGTGGAATTTATTGCCTCATCTGAATTCACAGTTGGTATTTTAGTCACTTTTAACTTGCGACAGATGCTGAATGCCTCGCGAATAGCGTCTCTGTTGAATAAAGAAAGCGGATCAAAACGCTAGAGAGTAATTACTCAAATAAAAAAAAGTACTGTGTGCAAAGAGAGATAGGTGGTTCAGGTGCGAAATGCTTGGAACAAGCTGCTTTCCATTGTTAGAGGTGCGGCAATTCGAGACATACGAGTAGCTGAAGACTCAGTGATCACCATAGCAACACCGCTGTTTCAGGCATTCACATTTAGGCGGATGCTCCGACGCGACGAATGCCTTAACAAGGGTAGCGATGTGTTGTTTTTCTTACACCTCATTGGAAGTTGAAAATAATGATTGTTATGCTTGAAAATGTGGGTAAGTAGCTTATTGGCAGAGCCTTCGCATGTTATGCGAAAAGACCAGGGCTGGACGCACGGCTGCTTCGGCAACGGATTGCGGGTAGGCTGACCACCAGGCGTTTCGGAATTGGTCGCAATAATCATGTCTGGACATGGTTGTCTGCTGCATCGATGACGGAAGTCGGTGGGATTACAGCTACCGTTGTACTTTTTGTATGTTTGAATGTATCCGTGCTTGTCCACAATCTTCAATGCTTTTGGGTACACCGTACGTTCCTTTTTATATCGTCTCCTTAAGGATGAACACTGAAGGGTACACCTAGATGCTGAATGCCTCGCGAATAGCGTCTCTGTTGAATAAAGAAAGCGGATCAAAACGCTAGAGAGTAATTACTCAAATTAAAAAAAAGTACTGTGTGCAAAGGGAGATAGGTGGTTCAGGTGCGAAATGCTTGGAACAAGCTGCTTTCCATTGTTAGAGGTGCCGCAACTCGAGACATACGAGTAGCTGAAGACTCAATGATCACCCTGGCAACACCGCTGTTTCAGGCATTCACATTTAGGTGGATGCTCCGACGCGTTAACAAGGGTAGCGATCTGTTGTTTTTCTTACACCTCATTGGAAGTTGAAAATAATGATTCTTGTGCTTGAAAATGTGGGTAAGTAGCTTATTGGCAGAGCCTTCGCATGTTATGCGAAAAGACCAGGGCTGGACGCACGGCTGCTTCGGCAACGGATTGCGGGTAGGCTGACCACCAGGCGTTTCGGAATTGGTCGCAATAATCATGTCTGGACATGGTTGTCTGCTGCATCGATGACGGAAGTCGGTGGGATTACAGCTACCGTTGTACTTTTTGTATGTTTGAATGTATCCGTGCTTGTCCACAATCTTCAATGCTTTTTGGGTACACCGTACGTTCCTTTTTATATCGTCTCCTTAAGGATGAACAGTGAAGGTACGACCTTGCCGAAAACAAAAGAATCATCGTTTAAAGCAGTGCATCGCTGAAAATTCTTTTCCTCGTTAAACAATGGAAGGTCTTCTTTCTATCCCGTGTCTTTTTTCTCTCTCGTCGCAAGAAAGTCTCCTGGAACTGACTTTCTATCCCGTGGCAAACATTTTGCTTCTTTGCAGTTGGCAGGAGAACGGGAGAGGGCGATTGGGAGAAGTAGATTTCAAGTGTATTGTACCCGAGTATACTCGACGACCAGCGTGAGAAAATTTTTGGCCCAATGGAGGCGTTTTTTCTTTATTGTTTAAACAAAATTGCCTTTTTTATATCGTCTCCTTAAGGATGAACACTGAAGGTACGACCTTGTTGAAAACAAAAGAATCATCATTTAAAGCAGTGCATCGCTGAGAATTCTTTTCCTCGTTAAACAATGGAAGGTCTTCTTTCTTTCCCGTGTCTTTTTTCTCTCTCGTCGCAAGAAAGTCTCCTGGAACTGACTTTCTATCCCGTGGCAAACATTTTGCTTCTTTGCAGTTGGCAGGAGAACGGGAGAGGGCGATTGGGAGAAGTAGATTTCAAGTGTATTGTACCCGAGTATACTCGACGACCAGCGTGAGAAAATTTTTGGCCCAATGGAGGCGTTTTTTCTTTATTGTTTAAACAAAATTGCCTTTGCTTTCATTCCTCTTGACGTTTTTATTTGCAGTCGCACCCGCCACATACGTTTGTTTATATTTTCGTCTTGGATGTGAGCCACGCCGCTGTTGAATCAGGTTCACTTTTTCTCAATGCGTTTGTTCACAAGACGTTCATTGTTGAATGGTTAATGCCTGTGATCGCTACCCGGGAAGACTAATATGATTCGGCAGGTTATCCCAATGCTGTGAATGAGACAGTTGTGTATACTCAGTTGTTGTTGAGAGTCTTTTATGGCAAGGTGGTGTTCGGTGGATTGAGCGGAGGCACCGGCATCATAAACGGTAGAAGCTATCAGGTAAAACGTGCTCAACCGGTTGAGGGGTTTCTACAGCGTTCACAGAGGATCGCATGACTGGGAAAGTGTTACGCTATGCAAGGGGTAATATGTGCACGTTTGGTGCACGAAGTTCCTCTTGAAAACAGCTTTCTATTACAAATTTAGCGGCGTTCATGTCGACGAATACCAGTTCTACGTAGTAACGTCGAACTCTTCACCTGCTTCCTTTTGCTGTAAAAAAGCGTCACGCAGAGTGAGTCGAAAATACGCTGTTCCCTTCGTTCATCGCCTTTACTATTCATGATCTTTCTTCGTCTTGGAGATGGGGTCGCATTTTTTTACCACTTCATACTGTTGGCGGCTGCCAATTTCAATACGGCAGGGGCAACCGATACGAGTGGTAGTCATCAGCAGCTATCATTTTAAACTGTCATCTTGCGTGATACACAAGAGCATCTCTATGTGTATATTATTGTCGATTATAATCTGCCGAATTTTTCGCAATGTTACGTATTCGCTTGAAAGGAAGTCAAACGCATTATGGGCATTACTTGATGATTTGTCGTGACCACACAACACTCCACAGCTGATCTGCTTGAGATAAGGACGTATTTGAATAAACATAAATTATGCGCATTACAATATCCGGAAAGTGTTACGCTATGCAAGGGGTAATATGTGCACGTTTGGCGCACAAAGTTCCTCTTGAAAACGGCGTTCTATTACAAATTTAGCGGCGTTCGTGTCGACGAACACCAGTTCTACGTAGTAACGTCGAACTCTTCACCTGCTTCCTTTTGCTGTAAAAAAGCGTCACGCAGAGTGAGTCGAAAATACGCTGTTCCCTTCGTTCATCGCCTTTACTATTCATGATCTTTCTTCGTCTTGGAGATGGGGTCGCATTTTTTTACCACTTCATACTGTTGGCGGCTGCCAATTTCAATACGGCAGGGGCAACCGATACGAGTGGTAGTCATCAGCAGCTATCATTTTAAACTGTCATCTTGCGTGATACACAAGAGCATCTCTATGTGTATATTATTGTCGATTATAATCTGCCGAATTTTTCGCAATGTTACGTATTCGCTTGAAAGGAAGTCAAACGCATTATGGGCATTACTTGATGCTTTGTCGTGACCACACAACACTCCACAGCTGATCTGCTTGAGATAAGGACGTATTTGAATAAACATAAATTATGCGCATTACAATATCCATTGTTTATTTTTAGCACCAGTTAATGGATCTTCCATCCGTAAATAGGACTAAATAAATGGATGCTGCAAACGATGCATGTTTGCACAGCCTGAGTCATCAACTAGTGGCTCACTCCCGAACGCGTTGAAGAACAGTGGAATGGCGGACTTTCATGCGTGCCAGCAGTCTGGAAGAGTTGCCATAACTAATGGATTATCTTGTTGGGAGTGTTCCCGTTAGGCTGCTTTCATGAATTATTTAGAACACTCTCCCATTGATGCTCGAATTAGCGTTGTGGATGTTCATCTGTGATTTATGTCGAGCATACTATTTTGTCTCATAGACTCTCCTTCTGGCATGACCCCAAAAATGAACATGTGGACAAGTGTAAAGGAGCGCGGATGTTGCAGGTCTTCGCTTAGTGTTCGTGCTTCTGGAAATTTATTATGAATTCGTGTCGCGGAATTTTCGTTTTGTCGCGCCTATGACGTGTGGCGGTAGGCAGTATATTGTTGAAATATTTACCACTCGTGCTGTTCAAGAGCAGGACGGAACCTGAGAGATACATAAGAACACAAGCTTAGCTATGCCTGGAAAAATGTTGTCTCGCAATGAAATTCATGCGGATGATTAGTCGCACACTGACTAATTGGGGTTTCCTCGAATCACTCATCTTTGCATTTCAGGCTACTTATCCACTTTTGCCGAACAAATGCTTCAATCGCTAGAGCGGATGCCATCCAATGAGCGCACTCTTATCAGTATTTTGGCCGTGGATGCTGCACTTCATTTTTTTCAGTTTAACGAAGGCGCATCTCCTCGTCATATTATCGTTGACGATATTCAAGGTCGTCTGCTTCCTACTGATTTTTATCTTTTACTTCGTTTTGATGTCGCTTTAATGGGATTTCCAGTCAGAGGAATGCATATTGCGTGAATTGATTTTTACTGTTGCATACTATGCGTTCCAACCGTTGCGAACGCTGTATATGGCTGAGGTGCGTATGAGCGTTTTAGCGCATATTGGCATGCATTTATCGGCCACCGTTCTGCCGGCAAAGAAGGAATGGTGTTACTCTTCAAAGCACTGCCATTGCGCAAACCGTGAATATTTAATTGAATCGAGTTGTTTGCTTTTCACGAAGGCCAGGATAATATCCTAAGCGCGCACATTAAATAAGCCAAGAACAGCATGACTGAATGTCTGAAAATAGTAACGCAGAATCGTTCAGAGAGCTGCTAGTGAGGCAGTTCGCTAACTGGCACCATCGATTCGCTAAAACATGAGTGCACAAGAGAAATGCAGAGGAAGAACAGACATGAAGAAGATGGGAGAAGCGCGGAGCTAGAAAGAAACCGTTTCATCCGATGTAGTTTAGAAAGTTGTTGCGCGATGCTTAAATCTCGGCTATCCCATGTTAGTGTTTGATGTATCATTTACATAGTGTTCTTTCCTTGCTTCATCGCAGGTGAATTTGGATTAATATCCTAAGCGCGCATATTAAATAAGCCAAGAACAGCATGACTGAATGTCCGAAAATAGTAACGCAGAATCGTTCAGAGAACTGCTAGTGAGGCAGTTCGCTAACTGGCACCATCGATTCGCTAAAACATGAGTGCACAAGAGAAATGCAGAGGAAGAACAGACATGAAGAAGATGGGAGAAGCGCGGAGCTAGAAAGAAACCATTTCATCCGATGTAGTTTAGAAAGTTGTTGCGCGATGCTTAAATCTCGGCTATCCCATGTTAGTGTTTGATGTATCATTTACATAGTGTTCTTTCCTTGCTTCATCGCAGGTGAATTTGGATTGTGCTCGCGAGGTAGTTGCTGCTGCACTGCATCTGCTTGAAACGTGTTGTCAGAGAGTTTTTTTTTATTTCGTCGCATTTGAACTGTTGGCAGAAGAATGGATGTGATCGAATTTTCATAGGTTGCGTATTATTCGAATATCACTGTTGTTTTTCTTTTACGTGAGGTTTAGATCATCCTTGGCCATGAGCTCTGCTATTTCAGCGAAAATTCTGAATCTGCTTTCACAAAACACTCAGCTAAAAGAGCGGCGATGTGAAATTGCACTCACGAACGCAGTATTCTGGGGTTGAAAACAGAGTTGAACGACTTCTGACCACTTTTACGGAAGGGCTGTTTTGGTCGTAGATCAATCTCATGCTTCTAATGCTGTTTTAGAAGTCGATTTGTAGATTGCTGTTGGTCGCATGTCTTTCTTGGTGAAATTTCGCAAGCTGTTGGTTGGTGTCAAACGTGGTGGCAGTACATTTATTTTAGTTCAGTATCGTTCAAACAGCAACTAGAAACTCCTTGACATTCCTGAAGGCATTTTTCACTCCTTCCTCTACTTTCATAAATTTGTGCGGACAGCAGGTATCACAGCTGGGCGTCAAACGCATGCATATGCCCTGATTGTACGTCAACTGATTTGAGGCGAGTTAAGAAAAAGTGAACGGAACCTTGGGAGATACCAGTTTAAAGTTAGACAGGACACTGTTGGCGAATTTTACCACTTGACTTCGAAGAGAAAGTTTGAGCAATTGTTGCAGTGCATTATCGGTCGAGTTGAGTTCCTTCATTTTTTCCTAATTCAAATGACCTGTCTTTATCCCTTTACGTGAAGAAGACTGAACATAGCATTTAGTATACATACAAACGCAGCACTGGTATAAGTGCATATCGACAAGCACATGACATACAAACATTACGCGCACTCACACAAGAGATGGGGAAATACGCAGAATACTAAGAAAGAGAACATCATCCGATTGAAACCGTAGAGATACAAAGACTGCAGGTGTCGGAATATAAAGTACTGTGCAGTATCATATGAGAAAACCGATAAGCAAGGAACGGTAAGCAACTGTTTTGGAGCTCAGAGACATGAAAAAGAAGCGTGCATGATATGTATTAGACAGACAGTGCGCGGATGATTTCCACTAGATTCATTCGGAAACAGCTGTCAGGGCGGAAGAATTAGCGCCGCTCTTCAGCGCCGGAAGGTTTTGCGGTTTAACTGTATTCTGAGGAGGGAGTTTCCAAATGCGAATAACTCTAAATTGAAAACTGAGAAGGGCGCTTTTTGTGGAGCGTGTTTTATGCTTCACTTAGGGGTTACAAGTTCGACGTCCCCGTTCCTTAGCGGACAAGAAAATGCTCTCAGAAGGAGTACCCGAAAACCGCTTTACGACTGTCTAACTGAGGATCAGATGAATTTTCACCCCGCGATACTCTAGCGTTTCAAGATTGAAAACCTTTAGTCGACTACGTTGGTCAGGTGAGAAGGGTAAGAGGAACAATTAATGAAACACCACACGAATGAAATAGTTTTAAACTGTTTCAACAATCCTTGAAGGGACAGCAGCTTGTTCTAAAATAGCTTCACAATATACCGTGTGTACAAGAACTGTAAATACACATATATATATATATATATATATGAGAAAACCGATAAGCAAGGAACGGTAAGCAACTGTTTTGGAGCTCAGAGACATGAAAAAGAAGCGTGCATGATATGTATTAGACAGACAGTGCGCGGATGATTTCCACTAGATTCATTCGGAAACAGCTGTCAGGGCGGAAGAATTAGCGCCGCTCTTCAGCGCCGGAAGGTTTTGCGGTTTAACTGTATTCTGAGGAGGGAGTTTCCAAATGCGAATAACTCTAAATTGAAAGCTGAGAAGGGCGCTTTTTGTGGAGCGTGTTTTATGCTTCACTTAGGGGTTACAAGTTCGACGTCCCCGTTCCTTAGCGGACAAGAAAATGCTCTCAGAAGGAGTACCCGAAAACCGCTTTACGACTGTCTAACTGAGGATCAGATGAATTTTCACCCCGCGATACTCTAGCGTTTCAAGATTGAAAACCTTTAGTCGACTACGTTGGTCAGGTGAGAAGGGTAAGAGGAACAATTAATGAAACACCACACGAATGAAATAGTTTTAAACTGTTTCAACAATCCTTGAAGGGACAGCAGCTTGTTCTAAAATAGCTTCACAATATACCGTGTGTACAAGAACTGTAAATACACATATATATATATATATATATATATATATATGTATCACCTTTGTCACCTTGATCCGACTCGCCCTCGCGGCATTCTCCAACCGCGCAAGTCGACTTCGCTCCAACTCTTCCGGTCCTGGGCACGCCGCATCCACCGCTCACCAAACAGCTTCTTCATCGGGTCGACCCATCTCGTTTTTGGCCTACCTCGAGGCCTCTTTCGGTCGAGTGGTCCATCTGTTGTCTCTTATACGTGCTGCATGACCGGCCCAAGTTCATGAATGGTTGGCCCATTTAGAAAGAGCTTCTTGATCATCTCTTGAATCATAGGGCCAATTTAGAAGGGCTTCTTAATCCTCTCATGAATCATTGGCGCATCTTGAAAGAGCTCCTTAATCCTCCGCGTATGACGGTCGAGGCATAAAAAGCTCTTTTTTATCGCATTGCGTTGGGTACTCGGGCAGTGTTTGAAGACCAGTTTTCGGTTTCATAGATGGAACACTAATCAGCAGCGTAATACACAAATTTTGCAAACCTAGCGCATTTCATCGGCATCTGCGCGTTTCCAGAAATGTGCATTCCAATCCGGGTTCAGCATCGCGGCATTTGTGTTAGTCCATTCGAATTTGCGAAAAACTGCCGGACCATTTCGCTAAGCAAACCGTCCACGTAGCATCGCTTAAGAAATTTCTTGCTGAGCCATTCACAGACGAATTGAGAAGACTGAAGTTGCGAACCACAGCGGATGGTTGGTCCACCTGACACCTGTGAGAAATGGGCTCAAGGAATTCCCAATATCGGGAAGCCAAAAAGTCAGAGGATCTTCGAAGGACATTTAAACGAATTTCAGCGCAACGAATATATTTGACATGAAGTATCATAAGTATGCTTTATTAAAAGCAGTTTTGGGTTAACACTGTCGTAGGTTGTGGCGAACTAGCTCGACGAGGTGATCGATTTTTTGGTTGCCTAAACCAGTGTAATTAACCTCTTGATCTCTATGTCAGTTGTGAGCCTGAATGGTTACGGCCAAACCTGAGTAGTCGCTGCGTTTTTACAGCAACCGCGGTTTCTCAATCTAAACAACCTAAAATATGAATTTCGACTCTCGGAAGTGAAGTATTTCATATCGACAGCCAAAGTTCGCTTGTTTAATTGCCAAGTGCAACGTGCGGCCGTGGTCGGTTGCTTGTCACTGCAGGAGCCGTTTTCTTATGAACGTCTTTCACAAAGACAAACTATTCTGAATTGTGCATCGAATAAGGAGTGTTTTAAGCTCAGCTGCTCAACAAATGTAAGACTTACTTTGTAGCCGTAAAAATTACACACGTTTATCGATAAGGACTGCAGAGATCGACGTCACAGGCGTGACTGTTAACCGCGCATCCATTTCGTTTTGGCGATGTTCATTTCCAGCCCGATTTTCTTAGATCCTATTTGGAGTTGCAACAACTTATCTTGAAGTTCTAGTCCGCTGTGCGCGAAGAGAACACAGTCATCTGCGAAAAGCAAGTGCGTTAATCGTTCGCCGTTTACCCGGATGCCACAATCCCACTCAGGTTCATTGAACAGGGTTTCAAGGGTTACCGCGAATAACTTTGGAGAAATCGTATCTCCTTGCCTGACGCCCTTGCAGATATTGATGTAGCAGGGGTCGCTGAAGAGCTTGATTTCCGTGCTGCAACCCGTGGTCATTTCCGTGAGGAGATCAACGTAATTGGGGTTAACTCCGCACTTGTCCAGTGCATTGAGCACCGCATTTCTTTCGACCGAATCGAATGCCTTGTTGTAATCGAATGCGAGGCACAGAGGTATCTGGAACTCGTTGCATTTTTCTACCAACTGCCGAACCGCATGTATGTGATCGAAGGACATTTAAACGAATTTCAGCGCAACGAATATATTTGACATGAAGTATCATAAGTATGCTTTATTAAAAGCAGTTTTGGGTTAACACTGTCGTAGGTTGTGGCGAACTAGCTCGACGAGGTGATCGATTTTTTGGTTGCCTAAACCAGTGTAATTAACCTCTTGATCTCTATGTCAGTTGTGAGCCTGAATGGTTACGGCCAAACCTGAGTAGTCGCTGCGTTTTTACAGCAACCGCGGTTTCTCAATCTAAACAACCTAAAATATGAATTTCGACTCTCGGAAGTGAAGTATTTCATATCGACAGCCAAAGTTGGCTTGTTTAATTGCCAAGTGCAACGTGCGGCCGTGGTCGGTTGCTTGTCACTGCAGGAGCCGTTTTCTTATGAACGTCTTTCACAAAGACAAACTATTCTGAATTGTGCATCGAATAAGGAGTGTTTTAAGCTCAGCTGCTCAACAAATGTAAGACTTACTTTGTAGCCGTAAAAATTACACACGTTTATCGATAAGGACTGCAGAGATCGACGTCACAGGCGTGACTGTTAACCGGAGAAACATTCCATATTCTGTGTAGAGCCACTTCCTGAACCTGGAACGGTTAACTTGCCTGCGTTGACGCTTTTCTGAATGCTGAATAACGACCCCTGCTCATTATGGCAAACAATATCCACTTCGACGAACAATAAAGAACGAAGAGAGACCTCAGAGCACTCTACAAAGGAAGTAGAAGGGAAGAGCAACTAAGCCCCCGAGATCGAAAAATCATGAAAACAGAAGTGGGATAAGCGAATATGAGACGCAGAAAGGTTGTGTTCCTTGCTTAATTGGTTTAGCTCATTTAACCCGTTTTCAGATCCGTTCATTCCAGTTAGCAGTGGGCTGCTTGTTCATTTGCAAGATAATATAAAGGTATGTCTCACTGCTGATGCTGCTTTGCTGAAAAATATTTCATAAGAAGACGCAATGCAGTGCAGCTATAGAAAAGGCTATGCGGTGTTTGCGCTGTTTTGCTGGGAAGGTGTATTGTAACGTTGCGGAAAAAGGGAAGGGGCGTTGGGATGACTCCTCCCAAAGTTCTTGCGTTACTTTTACGCATGCGTTTTTCGTAGCAACTGTGTTGCGGTGCCGAGGATATGCTACTACTTTTAAAGAAAAGGGAAGGAACTGATGCTTTTCTTTTCTATTTATCTTACCTTATTTACAATACCTGTTTTAATGTTGTAATTGCGAGAAAGTTTGGTTTACTTTTTGATGACGTCTTCCTAAGATTTACTTTCCTATTCCATATGAAATCATAACTGTAGTTCTTAAAGCCGCTGTCATATTCCCTTTGCATCCTCGCAGTATGTCCCCCCCTGTTGCGAAGTGCGTAATACTCTAACTTATTCCCTTTGCATCCCCGCAGTATGTCCCCTCTGTTGCGAAGTGCGTAATACTCTAACTACCTTAACATGAGATACCCAAAAACCCTGGATGCCCCCCGAGCGTATGATGAAGTTAAATGCACGTTCATTGCGGCACTGGGGCAATCCAAACTGAATGCTAGCAAGTACGCTCATGCCATTCATTGATTGAGTATTGTGCTGCAATGAATATTCCGTTATTTAGGCAGAGGAAATCTCGCTTTTCTACATTTCTTATAGGTGATAGCCGCTTTCGTGCAAAATTTGCCGCTTCTTTTCGAATCGAACTCGTCGAGGTCGAATTGTCTCGGTGCTGCGTTAGACGTCGCTTGTGAACTCATGGTATGTTTAGGTAGTGGTATATGTAACTCGTCTAACATCTTACCACTCTATTCATTCGTGCGGTGCTGATGGGAGATGGGGGCCGCGAGGGGCTGGAGAAACGGTGGCTAGCCATCTTGTGGTTTCGGATTGATGTTGCGAATCGCTTAAGTGGAGTTAGAAAGAAAGAAAAGGAAAGAAAAAAACATAGCGAAAAAGGATCCTTTTTCAGAAAATGACGTTTGCAAGCAGCCAAGTGGGAGGTGAAGTAACAAAGTCGGAAAACTGTTGACATCGTCACAAAAATGCCGTGTCAACTTCCGTCGTTCATTTTTGTTGATAGGCAGTTAATTATAGTTCCTCGGTTAGAATCGAAATACAAACATTTAAAACTGTGGAATCGAACCTTTTATTTATACATTTATTTTTTTGTGGAATATGGTCGAACGAAGTGAGCTGAATACACGTTTGCTTGTGTGGGGATTAAAGTACGACTTTTGTGACTAAAAGTGCGTCTTATCCGCGCGTTTCCTGATTGAAAGAGTTCATTACGATTTAAGCCATATTGGAGGACATATTTCAGAATAGCTTTTGTTCAAATATAACCACTTGCGAGTGTAGAGTGCGTTTGCAAACGGCGTTTAAGCTCGCCACCTTTCGATTTTCGAGCGTATGTTCTACCGTTGGTATGATGCCGGTAGGTCTGATTGGAGAGCCGGGATCACATATTTGTTAGAGCCTTGCTTGCATGCATTCTTTTCACCTCTCAGCGCACAAAATGACCCGAGATGGTTGCATTTTTGGTGTTCTAACGATAGCCTGTCGTCATGGTTGTCGACCCTGATCAAGGAATCGTCCACCGCAATTTGCTCGATAATGACCATAAATTGCAGCAAGATTTTGGAGGACGAATCACTGTGATTCAAACAGTGCTACCGAACATTGGGCCCGGTGCTCTTGCCAGTCGTGAAGATGCTCATTCGGAGGCATCGTTGGTTAGCCTTTCATGAGTGATTCTGTTCAGAATGTTGCAAATATGGGGGAAGGTCTATGTAGTGGGTTATGACTAGCGGGGAGGCAAGGCGAATGGACTCGTTCTTTCTTTAGTTGTTTGCCTATTTACGCTTTCTCTCCGCTTCCTTAGCTCTTAGTTGAAGACTTTCTTAACTAGCGAGAGCAACGATTGTTAGGTACTTGCGTGCTCCTATTGAATAATCTTTATCTATAGTCTTACGTTGGAGAAATTCTAGCTTCCTGAATAATGAAGCAAAAAGAAAGTTCGAACGATCAACTTCTTCACACTGTATTATGAATCGATGAACATGAGCAACGTATTGTGCACGCATGGGCAAATCTTCGCTGCCGTTTTGCACTTCAGACTGAGGACGATTTGGAACAGCCTTTATGCACCTGCCTTGTGCTTGCCTATGTGGGGCGTAGTGGTTGTTCGAGTATCGTTCGTATCGCCTATACGCAAATGATGGTTGGCTGAAGATAATCGAGATTCCTGCTGCTGATCTGCCTTTCTATGTCATTCGAGGTGTACGCTCGCCTGAGTGCTGAATATAATTTTCTTTGTGGCAATAACCTCAGCTAATTACTGAAGGGTGGGAAATTCCCCACAGAGTTTGGTATTGACACTTTGTGAGCCCGGTGCTTTGTACACACTTCTCATCCGTGAATGAACGGAATCTTCTTTTGCGATGGTTGGTATTGATGAGATAAAAACAGGGTTCCATTACCTTCAACTGATGTTGTACAACAACGAGGAAAATTACTTGAAACGGGAGGCGGTCATCTTTGACTTTTGCTTCACGGAGAGCTTCATATAGGCAAAGAAGAAGTAAAAGAGGGGGATTGAGAATGATATGCTGATTTATTTCCATCGTTCGAGCTGCAGTCGTTGAGCCAATAGATTCTTTCTGTTGTGACACGAATCTCTCACATATCCTGGCGTCCTCTGTCCTCCCTAGAAAAGTAAGGAAAGAAAAACGAAGGTCGCAAAATTTGCGTTCTCCTATTACTGAAGAAAGTGCCAATGCTCCAATGCTGGGTAGAACACGAAGCAGCTAAATAGTCGAATGCAGCATTCTGTCCCTTATAGACATTTATGAAAGAAGTATAGGAGAAAATGTCGAACCTGTATTTTTGCTGATATGATTTTACGTCCTTCCAGTCCGTTATTCACTGTAATATAACGTTTTCAGGATGGGCGGACTCTTAGGCCATCGACAGATTTCTACAAGAATTTCGCTTTGCGTTGTTTGGACCTTGAGATAGCAGTGGATTTATTTTTACTGAGTACTCGATATGCTGATCTCGCCACATTAGGTTTACTTCTTTCTTACTTTCTGTGTTCTCGGCAACTAACAGTTGCCTTTCTTTTGAATTTATAAAGTCATGCTTGGAGACACTCACTTTCTAAAGCGTCATATGCTATTTGCAGATCATTCGAAATTATTTTGAAATATCGAGAGAAGTCTTTCATGAGCGAAAGCAAAACAGAGAAAAGGTGGAGAAAGCGATAGAAAGAGATGCGATAAAAAGAAAATAGGGAGTTGTTCAGTCATTTCTTCATTACTATTCTTTTGGCGTTCTAATCATGCTCAGTTCGAAAATCTTATAATCGAACAGTCCTTTGTTCTGGTAAGCTGGAGTTAGAGTAGTCGTAGAGAAAGTTGTCAAATATTGTAGGCCTCATTTGCGAACAAAAAGTGCTAGCGAACATTCATATGTGACTAATGGCTTGTCCTCATTTCAAGCGTTCTGGCATCTCGTCATACGTTTTAAATCCCTGTGAGATGATAACTTTCAGCGGAAATGGCGAAGTTTAGTGGCGGTACGTCATACTTTTATCGCGGTTATGATGTGAACGATGAGCAGTTGCAACAGAAACGATTCGAGGCGCAACTTGCCGATTACTTAACTCGCGATATAGGTTTTGAAGCGATGCTGAGAATAAGATGTAGCGAAGGTACACTTCCACTTTCTCTTCCTTCTTTTATGCGATAATGCGAAGTTGCATTAGCAAAGCGCAACAATTTATGGCCATTTCCGAAAGGCCAATTTCCATCTATGCTGTGGCCATGACTATGTCTTCTATTCAGTAAGTTCAGTTCAAAAGCCACCAAAGCTGGAGGTCGAAGGTTAATCAGTGTCGTCGATCATTTTAATTCGGAAATCAATGAAGCTGTGATTCGTAAGCTGACTGCTGTATTTTGTAAAGAGTAAAGTATGATTCCGATAACAATTCGACTGATCAACTTGCAAGGCAGTGAATTCCGTTTAGTTGCGAATTCGATAAACGTTTTTATCATCTTTTTGCTTTTCCACAGTTTATAGTATGCTAAATGGGCTCGCAACTGCAGTTTACACAGGTGCACCATCTCCCAGTAACGGTTCCAAATTTGAGGCGGTTACGTACTGAAGTCGGAAAGTGAATTAACGCTTCACAAAGGAAGGAGGGGGGAAGAGAGAAGAGGGATGATTTCGATTTGGCGGAAAGGAAGTGACTAAACTTGCGGGCGCGCTTTGCTCCAAATCTCTTCGTAATCCTCAAAATGCAGTGTTGTTGTTTTAACCGATGACACATTTAATTTGCCACTAAACGCATTGGGAAGTCACTGCTGTAGTGAGCTTTATTTGTCAGGCATCGCACCGCATTCATTCTACGGTAACTTTTTTGTGCGTTCAATTGATTTGATGGTGATGGGCAATGTGAATCCGCACTCTGCGATCGGTGTGAAACTCGAAATGCAGGACGACTTCTCCACTTTGAGTAACGTTTCTTTCCAGGCAGCCCTCGTCTATACATCCAGCAAAGGCAACTAACTTATCATCATTTTAGTATTTGTTTTTCTTTCATCTCCTGCTACCATCATCTTCATTACTCTCTTTGCTTTTACCTTCTGCGCAGTTCTTCTACATGTTTATGTGGCGCAGTAGTTTTATGTGGTTCCGTGCTTTTATATTGGAATCGCATAGGCAAGCTTCTTTATGTCACCCTAAATATGCCCCGAAAAAGGATCACCAATTGCTGCTTTTGCGCTGTGTGCTTTATGAGTTGGTCCGTTCCTGGGGTACTACAATGCGTGCTAATGAAAGATAATGGGGATTTGATGGTGATCAGTCGTTATGCAAGTTTTTGAGAGACCGGGTACAAGCCTAAGGGTAAGAACATTTGGCCGCAGTCTTGAATGCTTTGGTTTGAGCCTATGGTTTGCCCTTGAATCATTCAGCAATTCTGCCCTTTTATGCCTCATCATGCAGGTTTTGCTTGAGACTATGGGAGGGTCATGTTTTTCCAATTCTTGGGCCAGACATTTTTCAGGCACCTTCCATTTCTTCTCATAGTAGATGGTATAAAAATTGTTTTGTTACTGAGCTCTTCTGTGGACGCCGACCTTACATGAGCAGATTACTTCTTGCCGCCATTCCCTCTACTCTTGATTTCTTAAAAGAGAATGTGGCCACCCCGACTCCATCTCCCTTTGGAACCAAGTTTTTTCTACATATGCTACAGTTGTTGGCAAAACGATGTCCTCTTTTCAAGGCGAGAATTAAATATTTTCTTCGAAGATATGGGCTTGATTATGTTTAGAATAAAACAGGATCTGCAGGTATGCTAACACATTTCTTACAGTTTATAATAGCAAAGCGACATTTGCAGGTGTTCGTCGCGTTCGTGTGCATACTCTTTGTTTGCCTCTCACAAAGGATCTGCTGACAGTTTATAGCGATTTCGATGCAAAATGCGCTATCACTTTGTTGTCTAAAATTGGTAAGTTATTATTTTTAAGTAAGTAATTTTTTTTGATTGCTATGATTTGTTTTTCTTTTTCCCGATCGCAGTTGAAACGTTCAGATGGAACGTAGACTTCCACTTCATTTCGACTCCTAATAACAACAGTTGTGAACTGGTGTACCAACGTTACAAATTGCAACGGAGAAATAGAATGGAGTGATACAAAATACAGGATGGAACTGTAGTAGTGATACAAGAAGGATAATGGGAGGGGGGAGGCGGACGAGTAGGCGAACATGCGGAAATTTGTATGAAAATGCACTCTTGAATGAAAAGAGTGGATTGTAGCTATTCCCATAAGTACTGCTTGTCTATGAACGTTCATGCTTATAGCACTGGCACTTAATGAAGAACCATATTTACGGTCCATAAAGTACCTTATGTCGAGAGTATACATTATCGGCAAAGAGGTTACAGAGGTTAAAGAAAGATATACCCTAATCATTTAAGCAAGCGAACGATTATTGGGCAGAGGGAGTCTGTCGGACTGTCAAGAGGCGATGACGAACTCACTGATGTGTTCAAGGCATTCAACACGGCGGTTGTCCATCAGAGTCACACCTCTTTGCTTCTCTCGCCCGGTGGTTCTATGAGATTACTTCCTTTATATATTCTTGCAATGTTGAAACATGTTCGTTTTTTCCTTCCTTGTTTGAATGATTTCCCTGGTTCATCTTTTTTTGAGGCTCTATGTCGGACTGTCAAGAGGCGATGACGAACTCACTAGCTGATGTGTTGAAGGCATTCAACACGGCGGTTGTCCATCAGAGTCACACCTCTTTGCTTCTCTCGCCCGGTGGTTCTATGAGATTACTTCCTTTATATATTCTTGCAATGTTGAAACATGTTCGTTTTTTCCTTCCTTGTTTGAATGATTTCCCTGGTTCATCTTTTTTTGAGGCTCTATATTTTGGCTTTTGAGCTCTGTAGCCTTCCATCTGCAGATTTGAGCGAGTGAGAAAGTTCGATGTATTGTAGCATTTTGTGGCAAATGCACAAAATGTTGCATAGTTCTCATAAAAACTGTTAGAATTATGTTTGTTGCCGTCTTGCGACTCTGTATAGCTCGAAAAGATGTAATACCTGCTTTATTTATATTCCTCTCCCTTTCGAACTGTTATTCTCGTGAAACACATATTTTCCGAACTTTTCTTCCCTTTGCCTTCCACTCCTTTGTACCAGCCCTATTAGCTGCATGTTATGCATATTCCACATAATTGCCCTTGTTGTACACACATAAATGTGATGTTAGAGCGGTCAAATTTAGGTTTAAGACAGGAAACATAAGTGGAGAAATTTACATTTATAAATGGAAGGCTGTGCACTGGCCGGCTAATATTATGTTTTTGAGGCAGAAATGAACAGAAGGCAAAATTTTGTCCTGCAAGTGTACTAGTCGAACGGTTCCATTTGTTTGTTTAACAATTCGTGTTTCTTTCTTGGTCCAACAATTTACATTTATAAATGGAAGGATGTGCACTGGCCGGCTGATATTATGTTTTTGAGGCAGAAATGAACAGAAGGCAAAATTTTGTCCTGCAAGTGTACTGGTCGAACGGTTCCATTTGTTTGTTTAACAATTCGTGTTTCTTTCCTGGTCCAGCACTATGTACATCTCTTGTCGGAGCCATGGCTGAAGTAAAATAACATGGGCAATGCGCCTCCATATATCCTGCACAATTTTTCTGTCAAGTTCAATTTTATTTCTCTTCTTTTTTTTCCCTCCGTTTCCCAGTTTCCGTGCTCGCTTCATTTGCATTCGTTTCCTTTCGTCTTTTTTTTCCGCTGTCCATAGGACACATTCTGGGTAGAAATCGGCAGAACGTTTTGCAAAGGCTAATCAGTTAGCCAAATTTCAGTTCATTCACTCATTTGTCTTATCATTTTCGGGCGAGTGGTTTTAAACTTTGCGATTACTGAACTCAGAAATCTGAACTCAAAAATTCGCTGCTTAATATCGTTGCAGTTTTCAGAACCAGTGGTGCTAAAAGCCACTTGTTATTGGTCGTTTTAAAATTTTGAACGTCGGGGAAGGAATTCGAAATGTGAGAGATTTGCGCACTAGTTCACACTCAGTACTCATGATAACACCTGTAGAATATGTAAACTAGTCTGGGGCCGATCCATATGATCCACATTTTGCACTCGAATTATACAGTCTAATTTGACGCATGGGCTCTGCGTATAAGAAAACTTTCAGCAGTGAGCAACGACTTCCCTCGACAACATTGCTCACGCTTGTCTGCGCCTATATCTAAGTTGATAAATTTTATAGGCGAAATAATCTGCTTTCGAAAGCATCCGTCTCAAAATGAACATATGCAAAGTATTTCACATGCTTGACCGGCTGTACGCATTCAAAACGATTTTTAGGATCATGGCTAGCGTGTATGAAATAAATAAGATATGTAATTGTAGTAGGTAAGCAAAGACCCCAGACAGCAAGCGATTGAGGTTTGAGTTTCCACTGATCCACGCCTTTCCACTTCTTTCTGCATGTTCGGATTAACAGTGTCGTTAAATTTTGCTCTTTTAGCGTGGTTTTTCCATCGAACGAACGATCAGGTTGGATGAGCGCGTCTCGGCTTTGCTCTTATTCAGGACCGCTTCATCAGAAATTGTTGAACTAGAGCTATATCCAGCTCTATATAAGCTTAACCAGTTCACCGCGGTACGTTTCGCATTCTGTCTTCCCAGTTGTTCTCTTAAAAGTTTGAATTTTGCATGAAGAATGACGATCGAGAATCGTCGATAGCGTAGGCTCATGTGCGGCTTTCGATTATTTTGCATCGATGGTATGGGTAATTGTAACGCATACAGCCCGCCGTTGCAGTACATAGGAATTGCAAGAAGAGACAGGCTGTTGTCCGCAAGGTTCTGTCAGTGAATGGTTTTGGCGAGCATCCTTACCGAACCGCTCACGCACGAAATCTTTGCTGAACGGCGTCTATGCAAAGCGCAAAATACGGAAAAAATGATGTTGAAGCAGAGCTGGGCGAGGATTTACTAGTTTTCTTCTCTGGATAAGAGAAAGGAGATAAGAGATCTTTCCAAAGCTCTTTCTTTGAGAAATTGTTGGAAAAGAAGAAACTGCTGTGTCGCAGCTAGTGCACAAACGACGCATTTGTGGAGAGGAAGGATGCGGTCGAGCGGCGCGCTGATTGGCAAACTTGATTGACTGAAGCTAGTATTGTGGTGGTTTAAAAAAGAGACACTGAATCCAAAAGTCGACGGGAGTGTTTTCGATTCCACCTCCGTTCAGAAATTGATTCGACTCGTAGCGACTATGCGCTTGGTTTTAATATCATTGCCGTGTTGTTGACGAATTGTCGTGTTTTTCTTAGTCGGCAGCTTAGGTATGCCATCAAATTGCCTTTCGTTTTACTCTCACGACCAACAGTCTCTCATCCTCATTCAAAAATGCCAGTACGAAAATTACCGTCTTCAACGGCCGATGCGGGCAACAATGCTGCGGCTGCTTTCGCTTCGAAAGCACATGTGCACAGTATGTTCGTCATTTTCAGGGAGAAGAGGACCCGTCAAGACTGCATCTTAGTTATGAATTTATTGATCCAGATGGTTTATATTTGCTCGACGTGGGTTCTTATGTATACATTTATGTGATGGCTGCAGTTGGTCAAGTCCTTGTAAAGGACCTTTTCGGCGTCGATTGCTTTAAGAAGATAGACGAACAAGTTCGTGTTTGCTTCTTGATGCTTTCTTTCTCCAGTCACTATCAGCACTTTACGCAGAAGAGATGTGAGAATCTGGCAAGGCTTCAGTCATTGAGCGCTACGTTCGAGGACTGGAAAATAAGTTGTGCCTTTAGTTTGACAAACATAACATCCTTGCCTATATGAAATAACAGTCAGTGAATGAGATCACTGATTGGTTTTCTTCCACAGAAGCTTCAAATAAAGGCTAACTGATGAGTACTTCAGACTGACTGATCCATTATCAGCGGGTCACGGAGTTGTTTTTGGCTAATATCTAACAGCGGGACGTCAACAGGCGTTTTTATTTTCAGAAAGAATTGAGACCGACCGAAAATATATTCTCCCAAAGAGTGCACAATTTTATTCGAAAGCTATCTATTCAACGAGCCATGCTTCCTCCAGTACTCGTTATCAGGTTTGTTTGCTCAGCATACGTAGCATCACCCGTCGTTGTCATTCGTTTCGCGCAAAATGTTTGCGTTTTCGAAAGTCGTGCAAAAATCCCGGCGAAATGATCAGTGTAGGATCACGAACATGTAGGTTTATTTATGATGTTATGCCTTTGTTGACGAATACATGATTTGTTCAGCTTAATCTGCTCTAATTGAGTCTTTCAGGATGAGCAGCTGATATAATAAGGAAGAATTTCAGTCGACGTCAGTATATTGAGTATAACTCAGAAGTAAATAATAGTGAGAAGGCTGGAGAACGTTTAGACTACTGGATGGATGAATATGCTTTCATATGCGTTAGGGAACTTTTGGAACGGCATTAGCATTGTCGCATCCACTTGTTTTAACGTCTTAACGGTAAGGTCGCTACACCAGCCATCTTCCAGAGAGGACGGTTCAATGCGAAATACGTTCATCGATCGTCTCATCGAGGATCGTACTCAGCTTTCGCAAAGTTATGCCGATTTTCTACACTATCTGCATCATAAAGTGCAATGATTACTAGATCGATTAATCAGTTTGTTAGGGCCAATGTGCGAACAGAAACTCTCCCCACCAGTGGTTAAGCAGATGCACAGAAGCAATCGCGATCTGCCTGCCAAAATGTATTGGTTTCTTCAGATTTTACTGCACATTATGGGAACGGTTTCATTCTGTAGCGCAATTCATTTTTACTTCCACTCATCACTGCGCTTCGCATAACCATTTTATTTTTCCTTATTAACCACGTACGCCTGTTTATTGTTAATATCGTTAATATCGTTTGATCCTGAGTCGTCTTTCTTCACTTTACATGAACCCTAGAAATATTCCAATTTTCTCTGCATGACTTACTGCTCTGGTAGGCCAGTAATAACGGACAGCTCTTCATCTGTATAATAATGACTTATCCATTGAAATGTGTTTAACGAAGAGGTCGATTTTGCGGCAAGATTGCGAAAAGTGTTCGACCGTTTTGAGCTCGTTTTTCTCTGGTTGCTTCGCCAGCGACATTTCTCGTGTTTTTTTTCTATTTCTCTTGCTATCTCCCCTTGCGTATGTATACCAATACCACTGACCTCATATGCCATCTGCGTGTAAGTTAAATGCTGGGTAAACGCATTTCTTGATTGTACGTTCGTCACATTTTGGATCGTCAGATCTTCGCTTTGCTTCGGCAACCCCTATACTCGAGTCAGCACATCGGCGAGATATAAAAGACATGTTTAACAATACTGCCTGATTAGAGACAAAAAGCATGTGCCATTCTTTTGGTGTTGATGGGGCATCTGTATATTCCTGGAAGCAAATATGGCATCGGACGTAAATTCTGTCAAACGATGTTTCTACACCGTTATGATCAGAAAGTTAAATGACGACCTCGGTTTCAGGTAGAATCTGAAACAATAACATGTGCTGAGGAGTTTTCAATGTACCAAGACGTTTCCTAAGAGTTACGTCATCAAGAAAGTGCGAAAGCTTATAATGGCTGTTGATGCCTCACCCATACATAACCGCATGCATAACTTCGCTGAACTCCTAACGCGCACTAATTCCTTCCATTTTGTGTATATTTTTCACAAAATGTGTCATTGATGTTGCGGAACGTGAAAACCGCTTGATGTGTTAATTTCAAGCTCGACTCACGCATACGTTATTCCCTTTTCCATTAGAGCATTTTGTTCCGTACTGGCCAATAAACTGACCGATCCTTTATATTATTTACATTTTCCAGATGCAAACTTCCGGCACATTCAAATATCCTTATTAAAGTGACAGTTCAAAGACAAAAATGACTTTTGCAATGCGCATATGCCACAAACACGATTTTAAGTGCGGAGGCTTGTGGGAGTTTCATTCGGCGGTAGAAACCGAGCGCGAAAGGCCCTTGAGACAGCCGATGAAATGTTGAGGAATAGGTGATGTGTTGGGGGAATTTTTTCGTGTTGTGCGTTTCGGATTGATCGTTCAAAAACTTTTCGTTGGAAAAGGCCCTGAGACGAATTAACAGCCTTTGATACACTACGATTCATTACACTACGAATTTTGTCAAGTCTGCTCACAGTCTCAGATCATTTCCGTTAAAAGTATTGCAAAGGGTTTGCAACAAATTCATGAATAAGTTTCCTCTTCCTTATAACTGCTACTTTGGGTTCGCATTGGCAATTCTGCATTACTAATTTTGGTAAATTGAATAAATTAGCATAATGTTGATCCCAGTGATCTACCAAGACACTGCTGAGACAGCAAGCTGGTTGCCAACTCACTGTTCCTGCAAGAGGACAATAGTGGAGGCAAGTCTTTGCCCTTCCTTTGCTTTTTCTGCCTTATAAGGCGAATTTTGGTCCACCCATTTAGAAAACGTCGCACCACGCGCTCACTAGCTGACATCGTACTACTCTGTTCCTTCACGCATACTACGCCCTCAACACATTTGATGCCATTCAGCCCAAAAATTCTGCAAGCTGTCCGAACCGCAGCGAGATTCCGCAGGTTCTTCTAAGTGCTGCGCGCACAGCGGAAGAGGGGGAAGGGAAACAGGCATAGAAAGAATGTACCTTCATTCATATGTAAACTTAGAAAATAATGACTTTTCAAACGAATTTTATGTTTCAAAAAGAAAGGTATCTATCTGAAGGATGCTTGGACAAATAACTGGTGTAGTAAATGAATATCTGAAGTCTTTTCCGAATCAGAAACTATTTTCCAGAACATCTAAAATTCCGAAGGGAACTGTCATCGCGGATTTCGAAATACAGATTTTAGGAGTCACTTGATCGGATCCTTGCTCTAGCTTTGCCCTTCCTCACAAGATCAAGTTTGCGGCATCTGCTGATATTCAGGATCTCAAGTTCAACAATACTCAAGACAGCGCAAAACTTTCTCCTCCGAACAAGTGGCATTAAAACTGCTGACTGCTTCTGCTCTTTATAGTTGCCTAAATATGGCAGATGATATCGAACGCATGTGGAAACGGTAATTTGAGATGAGCAATCGCAGATAGGTGACTGGCCAGGCTTATATGATGTGAACTGATAACGGTGTTTTATTACAGTCGACCTATATCATATTTAGTCACTTTTACCTTATCCGCGACAGTCCGATTGCACGAGTACTCATTGGTGCTCAAGAAGGCTGACCACTGTGAGTCAAATTGATATCCCAGTTCCGAACTTTTTAGTGAACAGAAGTAAAGAAGGGCTCTCCGGGCGGGAAGCCACAGCTCCCTTTTGCTCCTTTTGAAATGACGGCCACGATTTGCGTGCAAATCATAAAATTAAGCGTTGTGTGTGTGTGTTGTTGAGTTTTGTTGCAGAACAGAAAGACGCTGAACGCGTTCAGATGCGAGATGCAGGAGAAGGCAAAAGAGAAAATCGCGAGGAATGAGCCGATAAATGAGTTGGATGCACTGGCGCTGGAGGCTGCCAAACAAAACTCAACAGCTGGCTTGACCAAAATGATCGGCCTAACTCAGAAGAGTGATGTAGTCTGCTCGCTTTAGTTTCTGACGGTTACCGAAAGCCGTCGAATCCAAATCCGATGAGTGTAGCATCCACACTTCCCAAAGTAGGTTTAGACTGAATACAGGCTGGTTCTGAGGAGTGTTTTGAGAGAAGGATGACCGCAGAGAGGTCACGAGTCAATTCAACTGAAGACCGAATTTACGGGGATTCTTTAATGAACTGGGGATGGAGGAAGTGGGCGATGATGAGTTCGAGAGATCAGAACAATCTCCTGAGCAAACCTACGAATTATCTACCAAATCTTTATCACCGCATGATATTGATTGTATTCCTCTCCAATTTGCTCAATGACTGTAAGCATTTTCTACTCTCTCGACTTTGCCGTTTACTTTTACCACATTAGTTATATCTCGCTGAGTGAAAATCGGACACAGTGCTAAGAGTAACGCTTATCACGTCCATCGTATCGATACAACGTGTCAGTCAATATATTTTGTACGTTGTGAGCGTTGGGTGCCTAATCGTAAAGCTAACTAGCAGTAGGAGCCGAATACGAAGTTTCACCCTCTGGTGCACCTCACTACTAAATCACCTGTTTTGGTGACCTTCATAGAGCCATAACGAGTGGTAATTGGATAAAAGGAAATGGCAGTCACGAATATAGAAGGTCTCCAGAAGAATAGAGATACCAGTAAAAACTCAAAAACTTCATTGATAGGGCGGTCGAAGCATATTTATTTGTAGGCTGAGCACTGCGATGCTCAACCCTTACATCAGAGCAGTAAAATAGTTTTTTTTCACTCGTTCGGTGTATAAGCGATGCACGCCTAGTTGTAGCACAAATACAACTAGAGTTAAACGGGAAGATGAAGCAGTATGCTTAGTAATAAGGCATAGCTACACCATATGGCGCGCAGCATACGCTTGTAGTGCGCAGTCAGGAGAAACATATATGCGGTGCTTCATGGCAGCTACTCGGTGCGTTCAATTGATTTGATGGTGATGGGCAATGTGAATCCGCACTCTGCGATCGGTGTGAAACTCGAAATGCAGGACGACTTCTCCACTTTGAGTAACGTTTCTTTCCAGGCAGCCCTCGTCTATACATCCAGCAAAGGCAACTAACTTATCATCATTTTAGTATTTGTTTTTCTTTCATCTCCTGCTACCATCATCTTCATTACTCTCTTTGCTTTTACCTTCTGCGCAGTTCTTCTACATGTTTATGTGGCGCAGTAGTTTTGCGGTTCCGTGCTTTTATATTGGAATCGCATAGGCAAGCTTCTTTATGTCACCCTAAATATGCCCCGAAAAAGGATCACCAATTGCTGCTTTTGCGCTGTGTGCTTTATGAGTTGGTCCGTTCCTGGGGTACTACAATGCGTGCTAATGAAAGATAATGGGGATTTGATGGTGATCAGTCGTTATGCAAGTTTTTGAGAGACCGGGTACAAGCCTAAGGGTAAGAACATTTGGCCGCAGTCTTGAATGCTTTGGTTTGAGCCTATGGTTTGCCCTTGAATCATTCAGCAATTCTGCCCTTTTATGCCTCATCATGCAGGTTTTGCTTGAGACTATGGGAGGGTCATGTTTTTCCAATTCTTGGGCCAGACATTTTTCAGGCACCTTCCATTTCTTCTCATAGTAGATGGTATGAAAATTGTTTTGTTACTGAGCTCTTCTGTGGACGCCGACCTTACATGAGCAGATTACTTCTTGCCGCCATTCCCTCTACTCTTGATTTCTTAAAAGAGAATGTGGCCACCCCGACTCCATCTCCCTTTGGAACCAAGTTTTTTCTACATATGCTACAGTTGTTGGCAAAACGATGTCCTCTTTTCAAGGCGAGAATTAAATATTTTCTTCGAAGATATGGGCTTGATTATGTTTAGAATAAAACAGGATCTGCAGGTATGCTAACACATTTCTTACAGTTTATAATAGCAAAGCGACATTTGCAGGTGTTCGTCGCGTTCGTGTGCATACTCTTTGTTTGCCTCTCACAAAGGATCTGCTGACAGTTTATAGCGATTTCGATGCAAAATGCGCTATCAAGCGATGCACGCCTAGTTGTAGCACAAATACAACTAGAGTTAAACGGGAAGATGAAGCAGTATGCTTAGTAATAAGGCATAGCTACACCATATGGCGCGCAGCATACGCTTGTAGTGCGCAGTCAGGAGAAACATATATGCGGTGCTTCATGGCAGCTACTCGCCTAACACTACAAAATCAGCTGAAGATCACAAAACAAAGAAAAGCAGGCATATCTAACACGTGTTTCCGAAGGCTACCGCCTATTCCTCAAAACTCCAAAACCCTTATGCAGCAAAAGATAGAGCTCTCGGAGTTCTAGTCAAAATTTTATGATAATGCTTGAGGACGCAGGATCCCCACCACTCATCGGCAGCTTACCGAAACCTTCGCATTATACGTTTGCCTATGAAAACTTGTGTGTACAAGTGCACAGTAATGCGTCAATAATTTAGCCTGACAGAGAGTCATAAAAACACCATCCAGAAATGAGAAAATCGTTTTTCTACACTCTTTAACCGACCGAGTATACAATATTTTCTTGGTTCAAATTTCCGACGGCTGTACGGATAAACCCACACGCACCTTTTATTATAAAAAAAAGGTTTTGATGAGTGGATATATCGAATCGGAATAACTGTGGAGCCGAAATTTCTTCGTATTTCTATCTGATCGATTAATTCTTGTGAATTTCAATGGGAAATCAAATGATTGAACTTTGTTTTACCAATTTTTGTCAACTTTTGTCGTCTTCCAGTTAAAAGAAATTAAGGCGCCTAGCATCTTCCTTTCTGTATGCGCACACCCACCAAATTAAATGAAATACAGATGCAACCATAACACCGCACACTTAACACCGAATAAACGTCTTATAACGTATGGTAAATGTCCTTAAGGTCATAGCAGTCTCACTCTGAGTGGTGAGCCTTTTAATTGCGACTATCAAACACTTTACGTGTCGTTTTGCATAAGCGAGTAACGTCGAATTATCGACTTCCTGAGCTGCGCACGTTCGTTTTAGAGGTAAATTAACTGAACGAAACGAACTGATATGATTCTGAAATGAAATGATCTCCAGGGAACTGATGAAATGAAGAACTCCAGGAGGAGATCCCTTAATCAGTAACAGGAAGAGGTTCTATGAAGGAGGCGTACACGGAAAAAAAGAAATAACAGGGACGAATCCATGAGCCATGGCTGGTACGGGTTTGGAGAAAATGGCGCAACGAGTTGACCGGCGCGTTTAGATCACTGAAAACAGTTGATGCGAAATCGTTAAGCCATTGCTCAAACCGAAGGAATACGTTGATTTTAATACCTTACATCACCGATCATGCTGAAGTTGAAGCTACTTATGCGCCGGCACCAACCACCCTGCAGTCATCGCCATAGGTAAACGCGATCGTTTGTTTCGTAAAAAAGTGTGGTTGTGGATCGCGAAGATCGGATCGCGAGATCGGATCGCGAAAGCACCTTGAAGGCGTTCCAAATGGCAAAAAATCACTCTTCCGGTTGCGAGGTATTTGCGTGTACCGCCTTGTTGATGTAAACAGATCCCCGGATTTCTAGCTGTCCGGAATCAAGGAATTTTTTGTACTAGTTGTTGGAGTGTGTAGCGTAGATTATTCCTGAACTGTAACAGGTGATTTTTGCCTCCTCTGTTCACCCCAAGATAAGCAAAGATGTGCTGAAGCGTACTGATATATAACACTCTGCAAGTGTACCTCAATGAGTAGGTCATACGACTCCTCAAATGTAGAAAAAATATCGGCATCAATTACCAAAGATGACAACAGCCCAATAGTACGTTGAAAAAAATGAAAGCTGTCACAACTGTGCTTAGAAGTTGCGAAAATCAGATTCTGAGAAATGTGCAGATTTGACGGACACTTGATACGTCTGGGATACAGGATATTCCATAAATGCTGAATATTTCAAATGTTACCATGATGTTCGCGAGCAACGTTGCAGTCACTAGTGGTCGTTTCCCCCTCAAGCGCTGGATTATGCGCGACTAGCAAATTCTACAGTGAAGCCATGAAGATTAAGAGAATTGCCCTCTTGAGCCACACCTTCCATCTGAAACCATTCGCCATCAGTTCATATCACTCCAATTGGTATCACTTCAATTGGCCAACAATGGGTTCCGCTAGTACCATAGAGGACAACATAAATTTTTTATCTCGGTGCACTTATAGGTTTGATCGACATTTCCATACTAGTTCAGCATAAAATGAGCGTTGACCATTTACCATTTACTATGACCTTTTACCTCACCGCCTGTTCGACCTCGATCTGTCTCCATGGTAAAATTTTACTTGCCCGCAATCAAAATATATGAATGTGACAGTGAATGGCCAAGTGGCAGCAAGGCACATGAAGCAAGCCCGCATGTAGACCTGATCGTGTATTGCAATAAAGTTATTCAGCAATCGCAAAGACCGACCGGTGCATCTGTTGCAGAAAAGTGTGACAAGATGCGCTCACTAATGAACGTGAGCCATTTATTCATTGGCGAATGTAATCTTTGAACGGAACCGTAGGCCAGCACATCAGCCTACGTCGAGGATCCCTTTTCGCCAGATCAGACAGCGGTATCCTTCCGATCTCTGCCAAAAAGCTAGGTAAAGCTACCAGGACCACTTTTATTTCCTGAACTGTCGGAGCATACATAACATGTTAAGCGGCCTCTACGTGCTTCAACGGTTTTCAGGACTTGTCATTATGGTGATGGTCTGGACATAGCTTGAAAATAATGAGAGCGATTTCTCTTTCGTTTCACTCGTTGCATTCTGTTTTTCATAGTGACCGACTTCCACCTCACCAACATGGAGGAGGTGCTATATTGAGTATAAAAGATTTTGACGTTTCTTTAGTTGTCTCGGAATTCCCTTTTCGGATGTGAGCTTTCATGCGTCCACACTAATTCCTAAGTGTCCCTTGATGGCTGTATATCATGCTTCTAGCTGTAATACTGCTGAAAATGCGGGGCTTTTGACCGCCTAAGTAGCTGATGTGCTATTCGATTGCGTTCTTTTATTGCTGGTGAATTCAATGTTGTGACGTGTCCGACAAATGGTCCTTCGTACCCATCAATCACTTTGGAAACTTCCTCCCAGGACATAGTCCTGTTAATTTTATATTTGATGGGAAGCGTGGGGTCAACATAATTGATTACCTGCTTAGACGCAGATACAATTTATGACGTTCTCACAAGACTGTTGTTTTTGACCAGCGACCACAGCTCTATCCGTTTCTCTTTCAACCTTATCAGCCGAGATTTGCTTATGACTACCATTTTACGATTACACAAACGAAAACTGGGAATGTGCCAACATGATGCTCTGGCCATCTGACTGGGACTTATGATTTGGGCATTGTGTGGATGCTGAGGCAATGTATGACCTCTTTTTTTCGACTCTGCATCAAGTTATCTCTTGTGGTGTTGCTATAAAAATGTCTCGTCCCAAGACAACTTTTTGTCTTCTTATGTTTCTGTTACGGAAAAAGAAATTTCGGCTACGGTTGCAGCGATTCGCCCTTGGTGGTCGGCAAGCATTTGAGAATAGTTGAAGTGAGTACCGAAGAGCTTGCGATAAACATGCAAAGAACTATGAAAAACGCGTGCTATTTTTTTTATTGCAAATAAGTTAACGCAAAGAAAAAGGCAAAATGTAATAATATTCATTGCTTAAAGCAGCATGGACGTCATTGTTACTCATGACTTCTCGAAGATGGGTTTGTTTCCAGAATATTTCTGAAGTGTTTTCAAAGATGACAGTAACGTGATGCCCTTTTTTGAATTTTTAATAACAGTGATTCTTGAGGACATTACATTGGTATTGCAATCGTTGCCATCGCACTATCAGATCTCTTAACCATTAAATTTGTTCCACTCCCGATGGCGTACCTTCGATAGTCCTAATGCCGGTTTCTGATGGTGTTTGTCATTTTCTGTCACTTCTTTTCAGGTGTTCGCTTCCAAAACTTTCGATGAGGCATTCCCTCAGCTAACATTTATTTGTAGACAAAGCAGTGTGCAATTTTTAATATGCAGAAGAACAAGAATAGTCTTCATTCACAAGAACAGAGAGAACTGCAGGCGGCACTAAGATATATGAGAAAACGGTACCGACATAAATGCGCTTATGCGAGCACACGTGTACATGAACCGCACATATGTACACGAAAGAATCGCATGTAATGAGCGAGGAATGGCGAGAAAATGAGTTGTACGTGTGTACATAGAAAAAGCAAAATCATTCAGCATATGAAAGTAAGCAAAGCATCCGAATATGCGATCTGACTCAATAAATTAAATGAGCAATTGTTCTGAGGTCAAATGAGTCGAGGGATTTCATCAACACGGAAAGATTCTGCGCCTCAGCGATTCCATCGGGAAGTTCATTCCAAATACGGACTGCAACTGGAAGCAAAAGAAGTTTGCATGCTAGCTGATAACGATGGGTTCGACGTTCACGCTGATTAAGAAGCGTAAAGAGACTATTCAAGTGTTTATCAGAGTAACCTTTGACAATTTTGAAGCACAGAGCTAGGTCAAATTTAAGTCGGCGATGACCCAAATGTTCGTACCAGCGCAGTACCAATCAAAATATATCCGGCTCTCCTTTATAATCACTGTTCCGAACCGAAAAGTGCGTTTCGACAGTGAATCGTACGAAACAGTGTGATATCATAAATGGGCCACATAGAATTTCGTCATCCGTTGCGGTTTCCGGGTGAGCAGTCATGCTTTCTATGACACAAAAGAGCACAGTGCATTACTGTGAAGGCTATGAATGAGGTTTTGCGAGGCTTGCGGCTGAACGGAGAAGCAATTTAGCGTAACACTAGCAGTGAAGGACACGTCGGACTTCATCCATGGGTCCGAGCCAAGTGTGCAAGTCTTGTGATATCTGCTGTGTAAGCATTTGAATAAAACTGGCTGTTTTTGTAAAGTCGGACGTCAGCTGGGAACCTACACGGGAACCCATGAAGTTTGAGGATTTCGGAAACAGTCCATTCGTGGTAAAAATAAGTCGAGGCAGTTTTCCTAAGCCTGTAGTATTGCTGAGCAAGAAGAGAGAGAAGGAGCAGAGGGATTTGCCAAAAACGAGGCATTGCTTGCAACGCAAAATAATCACCAACCTAGCAGGCCACCTTTTTTCCGTCGTCCACATGCACAATCATACCTTGTATACAACATGCACGGATGCAAGACCGTAGATGTTAAATTTAAGACTGTAAGCGATGGTATGTTCATGCAGTCCGGAGGAATAACGGCATGCTTTCGTTGCTGAGGAGAATCAAAGGCGACTACGTGTTATATCAAACGGCCTCCACCTTCGACATTCTCAACAAGTTATATCGACATTGGTCACACGCATCAATTTTCCTCCAATTCATTCACAATTCGCTCATGGAGTTTAATTCGAAGAGCCAGATGTATTTGTACTTGTTTATGAATAAACTTACAATGCCTCTCCCCCTCTCTCTGCTCCCCCTGCCCCTCCCCTCCCTACAGCCTTCAACGGTTGCATTGTTCAAAGTTATGCCGCAACACTGCGAGAACAAAGGTGCCAGGGTGTGTTTATTGAGGAAAGCGCCTAGGAAGCTGAATGATGAACCTAGTAACAAATGAACTTCTTTCAGCTTCCGCTCCCCAGTTTCACTCTGTTGTGCGTAAGGTGCATTCCGTGCCGTCGCTTGTGGCCGTAGCTGACGCCTAAACAAACCATGATGTCAGCAGTCCTCGCACTGAACAGCATGATCACACTCAGCCACATTAGCCCGTCCATGAGGAAAAGAAACCGGTCCTGTAACTATGACACCCAACACAACAAATTTTGATACAAAACCGCTTAACAAAACTCAGAGAAACTCGGGATTCACTCAGTCCAAGCTAAAGAACTCTTCTCCACATTCGTTCTAATATAGCTTGAACGTACTTGTCTGGATTCAATTTCACAGTGTTTCAAAACTGTTAACGGTTAACATGATGCTGCATTCGAGTCAATGTAGTCTTATTCTGGATGATATAATTTCTCAAGACCTCACAGCCTCTAGTTGTTCCTGCCAGTCTCAACGTCAAACGCAGACTTTTTTCCCGTTCGAGTTGTTGGAGTTTGGAACAAACATCCTATTATTACCGTTTCCCGTTCCACCGCCTTATCTTTTTGCGCCAACAAGTCACCTAAAGCAGCTCTACCTCGGAAAGGTCTATGAGGTTGTATTAAGATGGCAACTGCTTCACCTGGAATAAAAATTTCATAACAACAGCAAAAAGCGAAGCTTTGCATCCTTGCTGCCATTTTCATCGCTAGTAAGTCTATGCTGGATGGGGCACTACTAATGACAAAGTCCAATCCTCCTCCGTCGAAAAGCAGACGGACTGTCGGACAGGAGAATATGTGATCGACTCCATCCTTTCGATGTGCAACCGTTGTCTCTATACCATAACCAGAGTATAGCTTCATTCGTTATGTTTACAACTCCTTTTTTTACATTCCACATATAACGGTCTGATGCTATCCCGAATTCCGATTCCATGTTTGACGTAGGTCATTTTAACAAAGATTTTATAGCTTTTCTGCGATCCCAGTTAAAAATGACCGATATACATACTTGCACACAAATGCCTGGTGATGGTGCGTTTGCGAGTCTGCAAATGCGAATCTAGAAAGATGACATGGACTCGCACCAGAAACATTATGGAGAAATGCCAACAATCTCACTTTTGCCCTTTGTTCAGCTGACATCTTGGCCCATTTGTGCTTCCCAAGAGGAGCTGTAGACGAAGTTCGAATTGACGCCGACTTGAGTGCATCTTTGGCCCAACACTTAGCCTCCTCTGACTCCGGGCGCTCCACAATGAAGGTCACCTGGTTAAATTATTTACGCTCAATCAAGTACAGCACAGCTGCACGCAAGGACCACGACTTATAGAAGAAACGATTTGCCGCAGCAGCAGATCCGAAGTGAAGCACAGCTGATTAAAAGGCTGCGAGCTTTTATTCATCACAAGGTTATGAAACGAGATATCGTACAACGATTAAACCGCACCTGTGAAGAACCACTAATTCGCTATCGAACTTACGCTTTTGTAATGTTTGCGTGTAAAACAAACGCTGGAGTGACCTGCTGCATTACCTCGAGTAAAGCCCCTCGGGGAATATAAAGTCCGAAGTTAATAGCAAATCGTAGTCATCCGAAGTTACATGGCCAGCAGTCGCCTACTTGGAAGGACACCTTGAGTATTTTTTGCAAATTTTCAGTGGTTCTGCCGACACGAAGACTGAGAATTCTTATCCCGACCACCAACCCTTCTGTTATTCTCCAAAGCAATCAACCGTAACGTTACAGTCAACTGAGATACATTGCGCATTTCTAGTCAATAATACAACAACGAGCGGTAACAAATTCATTATGCTATGGGGAATGCTTGCCGCCAAGTAGAAGGTCTAGTGGAGGCGGAAGGTAAATGCAACAAGCCACGAACAATGCTTTCCGCAGCACAGTATCTAGTGCGCTGAAGAAGCAAACAGAACACTCCAGCAGAAGTATCGAATTCGAGTTCTTCTCCGTTTCCCTCTCGTCCTCGCTTGGGCTTCTTTTCGTAAGCTATCCAGTAACGCGATCGACTACCACTCAAACAACATGAATTGTGTCTCCCACCGTTGGAAGTTTAGCTTAGAGGAGGAGGTACTGTGTCTCTTCGTTCCAAAGGAGGCATACTTGTGAATATAAAATTTGAAAGTATCAAGCGACATGCTTTTGACAAAAAAAGCATATAATCTCATGTGATTCCAAAATGAGTTAATACCACATACATTAGGGACCTTTCAGTGATGTTTAATCTGACATAAGTTTGTTACGAGAGCTCTTCAAATCCAAATTGTAAATTTCGCACTCACCCACACGAGGGAGAGAAGCCAAGAGAAGGAAGCGGATAACACTCCATCAGTCACATTCTCCGTCTTCCTAATCAGCCCGCCATCTTTTCCCCAATCCTACCAACTAGCACTGCAAAGCAACCTTTTTGTTTTTCTTGAGTGCAATGACCATGTCCTTCTTGGCATCGTCTTTGTTCGTCAGCGCCTTTCCGTCCACATCGATTAATCGGTCACCAACCTGCAAGACAACATAATTCCAAAACTTTCAAATGGCTACGAACTTGACGAGCCAAGCGAGCGCACCACAGCTCCCCACTCAACGCCGTGCTGAATAATGATCTATGGTGCGGTCCGAGACTGCGACGACAGAAATCGGATAGTACACATCATAATTTCCACAGAACCCAGCGTCTTGTCTAAGCTGAAAATGTAGGTCCACTTTGGATATCACATGATGGCGCACCAATTTACTAAATCAGATGTTCGGACAACTGTCATAAAATACAGTCGAATTGAATATAGCATTCGCATACTCTTCAAAATTGAGGTGCTAGAGCTCCGCCGCACGAAGTGTGTATGATCTGTGAGCGACTGTATAAGTGAATCAACTGTATAAATGAGTGATGGACTTGTTGGTATGGATTGATCATGGTAAGTATCTTTCTCTCCAAAAACTATTCTATTCGGTTCTCTTACGTTTGTTGTTTTTCGTTTCGATATCGTTTGCTGGCAAAGTATATCAGTGAACTGAAATGCCCCTTGACGAGAACGGCAGCTCAGTTACGTGAAATAATCGTTTTGCATCTCACGTCCTCCTGTTAGCTGTTTTATTGTTAGCTTTTCTAGTGTTAACACTCAGAATGTGATCCACTTCGACCTTCTATCCCGTTAGCAACCTGTCGCAAAATCGCACAAACGCCTGTTTCCCTTCACCTACGACACATTCGAACCGCCTGCCGACAGCGATGGCTGAGTTGTTCTTGATTCGTTAAGAAGTGAGCTATCCCGCATTTCATCTATATTCCTAACTGCAAGACCACTAATCCGTTAGCTTAACTGTGTCTCTCCTTCTCCCCATTGAGTGGTGACACTTATCCTCTAAAGCTGTATGAACACTTAAGCGCCCTCAAAGCGTTAAAATGAATAAAACGAAAAGAACAGATATTAAACAAAAAGAAACCCTAAGCTTCTTGGCACAAAGCGAGACAGGATCGAGCTTTGAAACGACGATGAACTTTTCGTATGCTTTAATTATTAGACCGAATCTGGCGCCCTTATGCCATTCAATCTGCACAAAATGATACGAGAATCCTTCGCGACGTGTAAACAGGTGGGAGCGTTCCTAAAGTAACGACAGATGATTACTCTGAAAAAGAGAGAAATAATGGAGCCCTTTCAAGCTCGTTACTTCTCGAAAGCAACTGAATACATTGCCATTTGTACACCACCTTTCACATGTTCTTAGAGGCCTATCATGACCAACGTATTGTTCGTCTATTGTTCGTCGACTTTTTTCACCCGGGTCTCCCATGCCCACATACATAGCCGCTTTTCACAGGAAACCGAAAATTTCCCCATTTCGGTTTGTTCTCCAACCAACCGAAAATTGGAGGACCCCTTCCGAAAATTGCTGGCTGTGGAACCCTCGTCTCGATTGTATACATTGGCACTCATGGCAATTGTGGATGGGAGCCCTGGCCAACGCATACCCCGCAGAAGCGTCGAAATCCAGAGGATGGGATGGGGAGGGGGCGGATCAGTGTGCCACCTCTCATCACTTTAAACTGGCGAAAGCCAACCTAAAAATTTAACAAAGACGAAGAATCGATGAATGTTGTAAGATACTATGTAACACAAAGGCGTCGACACATTTTTGAATATTTTCCTATAGCTGCCTTCACCGTGTATTTCCCTGTAGTTTAACCTTCAGAACATGTCGACCAACGGTAATATACTTCACTTGAGGTTTACTGTCCTAGCATTTTGGGACTGTATTCCAGAGACTTCATCAAAGGCGCTTCTTATTTTAGCGCTTACTGGAGCTGGAGCCAGATATCATGCATAGTCAGTAGGCCTTCAAGCATCATTTTAGAAAATGTATTAGGCGAGTGGTAGTCTTTAGGCATGCCGAAGTGCGGCCGATGCTTCC
>JPKZ01001702.1:83603-103929 GCA_000803305.1 Toxocara canis
ATTTTAATGACATGTTAAATCCCATGTTAATCGCAGTTAATTAAATGTTAAAATCGTTTTACATATATGTATGTACATATGTAATGATTTTAACACGTAAAAATCATTTTAAAAAAACAATAACGTACCGGAGCAGTAAGGGGATAGAAGCATCGAACAGTTTCGGGGGGAGAGGAACATTCCTTTGCCTTTTGCGATAAACCGCTGATTATTCGAAAAGAGGGAGTGAGGCCTTTTCAAGCGACCGCCAACAGATGCATTACGGCAATGCAGCGGCCGGTAACAGGCGATCAGTTGTCAGCTGAGTACTTTTAAGATTGGAACAGCACCCCCTACCCTACATAAGCTTCCAGTTCGCAAGAGACAGTATGGTCGTACCTGCTGCAGTCCCTCAAAATGTGCTGCCTGCTGTGCGAAGGTCGTCCTATCCTTGAAATGTTCCACGTATGGTGCCACCTGTATAGGCCAGACGGGTCGGTTCATACACGAAAGAATTCGCAGCATGCTCTCAGCATAAAAAAAGCCAACAGCACATCACACAAATTGCCCGATGGAAGCACTTTCTTGTCGACTGTCGTAATGCAAAGGCAGCGGTGTTGATAATCAAATCTGGTCTGAGGGACTGCTCGCTTCACAAAAATAAATAGGCACGCCTCTACACAATATACCTATTTGGACAAGCACGCTCTTAACTTTCTTCGAGTGATCAGGCAACAGTTTAGTCACTAAAAGAGGACTACTAAACAACAATGACACCGAGATACGGTTTCGGAGTGGCGTTCATTGTGTTTGGTAATTCGAAATCATAAAAAGGCTGACCTCCTCCCCACTGTCTTCCCTCCCCCCCCCCCTTTCAAGCTAATATCACAACGCATTCAAATTTTTGAAAAAAAAATTGCACAAGAGGAATAAAAAGGACAAGCAGAAACAAAGGAAGATTAAGCGAAAAATGAAAACAATGCGAGAAACGGATGCGGATAATAGTTGAGGCCGTAGCGCACTTTCGAATTTGGCGATGGCAAGCTCATCGGTGTTGAAGGTTTTATTGCCTCGCAGTCATTTGTTTTGCAATGCCTCTAACGTTTCTTTTCTTAAAATTAACGTTTTTTTGCCATAATACTATAACGTTCTTCATGGGAATTACGCTAATTGTTTTGAGTTTTTTTAAATTCTATATTTCGAGGGGCCGTCTTGAAGATAATTTCATTGGAACTTTTTGTCCTTTCTTCGTCGCCTTCTCTACAGGTCTCTCCTAACGACAAAGATGGGCGTGTAAGATAGCTGTTGTTTAGCCGAAACTTCACCAGGAATGCTCCATTTTAGTATGGTAAGTCGTAACTGTTAGCACTCTTAGGCAGGTCGTATATATAGGCGTCAACTCGTTTTGCCCTGATTTTCGGCCTTCGGATGCGAGTGATGGGTGCTTGCGGTCGATCAGTGGTTGCATAAAGCCATTTGATTATTCATATCGCCACAGGAATCGACTGCGTTGATGGAACCTCGCCATAGCTTTGAAGAGGGAGGCACTTGTCGATTGCGCGTTGTTGATTGCATAATAAATTTATTTGTATCACAGCAGAGAAATACGGCCATAGGGAAAGTGGAGCTTGCTGTTGTGCTGACCGTTTATTTATTGTGTGAGGTAGAGAGAGGAGCCCATTTGGTTAGGCTAGGTTAACTGTGTTTTTGTTAAGCAGGTGCAGCGTTTACCGGAAGTGTTCCGTTGTCGTTTAGCAGAGTTGAGTGTGTTGCTTTGGGATGTGCCTATAGCGAAGTGAACAAATTGCGAAGATATGTTCACGAGAGTAAAATGCTTTAACATACATTCCACAGCTTGAATGACTTTCTGCTCGTCAACCACCATGATAACCGGCAATTTTTTGTCTACTTTTTCATTTTCTTTCAAAGAGGTTTTGCAGGAACTGGGTTGCCCTTCACCATCGCATTCATCAGCTGGTGCCGTCACATCACCTGCCTCCTGTTTCCCTTCTCTCCCTTTCCTCCTTCCTTTCTTCCTTCTACGTTCACTTTGATCAAAACCTTTCTATGTTTTGATGAAGACCTTTGGGGACAAATTCCGTGCTGTCGCCTCATTCTCTTAGTTTTTTTTCTCTGAAATCACTCCACTTTCCGAAAGAATTGTTTTTGGTTAAGGTCCCCATCATTACCGCAGATGCCCTGTTATGATAGGCTAACAAAGGGTTGAGGTTTCGAATTCGTAGCACATGTGTTTACGCAGAACATGTTATATCACCATGCAGAG
The DNA here is from genome assembly GCA_000803305.1 of Toxocara canis. NCBI lineage: Eukaryota > Metazoa > Nematoda > Chromadorea > Rhabditida > Toxocaridae > Toxocara > Toxocara canis. The sequence continues at coordinate 85,867 of JPKZ01001702.1, forward strand.
TGAAATCAAATTTCATGTCTAATTTCTCAACTCTAGTACGCCCAACGGATGTAGTGTCTGTGTCGCCTCCCGGCTGCATAAGCTTAGCTTTCCAGTGCTTTCCTCTTATCACCCTTAGTTACCAATTTTCGTTTCTTTTCGATTAAATAAAGGTGGACTATGTATTGACGTTTTGCGTAGTGGTGTTGTGCTTTTTTCCCGTGCGTCAGTCACACGTGAGTGCTGCAATCATTGTTTAACACATTTAAGGATTTGCACCACTGCCCGATCCATATATGCTCTGCCAGCTGATAAATATTGAATCGTAACGCAGTGGCTGCACGTTCTAAATATACTCGCCGTGACGAGCGAATTATGTGAGAATTCTTGTACGAGTGCGTGTTTACTTTCATTAATGACTGTCTAACTGTGAGGTGCCATCTGACTGTTGCGCCTCGTAAACGGCCAACGGGAAGTACGGTTGTCATGAATGGCAATTGAGTATAGGCTGTGGGATGGGGAGGCAGCTAGAGACTTCAACCGTGCCACAATCTTTCTTCCTCATATGATAATTTTGGTTTGGGTTGTCTGTAAGAACCAATTTTCGTTTCTTTTCGATTAAATAAAGGTGGACTATGTATTGACGTTTTGCGTAGCGGTGTTGTGCTATTTTCCCGTGCGTCAGTCACACGTTAGTGCTGCAATCAGTGTTTAACACATTTAAGGATTTGCACCACTGCCCGATCCATATATGCTCTGCCAGCTGATAAATATTGAATCGTAACGCAGTGGCTGCACGTTCTAAATATACTCGCCGTGACGAGCGAATTATGTGAGAATTCTTGTACGAGTGCGTGTTTACTTTCATTAATGACTGTCTAACTGTGAGGTGCCATCTGATTGTTGCGCCTCGTAAACGGCCAACGGGAAGTACGGTTGTCATGAATGGCAATTGAGTATAGGCTGTGGGATGGGGAGGCAGCTAGAGACTTCAACCGTGCCACAATCTTTCTTCCTCATATGATAATTTTGGTTTGGGTTGTCTGTAAGATGTTGGCTCACCGGGTATCAAATTATCACATGTGATGCGCACTGCTGTGCTTCTCAGTCTACTCAAGAAAGCGGCTTAAGCATAAACCTGATCCAGATCTGATTGCAGCCTGGTTTCCATTTGATTTTGTAACTGGCTCGAAAAGGTGGTAAGGTGAGTGAACTGAAGAGAAGAGAATAAGCACTGCTGTGCTTCTCAGTCTACTCAAGAAGGCGGCTTAAGCATAAACTTGATCCAGATCTGATTGCAGCCTGATTTCCGTCTGATTTTGTAACTGGCTCGAAAAGGTGGTAAGATGAGTGGAAAAAAGAAAAGAGAACAACCAGCGAAGAGAGTGCTGTGGCAAGCTGTCAGTTCGTTATGTGGGATCGAAACCGGGTCCAGTGACCGAGTTCAGCTGGGCTTACATATAATTAGTGACTTTTTTGCAGTATGAGGGCAGACGTTAATGCAAATTCGTCCACTGTTGTCGAAGGTTCAGCGAAGATATTTTCAGCATTTTTTGGGCACAGAAATTGGTACCATTTTAGTAGCAGAGTTTTCATTGACACTAGAGATGGAAGCAAAGAGAGGGGAAGTTGAATTTTTACGGATGGCTATCGCCTCAGCGGAAGAGACACAGGTCCGTGGAAAGGAATGTTAGGAGGCCATTTTTATGTCTGTCCCCCTAGTTTAAACAGAGCTCGATGCGTTATGGGATGTAATTGCCAGTTTTTATTGCCATAACTTTTCAGTCACGCGCGTAGTTATTATGGCGTAGCTGCTGCGGCGGAGTAATCGTTAGTTGTTCATCATGTGGATGGCGTTTGTCACGAGTTAAGAGATGAGTTGGAGGGTCAGGTGGTAATGAGGTTTAACCAAGCGTAAGCGTGACACCTGGCTTATCTCTGTGAGTGTGAAGGGAGGCATGTGTTCTTAGTGAAATTAAAGGAACTGGGAAGGCTGAGACGGCGATGCAGGTGTTGAACGGAGGCCGATCAACCAAAGGCTTTCTGTGAAGCATTTCATCGGGAATTCGTTCGTGAGGAAAGCTACGATGACGTCGTGAAGTCTGGAATTCGTACAGCGGGGACTGTAGCACTCTCTGGAAGGCATTCGCGCGTGGTGACGTTTCAGAGAGAGAGAAGAGGGGGAGAGTTGACACTCAGTTCGACGTGGACCGAATTTATGAAAAAAATTGTTGTGCGTTGGAGTAAAAGGGAACAGAATTCGAGTACTCAACATGATAAGCGCGTTTTTTAGACAATTGCAAAGGGGCAGCCAGGCAGCCCTGAGGCAGAAAGGGAACTTGATTTGTTTTCGAACGTTCCAGAGCGACTATTAAGTCGGCGGCATCACTCACCACTCAGTAAGTTCTCTGTTTGACGCGAAGATCCTTGTTACACTAAGCGAATTCCAAATTTTAATAAGTATGTAGCAGTATTGTTCTTGACGAATATCAGCAGTAACGGGTATTTGCTCGACGTTTGTGCGCCTTATGACGTCATGAGGAATATGTCGAACGTGAAACGGTGACGGGAGATACTTTTATGTCTTCTGGTATGCAATTTGCACATCATCTTGCAAGTGCAGTTTTCCAGAGAGACATCTATTTATGGAAGTTTATTGAAGGGAGAGAGTGATTTTATGGGGGAACGGGTGGAAACGAAACCATTTACTGATGGGTCTCTTTGTTGATTTTTTTGTCCTCAAGAGGCCGCTGCATGCAGTGTTGTTGGAACTGGCAGGCAGTTTCGCCTCTACGTCTCGTAAAGTATTTGGATGCTTCTCGTTGGCATGACGAAACTTTGACGCATCTGTAAAGGATTTTACGTTAAGTGCTTTTAGAGCTGTAAGATGCTCCAAAATTAGGACATGTAGTTGGTCGGTCTCACTTACATAAGGTTCTTCGCAGTCACGTTGGGATTCATTCACTCAACCGTTGCATATGCGCCGGGTTTGTTGGAGAGCCGGGTTATAGGACACGATTGTGTCGCAAGGGCTGTTATACGGTCTTTTCATATAAGCATGACGACACTAATTTTTGCCTAAAGATGAGGTGCAGGATTACTGCTGGCATGTCGGATATGTTGAAGCGAAGGCTGTTCTTTACAGACTGTCTATAAAGTAATTTCCGTTTTAAGCAAGCCATCTGCAAAACAGTACCATTCATCCGGAACACCTGATGGCTGCTTTTCTTATTTGTAGACTGCTTACACCGCATGCTATTTTACGCTTTTTGTCCGCTCACTATGCAGTCATTATCCTGTAAATAAAGTTCTTTAGAACAGCATCACATATGCCACAAAGAAATATGCACAAAGGGAGTACAGCACGTTGGCTTTACACGAGCATTCATTTGCAAGAGCTGTACTTTTGATTTGCTGCATCTACGGGTGTATTCCGAAGACGACGTTAAGCTCGCTGGTCATAAACGGTCAGAACCTTATGACAGAGGGCTAGGTCATCGTAACAGGCAGCTACATCGTTATGACGGAGGGCTAGATCGTTGCAGTGTGGATGGCTAGGTCACAAAGGTCACGTCGTTTCACCCCATTTGCAAACTAATGCTGGAGGATCTGATCAGTGCCTAGCGCATTCGTGACTTTTCTATGTTGTACGTAAATAATTTCCGAAACGTTCAGTTGGGGGCGTTTTTCAGAAAGTATGAGGGAATAACGAGTACACTATTGAAGCAGCTACAGATATGCTGTACACAGACTACTCTGTGAGACCGATAAAAATTCCACCTGAATTGCTGTTCAGGCCTTCACTGATTGGCATTTACTTCAATTGCACAAAAATTGCAAGCTCAGTGAATTGTTTCCCGTTTGGAAACAAGAAAACAGTATGAAGGATTGTACGGTTCCCTTCGAAAACTTAATTTTGTTCCCAACATCGGCTTTTTGGATTTAGCACAAAGAGAACGCAGACACTGCAGTACTGAAATCTCAATTTTTTCTTCAGTAATAGACCAGACGGCCCTGGTTCGTTCAGTTCGCGCGAAATGTTTGGCGGATCTGTCGAAAGGCACATTTATCGTTCGGCTCATCGAAGATGCAAGCTGCATACTGACCGAATTTCGCCTTTTACGGAAGCCAACCAGATGAAATTTCCCAACTTTTGCGAAAGACTTTCTCCTCGATAGATTACTTAACATCAGGAATAATCTGCTTTTGACAGTGCACCGCACCGATCACGATGTGCGTCATTTAAAACTAACGTGTTGAACGACCACAATGTGTCTTATTAATGAGCTTAAATTTGTTCACTTGCACAGACCCGCTTTCATGGTCTGCTGTCAATTGCTGTGTGAAATAGCTGCATAACGATTAACAGTCATTCACTTCAGGTGGATAGTCAAGCAAATGAGTAGCAGCCTCTAGATGAACGGTTACTAACCACAGTTATCCACTTCTTTTGCTCTCTCCTAGTGCATACAGTTCACACACTGTGTCAACCGTATGCGCTAGTTGAGAGTGTTCGTTTGCTTGTGATCACCCGCGTGATGAGTGCGCCTCATTGTTATGCAAAAAAAAAAACACTCTCGATCTATGCGATAAGGGATCCCTTACAATTGACATACTGTGGAAAAGAGAGAATGTGGAAGGAGGGACGGGAGAGCAGAAGATGAAAACTCCGAACACTCATTTGGTAGGGGTACCATTGACAATGTTAATATGAACGTATGTACTATTGGATACACAACCACTTAAATATGCTAGTAAGCTCTCGCGACTATCCTTATATTCCAAGAGTCACAGAAACCTGCGGTGAGACACAGAGCAAAGAGCTTCCTGGAATTCAAGGTATACAACCTTATTATTCTCCAACTTACAAACAACGACCTAGTCCCACAAGTTACGGCATCCTAATAACTGAATGCTTGCCGATCCGTATGTCGAAAGCCGTCCTGAAGACTGCTACAGTTCAGAAAGTATTGCAACAGTGAGTTATGAACAAGCTGCTCAACGACACTGCACGTTATACAAATTGAACTAATCGGTCTAGAATTTTCGACCCAATCTAAAATGCGACATTTTTTTAAAGACTGTTCAGGAACTTTTTAAAGACATGATCTGAGATTTTCTGAAGACCTAAATCCTCAGATATTCTAACGGCAAGAACTCAGATAGTTGACTTTAAAGTTATGAAATTTAATTTGCTCAGTTCAGGGCATAGGCTCATCTCATATGCTCAGCTGGGCACCAGCTCATTAACAATACAGGGCATTACATCGTAATTTTTTACCCACTGTCGGTAAAATGAGGTGACATTTAGACAGCCATAACTTCGAGCCTGTTATGCTCTCTCTGCTCTGCATTTTCTGGTTTGGCTTAATGCCCGAACATATCGGGCTTTCTCTGAGTTAACTACATAGCCGACTGAATAGTACCATGTTGTCTTCAGTTGTATCATAAAGTGCATCCGAAGACGACGAGCGTATCACAGATAAGTATCCCGGCAAATTCCTATAACGGACACAACAATAAGGACAGCATTAACAGCATGAATTGCAGAGTGCAAAATCACAAGGGAACCATCTAAGCCATGCCATATGGCCGCGAAATAACATAAGCTACATGCTGAGTGGGCAAGCGCAAGGTTCCACATCAGGTGGATGGGTACTCTTGCAGTTATCTTTTCTGCTGGGTTGCAAGGCAGCGTTAGGGTCTTCTCATCTGTTATCCTTTGTGTCGTCTTTTGTACCCTTTCAATCATTGGAACATTAGCTCTTCATGAGGTGTTCAGTAGATGCGTCTAGCTTGAATTTTTGCTCTGCTTTGGATGAGCCGTCGTGTGCTTTTCAAAAATGTTGCAACTCGTTGTTGACTTCTAGCTTACTTAACTTCTAGTCTATTACAATATTATCTGTAAGTGAAACCACTGTCATTCCAGCTGGTCGGAGGACGGCTCAACGCCAGATGAGGGTGGATGACTGGTTTCGACGGTTCCTGTTAGCTAGGATCATTTGCCCACCAGCTGTCCCACGAAAATCACTTCACATCGTAAATCCTTTTCATGGGACCCCAATGAATTTGAAACTACATAAAACAAACGGGGAAAGGGTTCACAAATTACATGCGTTGGATAACTGGAAGGAAGAAGATGAGAAGACGAGTCTTTGCAATCGGTGAGATATTTTTCAGAATGTTGATGTGAAGCTTATGAAAGAATTTAACCGTGCCGGTTACTTGTACCACATGCTGCACGCCCTCGATGCGTGGTAAACACAGTGTCTTCCCGAATTATTATTGCTTGGGCAACTGTTACACATTTCGCGACCAAATAAGATTTCATCCCGGTTGTTCGTTCAGTGGGTTCTAGTCTATTAAGTGAAGGGTCATCAACGTCTTCAGCGCACTCTCAGACCCCACTTTCGAATCGCTGCCCCTTCTCCCCCTACGCACCAAATCTTCGATATCCCATTGCACAGTCAGAAGTACGTCAGCGTACATTGACAGGAGAACCTCACTAATGTTTGTGGAATACCGCCGATCATCGTCCCTTTAAATCCTGATCTCCTCTCCATTCTGGGAAGGAATTCCGTGAACAACGCAAGGCCAGCTGACCCTTCGCGCGACCTTTGATCATGCATGCTCGCAAATTCTATATTGCCGACATCTGGCAGGAAGTTACAACAGAATTGCCTATTTTCATTGAACTAGTTTCTGCGTGTGCCCAGTTCAGAAAAACGGAAAAATAGATATGCACATATGCAGACCGACCACATCACTGAAACAGCACAAAAAATTTTAGTTAGAACATGGGCCAAGCATAGATCACCGTACCACATGCAAGATCTTCAGGCGTGACTGAAGGCGGTATTAGTCGAATGTCCCACTCCGAATTCGAAATGAGCTCGCAGTTAGTTCCAAAAATGAAAAAAAAAAAGAACTGAAGATAAACAAATGAGGTCGAAACTGATGCAGGTGAAAACCGAAGTCGTACTAAAGCCATCAGTGGTGGGTGATAAGCTGGTCACCTATGTGAGGATAATTGCTTAAATTTTGCAGTGTCTCATTTGCATTCGCCTTACGCATTGCAATTCACAATGCCTTTGTTGTGTAGGAATCTGCAAAGCTTAGAAAGTTTAGGCTTCATCCTTCACGTAATTTCGCAAATTCCAAGCTTTAAATATTTTGCCAAAAAATGAGTTTCAGTGACCCGAAAGTACGTAAGAATGATAGAATCGTTAAAATCGCCGGATTTTATATCAAAAGCGACTTGTTCTTATAATTTCTGAAACTGTTGCATTCTTCCCGGTCGTTGTTCACTCTTTTAAATTTTTCCTGTGGTTGTTGTACTCCTGGTCGCGGACCATTCCATCAAAATTCTCAGACTTGTGTGTGACCTCCCCTGTCAATCTAAGGGATTGGAGAGAGATCCATGTGTGGCTGCTGTATTTCACCTTATGAAGCCATTGGCCGAGGAAAACACTTAAACATGGCACATTTTTGGCCACGGTCTACCAGCAGCAGAATAAGGAAGATTGTTTTTTCTTTCTTTTGCCGCGCGTGAAAGTTTCTGAACCGTATTCCCATCCCCGCATAATAACAGTTTTAGGCCGGGATAATTGGTATTGAACCCTTGTCGGTCAAACCACCGTGCAGGATTAAACACGAGCCTCTTAGGAAATATTGTAATTAGAAGATAAAAAACATGAATGTTTCTTTACTAGTCCATCAGCAGGAAATAACAAACAAAACAAAATCAACGACAACGAATTAACAGCTATTCATCTGTTCTTGTGTATGCCCTTGGTATTCGGTTGGTGGTAAAGGAATACGCACGAGAACAGCAATACGCCGATCATCATGGAAAACGATGAGAAATAGTATGGATATGCCGAACGGATAAAACGTTCATATTGCGTATGCATCAATGGTCGCACCGATACCTCAAATGTTCATTCATTACAGTTCATACACTGTTCGTCCATGTCAGAGTTCGTCAACGTTTTTCAAAGCATCGCTCCCTCCCCAACCGGCAATCCGAATGATCACCAGTCTCTATCAAATATTCGGGGATTTCCAGTGCATACTCAACGCATGAGATGTTACATGCGCTTTGATTAGAAAACCATTTCAGATCTTCAAGACAGCAAATGCTCCTCTTGACTCTTTTTATAATTTTCACTAGCATATTTAATTACAGTCTCCTTTGTCCTACCGCCTTGCTCTTTTTCCCAACTGCTGAATGTGAAGTAGACATGACTTGTTTCGAAATAAAACCGAGATCTTCTGTTTTTTCTGGTTTCTGAAGAAGGAGATTCTGTCCACAAGTGAGTTAACATTACAGCAGGCTGGCAACTTTTGAGACCGCGACCGCTTTATTTCCACTCTGAACATTTACTACACGCAAAAATGTGTTGGATCTGTATTCCGAGCTACTTAAACACTGTGTACTGAACGGAACGATAGACTGATATTCAGTAGTCAAGAAAACGCATACCTGAATTTGCATATTATCCCCATTCTGTCTAACCGGGCGAATGCAATTTTCGGTCTAACCAGGCGAATTCAATTTTCGGTGAAGGACTGAAGGACCTTACTGCAGAGAATTCGAGCCTCTTTCCAGTGAATCCGACTTTAAAAGGACTATACAATCGTTTGCAAAAAAGAACAAAAAACCTTGTGTGGGGGTAGAAAAAGAAAAAATGGAAAATGGCAAAGGAGTGAGAGGCGGAAATGAACATGCAAGCCGATAAAGCTGAAACCTTTGGCTGCAACGATTACCAAAATACGCAGGCGTTCATTCAAAGTTCATTAAAAACTGGAACCCAACTTTCGCACTCTCCAGCATGCTCAAATTCTGGAGGAACTCTACGTGAAACTCACCAAACATGCGAAGTTTCGAGCGCTCACCGGTTCGATGGCATATCTGCGATGGAAAGGCTACAAGGCCATTCTCAAGGACAGGATGGCACAAGTTGGAAAATATGAATCCGCATACGTTTTTGCACTACAAGATTTAATTCTTAGCAATGCCCAAGCAGCAGGGAATCCCCGACATGCACGGGACCAGGAACTGTGATACCGAATGTGAACAAAGCAAACCTGAGATACGTGATGAAGGTTAGTATATCCAGTACGATGATAGTCGACCACAAATTTAAATACTCCATAAACATCAGGAAGCTTAAATCTCGCCCTCAGCTTTCCTTCTTAAAAGAACATAATGGTCGCCTTTCGTATATAGCTCAACCAGTCGTTTTTTTAAAAGAATTCTCATCGCCTTTATGAAAATTTGCTGTCCACACTTCCCACAATGCCCTCGATATCCAGCAAAAAAAACTGCAAACAGAACTTCAGCTTCTCTCGTCGTAGTGGCCTACAAAGTGCAAGAAAAACAACACCTTAACGTCCCGTCTTTAAATAGTCTGCCCACCCGACCGATATTTGCGCAAAGGCAAAGCAGATAATCAAAAGCTGCTAAAACCCTATACTGCAGGAGCAAGAAAGACGATACAGAGAATTCAAAACAAGGAAGAAGAGAAGAAAAGCAGCAATTCGTTTTTTTTAGTGGTATTTAATATGAACACTAAACTGTGCAACCAGGAGGTTTTTGCAGGCTCCCAAAACGGAGCCTTTAGAACGCTAATTTAATCAAGAAATAGTGAGGGAAAAATCTCCCCATACGAAATCCAAAAACGTTAGTCTCCACATTCAAAAATTTGCACACAAGATTTTTAACAACGTAGTGGGATTGGATTTTAGAAAAACTTGGAAATCCTTATGTCATGTACGACATCCCTTTGCAGTGTAAATTAGAAAACGCGAGAATTTGGCACACCGGAGAGCATCCAGATACGTATTTACCCGTGTTCACGAGTGAAGTTCGCAAGAACGGATCCATACGGACGACTTCCAACTGCACGTCAGTGGCGTTGAACGGAGTCCACTTCCCGTTTTTCAGCTCTTCGACATCCATCGCATACTCCACATGATTCATTATCGTGTATTGGCGAGGAAAATGATTCTCGCCAACCTGCAACTTAAGTCATCACTCACGAGCAATATGGGCACTGTCGAACAACAGCTAGTCCCCCTCCCCCCGCCCGCGCCTATACATGCAAACGCTCCTTCCGACCTCCCGAATTCTTCGGGTTCACGCTGTTCACTTTCAATGCAACAGCGTAGCAAGTTGGCATATGAGGACTGTCGTGACATGAAAATGCGCCAGTTTTTCTCATTTCCTTTTTTTCTCAATACATTTCCGCCAGTTCATGCGTTCTTTCTAAAACTCGCCCGGTTTGTGGGCATCCTCCCCGCACTATCTGCATTTTGAAAGGGTCACTCAGGTCTACGTTGCCCCCACACCTGCACTAAAAAGAACTCTACATTAGATAAGCCACATCGCCCTCTTTTCTCAGCACCGCTCACTTCGTGCTCTACAAAAAAAAGCATGACGTGATGCCAAATGGGTTGCGCGAGTCACTGCTTCTTCTGCACAAAAAATCCTATTCCTCCAGACTGGCGGTATAAGTTACCTAGCTGCCGGGCTTTAAGGCGCACACATAGGACGCGAGAAAACATCTGCCAGGAAAAATAAACCTTCGCTTAAGAGCGGAAGTGGTATAAAAAGAAAGAAGATAGGTAAAAATAAAGGTTCAGCAAAAAGCAAATGCCTAACGCGATGGTGCTTTACTGAGTTAAGGCGTAACACCCCTTTCTCCATCATTACCCATTTGGTCAGTTCTGTGATCAACTGCAAATTGCCGCTTCGAGTCGGACTGAAAATATTCTAATTATGACTGCTTTGCTTCATTTTTTAAAAACTTTTTCACTGCTAGAGAACGCGTTTAACTGCTAGTCTAAGGCAGGATGTACACTGCGTACGTGGTGCACCGTGCAATCCATGAGGACTAATCTGTCTACAGGGGTGCGGATGAACGACGCGGAAAACCGCTGCATCACGCCTTCCATGCATGTCGTTGAACGGCATTTATCTATCGAACAGCTATCGCTTCACCCCAAGCATATCCAGTATTTTCGGACACGAGTGCTTAGAAGTCAAGTGATGTTCGAAGAAACCAAGCGAATAATAATTGGAGATGTAGAAGGAATTAGAGCACATAAAAACTGCTAGCACTGGGAAGCACACACCCCTATGCGTCGGCTGTTCGATGCTGTGAGTGAGTTAAAACATTCTAAAGTAATTAAATTCCATACCAACGAATCGATCTGGGGTAAAGGCACAAAAGCTCTCCTTCCGGCGTATAGTAGAATAACGAAATTCTGACACTAATTTCGGTGGTTCTCAAACTGAAATAACTGGACGGACGCATTTTTACTGACTCAGAGATAAGACCATCGACATAGTGGACAAGCAAATTTGCAAAATAAAAAACGGCCAGGTAGGCCTCACGTCTTACCAGACACATTCTGCAATGTTTGCCAAAGAAACCTGTATTGCTTCATTCACAGCAACGGAGATGTTAGAGGCAGCGAACGTTAACTTACCCCGAAGTGGATCCGGTCTTATTGACGGTTGAGCTAATGAAGACATCACTGAACATATCCAATGACCCCGCAAACAGAACGCGTGCATTGCTGCGCGTCTGCAATGCACCTACCAGCAGCTGCGACCGGCCAACCACCATCGGATACTAAATAGAGCATTCTATTTGTAAAAAAAAACAGCATTTGCAAGCAGGCAACCAACTCCGCTTCCTCTCAAAATGCTGCTGAGAATCGCAGAATTTGTTATTAACGCCCAGCATTCAGCCTGTCGTTGAGAATCGCATACGAGTTTGCCGTATACCGCTGTGGCGGATAAAACATAACGCAGCCAATGTGAAACATTCCCACTGATACTGCACGATCATTGCTGACTGCAGGAATGTAAATGTAACGAAGATTGCTATAAAACATTCCAGTTTCGTCCACAGATTTTAGACACAAATTTGGAAGAAAAACCAAAGCAGCTCGACTTAGAAACCTCAAAACGTATGATATTTTACCGCTACGCCATTTCAGTTATCTAGCACATCGAACCAATCGCCGCTTTGAATGGATATTTTTGGCATTTTCATGTATTTATTTAGCTGACCACACAGCTACTGCTGAAGCTTTCTCGCGGTCAACTCCTTCTGTTTATTGTCTTCCTTTTGGAGGTTCCATGCTCCAACAGCACCTACTTAAAGTCAACAGTGGAAATGAACATGCGCATCCTCTCCATTTCAGTTCGTAAGTTTGTCTTGCAATACATTTGTCTGATTTTCGAACCTTGGTCATGATGGATGAATCCACGGAATTGTCAAGGACACCTAATATCACTTGATCATTAATCCGAAACATGGTGGAAATGAAGCGCGCTGGTTGCATTAGAGCACAACAACTGCGCTTCACAATTCTACTTAAATTCAATTTCAAGGAAACGAGCGCAACGAACAGATTAAGCGACCTCATCAATTCTGTGATCAGGTCTGAACGAATAGGCAGTGGTGGAAGCCGTCAGCAAACGGAGACACAATCGATTCGACTCATCCGCATCGATGGCTACCCCTCTGAACAGCACCGGGCCTTGAATTCCAGCATCTCCAACAATCACTGGCGCTGCTATCAACTGTGATGGATAAGCGACGATTGTCGTATGTTCACCGTTATCCTAAAAATATCCTGTTAACAGTACTACCTACAAATTAACTATTTTCATATTATCTACAAATCAACTATTCTCATATTACCTACAAATTAACGATTTTCAGTGTTCACAACGCCACCTCTAACCATCTTAATGAGCAACGTGCAATGATTGCTCGGGTTTTGAGTAGATAAATGAGTAATCTAAGAATGAATGGGCGAAAATAATACGGACACATCTGGAGCCATACATATAGCGAGCGCTAATAACTCGCTTATGATGGACTGCAGTTCTGAAAGCAATTGTCCCAATTGTTCCTTATGAGGCATTCTGTCTGAGTTTCAAACTGGGATTCGCTGTTAATGAAGGTTTTTGGCGCTTGCAACTTGTCCGTGAAATACGTTAAGCGCGCTAAAGCCGATATTACGCCTATTTTGAGAATAAAAAAATTCCTCAGTTCAGCATAAATTTATACTTTACGTGTTTTATGAAACAAAACTTTAATCAAGAGGGATTATAGTAGACAATTGTCGCCCTAAAAAAGTGAACCCATTAAGAATTCCACTGAACCAAAACTCTTCCGAAGCAGTAGTGTTTCGGTGAGTCAACGTACCACCAAAAAGTGACACAAAACAACAAACAGCAGTGAATGGATATTTTTTTAGGTGTAACGCCCGTCAAACAAAAAACTCGGAAGTGGCCTTTGCCACATATTCGTCTTCCGCAACCCGCCCCCTAAAAGAACATGGCGCACTGTTCGCGACACGTTTAATGTAAACGCATCACCTTAACAGCCAATATGCTCATGCGTAGTAAGCGAACTAGACGTGAAAATAAACTCTTGCCACAATAGATGCATAGACAAACGTAGAAGTACGGCTTCACACGCGTCAGATCAAACAACCAAATGTTATTTAGAACACGCAAGATCAAAAAGCGACTCATACATCAATTATGGATGTTCTGGTCTATGGCTCACATCCCTCCCACCTTCCTTTCCCATTCCCCCTCCTCCCCCCTCTCTTCCATCTGTGGTTTCCATGTCATTAAAAGAGTAAAGCATATCAGCATTGTAAAACTTTGGAAAATACAACACACAAGTAAATAACAAAATGACTGCAATGAATCATCGGCTTAATTGAAAGAGCTATAATTAAGCTTCCAGAAGACGATAATTCTATACAGCCTTACCAAACAACACGTTCCTCAGAAGACCGTCTAGAATACTGCAAGGGACAGAACGACGAAGCGCGAGAAGGAAACACTGTCAACAAAACATTTATCGAGATACAAATATTCTGAGCTGACAGCAATAGCCGGGAAGAACGGTGGTGGTAAATAGCTGAAAGTTGCGGAATATAAACGTACAATATGAATCGCTGGAATAGTTAAATTAAAAACGAAATAAATACGGTGCGAGGATAAAGAGGAATATGACTTATTCAAGAACGACGAGTATAATTCTTTCTGACGTAATCTGAAACGGCGGAACAAGCACTCGCCAAAAAACCATAGGCGCAGACTAGCTGCTTCAGAAAATCACATATCTTCCCCTCGAATGAAGTGTTTTCCGCGCTGTGCATTTTTCACTTAAAAAAGCTGGTAATTCCTTATAAAAAAGATATATACCGTCGGACAGTACTCATTTCGGACTGCTAAGCAAATCCTCATCGTGAAGGGCTAAAGTTGAGGCATCATTTCACCCTCTAGTTCGGAAGTGCTCGAAATGATAAAAATTTATACGCGATTTTTCGTTTCCATTTCCGTCTGTTTGTCGAAACGCGCTGACCAACAGTAATTTCGCTAGGCACAGCCTCTCTTTCGGTGCTAGAGTCTTGCCGGACCAAATTTGGTCTTTAGTACAACTAACAAATATGCCCATATCACTGTCAAAAGCGACACAAATGGAAGACAACTTCCTCTTTTATTACAACGTCGGCAAAATAGGCACCACTGAGCCGGTCACACATTCTGTTAAGACAAGCGACATCAATCGCATCAAACGATGCGTTACGCCAGTCTTTCATTCTGCGCCGAAGGACAGCCTCCGTTGCATGCGATTTGCTAGGAAGGGGGATGACGTGTTTATCCCATTCCGATGGGCGAACTAATAGAAGTGGTTCCGCATATGGACTGTGATTGCGTTTTCTGCGCTGAGTTCAGGAAGTTAAACTTGCACACCGAAAAGATCTACAACCTATTCAGCGGCACTCCACTGATATCGAACAGTAGGCATTACTTCAATACCCTGCAGATGTCGGGTGGATGATTCGAAACGAGAATGGATGAATATTCTACGAAAACGATGGAATTCTGTAACGTCAGTGGCATTTGGACTAAGAGACATCGTCCATGAAAAGGGTGTTACATACATCACTTCTTTCCCGGGCGGGCTTTTCAATAGTTTAAACGGACTTGTTGCGGCTTAACGTCACAGTTAACAATGAATGGAAAACGGTGATTCCGTACGGAACAATACTGCCGCTGATAAACAACCGTCATTTATTTCGAGTGCATAAAATGTCATCAATAAAGCATATCAATAGGACATCAATGAAGGCCACACCCTTATCGGTTGTACGCTATCTTGTAACGCTTCAAATGTACAAGGCACAATTCAGCATTGATTCCCCATAGATCACTGAATGCTCCAATAGCCGAAGTCTAGTTTTGTGCTGCAATTATTACACGTTCGGTCGCAATTATTACACGTTAGGTCATTATCAGTTCAAGCTGCTTCGAGAACCATCAGTTGCGCCTGCTCTGTGCTTTTTTGGTCCTCAGCAATAGGTAGGTGCACACATCCTCAGAAGACCGTCTAGAATACTGCAAGGGACAGAACGACGAAGCGCGAGAAGGAAACACTGTCAACAAAACATTTATCGAGATACAAATATTCTGAGCTGACAGCAATAGCCGGGAAGAACGGTGGTGGTAAATAGCTGAAAGTTGCGGAATATAAACGTACAATATGAATCGCTGGAATAGTTAAATTAAAAACGAAATAAATACGGTGCGAGGATAAAGAGGAATATGACTTATTCAAGAACGACGAGTATAATTCTTTCTGACGTAATCTGAAACGGCGGAACAAGCACTCGCCAAAAAACCATAGGCGCAGACTACCTGCTTCAGAAAATCACATATCTTCCCCTCGAATGAAGTGTTTTCCGCGCTGTGCATTTTTCACTTAAAAAAGCTGGTAATTCCTTATAAAAAAGATATATACCGTCGGACAGTACTCATTTCGGACTGCTAAGCAAATCCTCATCGTGAAGGGCTAAAGTTGAGGCATCATTTCACCCTCTAGTTCGGAAGTGCTCGAAATGATAAAAATTTATACGCGATTTTTCGTTTCCATTTCCGTCTGTTTGTCGAAACGCGCTGACCAACAGTAATTTCGCTAGGCACAGCCTCTCTTTCGGTGCTAGAGTCTTGCCGGACCAAATTTGGTCTTTAGTACAACTAACAAATATGCCCATATCACTGTCAAAAGCGACACAAATGGAAGACAACTTCCTCTTTTATTACAACGTCGGCAAAATAGGCACCACTGAGCCGGTCACACATTCTGTTAAGACAAGCGACATCAATCGCATCAAACGATGCGTTACGCCAGTCTTTCATTCTGCGCCGAAGGACAGCCTCCGTTGCATGCGATTTGCTAGGAAGGGGGATGACGTGTTTATCCCATTCCGATGGGCGAACTAATAGAAGTGGTTCCGCATATGGACTGTGATTGCGTTTTCTGCGCTGAGTTCAGGAAGTTAAACTTGCACACCGAAAAGATCTACAACCTATTCAGCGGCACTCCACTGATATCGAACAGTAGGCATTACTTCAATACCCTGCAGATGTCGGGTGGATGATTCGAAACGAGAATGGATGAATATTCTACGAAAACGATGGAATTCTGTAACGTCAGTGGCATTTGGACTAAGAGACATCGTCCATGAAAAGGGTGTTACATACATCACTTCTTTCCCGGGCGGGCTTTTCAATAGTTTAAACGGACTTGTTGCGGCTTATCGTCACAGTTAACAATGAATGGAAATCGGTGATTCCGTACGGAACAATACTGCCGCTGATAAACAACCGTCATTTATTTCGAGTGCATAAAATGTCATCAATAAAGCATATCAATAGGACATCAATGAAGGCCACACCCTTATCAGTTGTACGCTATCTTGTAACGCTTCAAATGTACAAGGCACAATTCAGCATTGATTCCCCATAGATCACTGAATGCTCCAATAGCCGAAGTCTAGTTTTGTGCTGCAATTATTACACGTTCGGTCGCAATTATTACACGTTAGGTCATTATCAGTTCAAGCTGCTTCGAGAACCATCAGTTGCGCCTGCTCTGTGCTTTTTTGGTCCTCAGCAATAGGTAGGTGCACACATAGAGCGAAAACCTATTTAAACAGATAAACGCTATCGCCAAAGGGTTGAAACGAGTGGTCTTTTGTTTGAAACAAAAAAGCCCACGTTGCGATGCGGGCGCAGCAGTCCGAGCTTTAAGTGGTCGCTATCCCGCCGATTTACTAACTGAATTAGGCAATCTAAAGTTTACCGAGAAGCGTCGGAATTCATAGGACGTTCGAATTAGCACAGTTTCTCCCTATTTTGCCTTCTGCGGCTGAAGGCGAACACAATTCAGACACTGCACCAGATTTGCGATTCGACCTTCTAATTTTCTGATCCCACAGCTTTCGCTGCAGTTCAACAACAATTTTGCCAGCCTCGTTCGTTGTCGACGAGCATTTTACACATATCGCGCCAGGGCTATGCTGAGTACCCCAAAAAATTGCTCCCACAGCAAATGAAAACACCCCAAAAAGAGCCAAAAGCGCACCTCAATGAAGTTCTACTGAAGACGTCAGATGTGAAGAATACCAAATGCGAAACCTGGCGTTCGCCTACTTTAAACATCACGCTTCCGCACCGTACTCTGACAAATGAGAAAGCACCCTCAGCTTCACGTTCAGTATGATCGCAGCTGTTTATTCTTAGCACACACGTTCACACACAATAATTAATGTTGAGTAGAGCAGAAACAACATGAGTGCATATAATCACAGAAATACGACCCTATTTGCATTAGAAAACGACCAATCAAAGATATTTTGATCTGAGGATCATACAAATATGAAAGCGAATAAATGTCAGATGCTAACTACAGCGAGAAAATGAGTGGGTAGCAAATTCAGCTTCTGTATAAACGCGAGGAAATTGGCTACAGCTATGGCATGGACTTGCGTATGCACGCCTCCAAGATTTCTATGCAGAAAGTTAAACAAAACAAACGAAGCAAATGTGTAGATATAAAGTTCTGTGCATATAAAAAGTTGCGTTGAGATGCTATAACGTCATTGCGTTCACGCTTCAACCCAACCCACCATAATCATGATTATCTTCCCTAAACATGATCATCAAGTCC
The DNA here is from genome assembly GCA_000803305.1 of Toxocara canis. NCBI lineage: Eukaryota > Metazoa > Nematoda > Chromadorea > Rhabditida > Toxocaridae > Toxocara > Toxocara canis. Next base: position 103,905 of record JPKZ01001702.1, read on the forward strand.
GCGTTTGCCAAACGACAGCGCCTTT
>JPKZ01001704.1:28069-40957 GCA_000803305.1 Toxocara canis
CACCACCGAGATCAATGAAGATTTTGAGCGTTTGACAAAAACTTCGAAACCTCTCAAGAAATTAGCGTAGTTTGGATTGATTCGGAAAGTCGATTTGTATATACACACCATCCCCAGCTGATCAAAGTAATCATTAACTGTTCCCAAATGTCGTTTCTTATTGGATTTCAAGTCATCTCATTCCATTTCTTTGAACGGCATCGTTTTCTTTAATTTTTCTGCCATCTTTTTCATTTTTAGCAAAATTCATAGTTGTTTGAGGCGTCAAGTCAACCAGAAATTTCTATCAGTCTCTCTTTGTTCTCCAAAGTAACAAAAAGTATTCATGCAAAAGTTTGCATTGTTGCAGTTGTTTCCGAAATTTTCCTTCCAACTTTCCGTATGTTCATTCAATATCTGGCGCTTACCACGACATCAGTTTGGCGCATGATCTCATTAGTATCATAATTTCGATGGTCCCCGAAACCTTTATGAACCTCATTTATGACCTCCATTCTGAAACAGTTCAAAAAGATGGCGGCAATACGGAAAGACCCAACTCGGAATGTTTTGTGCTTCATCTCCACAAAGCATAAAAAAAGATGAACCAAGAGATTTTAACAAACCCGAACTGACTGATACGAAAGATATCTAATATCACATGCGTAAATCGTGAATTCCTCTGAAGTTCCAGCTGATAGGCGCTAAGATTACATCCTTATAGGCAGAAGAAGGCTAAAATTTTGGCTCGATGGATGGAAGGTAGAGCTGTCGCGACCTTTTTCTATGGCATAACATAGAAATGTCATTTTTGGAGTAATAAGAAGTTTCTCCACTAAGAAAGAGGAGATGAACAAGTTGAATATGCGAATCGATAGTGGATATCATAGGGATATCAGTAATTGCTAAGATCGACGCTTGATGCCAGCATTCCTGGCAGATGATAGGATGAATCGGCTCCATTTCTGGCGGCATGCCTTTCTTGATTTTTGCGGAAAGATCGACGAACTTTTTTTTTTTGAAGTTCATTGCGCGCTTCACTTTGGTATTTGTCTTTAAGAACTCATCAAAATTGTCCATTCTAAAATAAAATTTCCGCCTTTATACGGCTGGCTTGTTTGTGGTAGCAATTGAATGAAGTGAGAAGGAAGGCCAATCACATTTTTTTTCGTCCAGCGTGATGTAATTTAATGCCCTAAATGCAACCTAATTAGGCAGCTGGGCTAAATGGACAACACTGAATCTAGGCGCATGTGGGGCTCGAAAGATAAGCGGACTAGTGATGTGTGCTGTTTTGAAAAAGCTGGCCAACGTTAAAAATTCTATAATTCTCCTTCCGTTACGATCAGGAACGATCACAAAATTTCATTGAAATCTGAAGTATCATATTGTACTGTGGTTCAAACTACAACAATGAGTATCAATTCCGTAGAACGATAAGCAGAGAAAAAAGATTGAGGACGACGAAGAAAGAGTGAAAGAAAGTTGTGCAAGCGCATAAACGTTATTTCGTAAGTCTTTCCCCAGTTGCCACAACTGGATTATTGACTACATTTTGGGTTAACGCTAGCTGCTTGCTGCTCGTTGTGCATGCTTCGGCCAACTAGTTCGACAATCATTCAACGACCAAAAACCATGAAGCCATCCGTGCTGGCATGCTCATTTTTCGTATTTCCTTTAGCTGCACTGCTTTTACATAATGATCTTTGAACGACAGTCGAATACAACAGCTAGGAGATGAATGGATGGATGCTCACATAGCCGATATAGTAGGCACTTGGCATGAATACACACAAGCGATACAAAGGCAGCTGTAATTTCATCGATTCCCATACCGATGCAGCTGACAACCATGCCCGCGCATGATTGTTTTGACCAGTTTCGGAACGCCTGGTGATCAACCTCCTGGCGACCCGTCGAGTAAGCAGCCGGAATCGAATCCAGGTCTTCCCGCATACGAAGCGGGAGCTCTACCACTTAGCTACTGCCCTTCGGCATAAAAACATAGATAAGTAAATTCAGCGTATGCAAAACGTTTTTTACAGTGGAAAAAAGATCATGAAGATGGAATGATTTTGAAAAATCCGGCTTTCCTCGAATTTTTCTTCCGCTTGTGTGATGTTGTTGTTTTTCTGACTGTTTAATGAGCACTACTTTTCTCGCTTGAATAGATTACAAATCGCCAATTACAAATTTATGAACAGCGCAGCTGTGTTTCCCATTTGTTGCACTTCATCGGCGTGGTTTGATAACAGCTTCTTCTGTGTTCCATATACTATGCGTCATTCGTTCATAGCAATAAAATTACGTCAACAGCACGCAGTATTTTCGTGTAGATATTTCGCCATGTATACGTTCTATCTTCCCGATCGCTTTCAACTCATAAAGCAAGCAAGAAAATCGCTGACACCAAACTTCCTTTGTATATTCTATGCCAATGCAAAGGATTTTAACACAAAATTCTGATAGGACCTATAAAGTTTATTTTAAGCTCTATGAAATATATTATGAGTGAAAGAAGTAGTCGAGAAAATACGTTCGCTTTCTACTTTTTTTTTTAAACGAACAACATATTTATTGCGAACAAATGGCTCATCGTACTGCTTTCCGTTACTCCGATTCACTCGTTCTCTGTTCCAGTTAGTTTTCGTGATCTTCCATACAAGATCAACCCATCTCGATACAGTTTGACCTCCACTTATTTATCTTGCCAAATGGCGGTATCCAATGCGTAAATCGTTTTGCCACCCATCTAAACTTTCTCATTCCCGTTTCGTATATTTTGAGTCCTTCACTTTCGTTACTCGTCGCAGCCATTCGTTTCCTTTTCCCATCATTAAGCTTCATTGTTGTGCTTATCTTTTTAATTCTTTGTTATACCATTACTAAAAGTGTACGCACTTTATAGTTGACCACAACATCTGTCTCTCTCTCTCATAGAAAGCCATTGGCATCGCTCTTTTTATCGAAGAGTTTCCTCCTTACCAAGCTTTTTTGATGGTAGAAGTCTTTCGGTCAGATAGATAATTTCGCTTACGTTCTCACTCTTTTCCCCTATGACAATAATTATGACTTCAATTCTCGGCTGTTCGTCAGTTTCATTATGGAGGGCTAGTTTAGTTAATTGAAGCCATTTAATATGACGATTAAGCCACTTCCCCATCTCAACTGCGATAATTTTTTACCGTCGACATTCAGGCAATCTTCCCGACAATCTCGATCGTTCTGCCAATCTCGATCGTTCGGCCATACTTTTTGTTGACTTCCACTGATTCTTTTTTCGTGTATGAGGATTTACACTGGATTTCCTGAAGGGTATGGAAATTGCCCAAGGGTAAAAGACGTTAAAAAAATCCCGGCGCTCTTCACGGACTCCCAAAGGGAGGTATATTCAGCGAAATCGAAGGCTTTTTTAATAGCGTACAGGCAGCAGATATAGATGGAAGTTGCACTCCAGTCTTTTCGCGCAATATGGCAAGGATGTGGATTTGGTGAGTCGTTAGCTTGCTTGTTCGAAAAAAAGAAGCCCCCTGTTGGATATCTTCAATTTTTTTTCCGATTTTCTGCTGTAATCTTTTGCAAAAAACCTTCTAGAAGCACTTTAGATAGCCCATAGAACGTTAGTTTATTCGATATCTTGCAAATTGCCTTTCTTCGGTAGCTGGATTTTTTTTTTGGAGTAAATGATAAAGAATTTGTGCTCATTAATAGTTCCCTTCCGTCTTTAAATATTTCGCCGAATCTGTCGATACCTGCTGCTTTCTCACTTCTCATTTGTGCGATCACACTTCATTGACTTCACAGTTAGATGATGCAGAAATTCTATATATTCTTCATTCGTTCAGCCACCATGGAGCGCATATATTTGGATTAGACGCACACTTGTTCTTCTAGTGGCCATCACTTTAATCTATGCGCTCCTCGGAGGGTGAGATGAGGAGTATATGTTGGCGTTCCGTCATTTCGAAACATTAAATCCTACTCCAACCACCAAGAGACATCTGACCTTCTCTTCGGCAATTTTTTTTTTGGAGTAAATGATAAAGAATTTGTGCTCATTAATAGTTCCCTTCCGTCTTTAAATATTTCGCCGAATCTGTCGATACCTGCTGCTTTCTCACTTCTCATTTGTGCGATCACACTTCATTGACTTCACAGTTAGATGATGCAGAAATTCTATATATTCTTCATTCGTTCAGCCACCATGGAGCGCATATATTTGGATTAGACGCACACTTGTTCTTCTAGTGGCCATCACTTTAATCTATGCGCTCCTCGGAGGGTGAGATGAGGAGTATATGTTGGCGTTCCGTCATTTCGAAACATTCCCGAAATTTGGATCGGGCATAAAAATTCCCGAAATTTGGATCGGGCATAAAAATTCCCGAAATTTGGATCGGGCATAAAAATGGATGATGAGCAGAGAAAGCAAAGATTTCTCGTCGAAAAATTTTGTTCACTCGCTTCCTTATTTCGCAGTAGCAATGCGCAATGTACAGACGGATTACACATTGATATTTATGTTGCCGATTTGTTCGATTTGTGTGTTTGATTAGGTGCATATCATTGATATCCCTTATCATTCACCAAGTTTTTTTTCGAATTGCTTTTCAAATGAAAAATTCTAGTTAAAAGTGTCAGAAGCCAGTCTATATGTATTTGTTTGTTTTGTTTTGTTTTTTTTTTTTAAATCTTAACGAAGAAATTTCCAATCCATCACTAAATGGCGTAATGTGTGCTCGAATGTGGCATATCTCCTTTAACCGGTTGGTTCGCTGTTACGTAAAGACATCCTCTATGCAAATTTCGTATTTACTCTCAGAGACTAACGCCATATGGTAAGTTCATAGGCGTTAAATTAATGAACAGACTTTTGCCGGTTCCATTTATGTCAACGGCCTGACGCCTTGTAAATGAATGATGGCGTATGAAAAAGTGCTCTGGGACAGTAGATGCTGTTAGCGTTTAGTGGATCGATGGTTCCATTGCCTTTTCACCTAACTTTTGTCCGTTCAGTCACATCGAATTTAATTTTGGCGCATTTTCAGTCCCTTCAACAAGACGTTCGTTAGCAAAGTTATGCGCAAATATGCTCAACATGGTCGCATGAAGATTAGGGTTCAGGCTCGTCTCTTGCTCTTCGGATGTCGACATGTCGATTCGCCGTTGCTGTGCTGGGCATAGGACGGGGTCGAGACCAGCAACTTTATATAACGAATTTTTTAATAATTTATATTAAGCCAGCCGTTAAAATCTATACTTCATAATTAAGCTTAAAAGTATCTCTCATCAGATATGTTCTAAACGATTTTAAGTTTTCGCCAAAATGTGTTTTTATGTCTAAACAACCATATATGATATGATCTTTAGGAATAAAAAACGTTCGTCCAATAACCGATCCACACAAACGGGGTTGTATATGGTTCCGGACATGTCATTTTCACCTTTACATTCGGTATCCAAAACAGAAATATGTAAGACAAATACCTAAAGTGCTATGAGGGCAGGTGTAATAGAAGTTGCTAAATGCATCCACGTCACATTTCGTTGGATGCGTATGCGTGAGAAAAGTGGTCAGCGTTATAGTTTTTACCACCACCGAGATCAATGAAGATTTTGAGCGTTTGACAAAAACTTCGAAACCTCTCAAGAAATTAGCGTAGTTTGGATTGATTCGGAAAGTCGATTTGTATATACACACCATCCCCAGCTGATCAAAGTAATCATTAACTGTTCCCAAATGTCGTTTCTTATTGGATTTCAAGTCATCTCATTCCATTTCTTTGAACGGCATCGTTTTCTTTAATTTTTCTGCCATCTTTTTCATTTTTAGCAAAATTCATAGTTGTTTGAGGCGTCAAGTCAACCAGAAATTTCTATCAGTCTCTCTTTGTTCTCCAAAGTAAGAAAAAGTATTCATGCAAAAGTTTGCATTGTTGCAGTTGTTTCCGAAATTTTCCTTCCAACTTTCCGTATGTTCATTCAATATCTGGCGCTTACCACGACATCAGTTTGGCGCATGATCTCATTAGTATCATAATTTCGATGGTCCCCGAAACCTTTATGAACCTCATTTATGACCTCCATTCTGAAACAGTTCAAAAAGATGGCGGCAATACGGAAAGACCCAACTCGGAATGTTTTGTGCTTCATCTCCACAAAGCATAAAAAAAGATGAACCAAGAGATTTTAACAAACCCGAACTGACTGATACGAAAGATATCTAATATCACATGCGTAAATCGTGAATTCCTCTGAAGTTCCAGCTGATAGGCGCTAAGATTACATCCTTATAGGCAGAAGAAGGCTAAAATTTTGGCTCGATGGATGGAAGGTAGAGCTGTCGCGACCTTTTTCTATGGCATAACATAGAAATGTCATTTTTGGAGTAATAAGAAGTTTCTCCACTAAGAAAGAGGAGATGAACAAGTTGAATATGCGAATCGATAGTGGATATCATAGGGATATCAGTAATTGCTAAGATCGACGCTTGATGCCAGCATTCCTGGCAGATGATAGGATGAATCGGCTCCATTTCTGGCGGCATGCCTTTCTTGATTTTTGCGGAAAGATCGACGAACTTTTTTTTTTGAAGTTCATTGCGCGCTTCACTTTGGTATTTGTCTTTAAGAACTCATCAAAATTGTCCATTCTAAAATAAAATTTCCGCCTTTATACGGCTGGCTTGTTTGTGGTAGCAATTGAATGAAGTGAGAAGGAAGGCCAATCACATTTTTTTTCGTCCAGCGTGATGTAATTTAATGCCCTAAATGCAACCTAATTAGGCAGCTGGGCTAAATGGACAACACTGAATCTAGGCGCATGTGGGGCTCGAAAGATAAGCGGACTAGTGATGTGTGCTGTTTTGAAAAAGCTGGCCAACGTTAAAAATTCTATAATTCTCCTTCCGTTACGATCAGGAACGATCACAAAATTTCATTGAAATCTGAAGTATCATATTGTACTGTGGTTCAAACTACAACAATGAGTATCAATTCCGTAGAACGATAAGCAGAGAAAAAAGATTGAGGACGACGAAGAAAGAGTGAAAGAAAGTTGTGCAAGCGCATAAACGTTATTTCGTAAGTCTTTCCCCAGTTGCCACAACTGGATTATTGACTACATTTTGGGTTAACGCTAGCTGCTTGCTGCTCGTTGTGCATGCTTCGGCCAACTAGTTCGACAATCATTCAACGACCAAAAACCATGAAGCCATCCGTGCTGGCATGCTCATTTTTCGTATTTCCTTTAGCTGCACTGCTTTTACATAATGATCTTTGAACGACAGTCGAATACAACAGCTAGGAGATGAATGGATGGATGCTCACATAGCCGATATAGTAGGCACTTGGCATGAATACACACAAGCGATACAAAGGCAGCTGTAATTTCATCGATTCCCATACCGATGCAGCTGACAACCATGCCCGCGCATGATTGTTTTGACCAGTTTCGGAACGCCTGGTGATCAACCTCCTGGCGACCCGTCGAGTAAGCAGCCGGAATCGAATCCAGGTCTTCCCGCATACGAAGCGGGAGCTCTACCACTTAGCTACTGCCCTTCGGCATAAAAACATAGATAAGTAAATTCAGCGTATGCAAAACGTTTTTTACAGTGGAAAAAAGATCATGAAGATGGAATGATTTTGAAAAATCCGGCTTTCCTCGAATTTTTCTTCCGCTTGTGTGATGTTGTTGTTTTTCTGACTGTTTAATGAGCACTACTTTTCTCGCTTGAATAGATTACAAATCGCCAATTACAAATTTATGAACAGCGCAGCTGTGTTTCCCATTTGTTGCACTTCATCGGCGTGGTTTGATAACAGCTTCTTCTGTGTTCCATATACTATGCGTCATTCGTTCATAGCAATAAAATTACGTCAACAGCACGCAGTATTTTCGTGTAGATATTTCGCCATGTATACGTTCTATCTTCCCGATCGCTTTCAACTCATAAAGCAAGCAAGAAAATCGCTGACACCAAACTTCCTTTGTATATTCTATGCCAATGCAAAGGATTTTAACACAAAATTCTGATAGGACCTATAAAGTTTATTTTAAGCTCTATGAAATATATTATGAGTGAAAGAAGTAGTCGAGAAAATACGTTCGCTTTCTACTTTTTTTTTTAAACGAACAACATATTTATTGCGAACAAATGGCTCATCGTACTGCTTTCCGTTACTCCGATTCACTCGTTCTCTGTTCCAGTTAGTTTTCGTGATCTTCCATACAAGATCAACCCATCTCGATACAGTTTGACCTCCACTTATTTATCTTGCCAAATGGCGGTATCCAATGCGTAAATCGTTTTGCCACCCATCTAAACTTTCTCATTCCCGTTTCGTATATTTTGAGTCCTTCACTTTCGTTACTCGTCGCAGCCATTCGTTTCCTTTTCCCATCATTAAGCTTCATTGTTGTGCTTATCTTTTTAATTCTTTGTTATACCATTACTAAAAGTGTACGCACTTTATAGTTGACCACAACATCTGTCTCTCTCTCTCATAGAAAGCCATTGGCATCGCTCTTTTTATCGAAGAGTTTCCTCCTTACCAAGCTTTTTTGATGGTAGAAGTCTTTCGGTCAGATAGATAATTTCGCTTACGTTCTCACTCTTTTCCCCTATGACAATAATTATGACTTCAATTCTCGGCTGTTCGTCAGTTTCATTATGGAGGGCTAGTTTAGTTAATTGAAGCCATTTAATATGACGATTAAGCCACTTCCCCATCTCAACTGCGATAATTTTTTACCGTCGATATTCAGGCAATCTTCCCGACAATCTCGATCGTTCTGCCAATCTCGATCGTTCGGCCATACTTTTTGTTGACTTCCACTGATTCTTTTTTCGTGTATGAGGATTTACACTGGATTTCCTGAAGGGTATGGAAATTGCCCAAGGGTAAAAGACGTTAAAAAAATCCCGGCGCTCTTCACGGACTCCCAAAGGGAGGTATATTCAGCGAAATCGAAGGCTTTTTTAATAGCGTACAGGCAGCAGATATAGATGGAAGTTGCACTCCAGTCTTTTCGCGCAATATGGCAAGGATGTGGATTTGGTGAGTCGTTAGCTTGCTTGTTCGAAAAAAAGAAGCCCCCTGTTGGATATCTTCAATTTTTTTTCCGATTTTCTGCTGTAATCTTTTGCAAAAAACCTTCTAGAAGCACTTTAGATAGCCCATAGAACGTTAGTTTTTTCGATATTTTGCAAATTGCCTTTCTTCGGTAGCTGGATTTTTTTTTTGGAGTAAATGATAAAGAATTTGTGCTCATTAATAGTTCCCTTCCGTCTTTAAATATTTCGCCGAATCTGTCGATACCTGCTGCTTTCTCACTTCTCATTTGTGCGATCACACTTCATTGACTTCACAGTTAGATGATGCAGAAATTCTATATATTCTTCATTCGTTCAGCCACCATGGAGCGCATATATTTGGATTAGACGCACACTTGTTCTTCTAGTGGCCATCACTTTAATCTATGCGCTCCTCGGAGGGTGAGATGAGGAGTATATGTTGGCGTTCCGTCATTTCGAAACATTAAATCCTACTCCAACCACCAAGAGACATCTGACCTTCTCTTCGGCAGTAGATGCTGTTAGCGTTTAGTGGATCGATGGTTCCATTGCCTTTTCACCTAACTTTTGTCCGTTCAGTCACATCGAATTTAATTTTGGCGCATTTTCAGTCCCTTCAACAAGACGTTCGTTAGCAAAGTTATGCGCAAATATGCTCAACATGGTCGCATGAAGATTAGGGTTCAGGCTCGTCTCTTGCTCTTCGAATGCCGACACGTCGATTCGCCGTTGCTGTGCTGGGCATAGGACGGGGTCGAGACTAGCTTCGTCGCCTACGTCCTCATTGAGTGCGCCGGCTAGAGCGGCTTTCTGGGACAAACAACAGAAATAGCGCTAAACGTCGAAAAAATAATCACCTTCAATTTCAGTTTCTGAGGCTGATGATTTGGCTGTTATAGCGCACTGAAAATTTTGCAGCGCTCATTAGGTTTTTGGATGTGAACGATAATAAAAATGTTGTGAAAACGAATTCGAGAATTTTTCCGAAAAAATGAACGCCAACGACGTCAACAGTTGAACAGTGTCGCTTCATTATCACCGCTTCACATTACGCTTCACCAGCACCCGTTGGATCACAAATTCGGCGCAACTGTATGCCGATTAAAATGTGCTTCATTTAATTTTTAAACAATCATCCAATGAATTAAATAGATTTGTCTTCCCCATAAAAAACGCGCATCTCATACCAACTTACTGATATGCTTATTGAATAGTTTTTTTCCTCAGCTAAACGATAAAAATTTCTACGATTTTTCATAGTTGATTTGTATTTTTCCATTTTCTGAAAAAGAAAAAGCTGCATTGTTGTTCTATCTTATGTACGTTCGCGGTTCCGTTTTTATCGCATTTGTATTCGAGCATTCATTAAGTCTGTCGTTGTGTTGACCGTTAAATGTTGATAGGCTACGCTGGCCGATGTTTTATTTCGCCAACTGCGATGATTGGTGGGTAAGATTTGGAGTCACATTCATCGTCGACCGGTTCGGCACAACACTTTTTTACTCGTACAGCTGTTCAGTGCTCTATCGAGATGCTTACGTATGTTGCTGATTTATATGGAAGATTCGAACAGCCATCAAGTAAACTAGATAGACCACATTCTACAAAAGAGTAAGTTCGTAAAGCTGAAAAGCAGCAGATTGCGATGAACATATTTCTCTAGTTTTTTTGTCACATGATACGTAAGGCGTTGTGAAACGCTGTCGCGTGCCCTGATATGTGGCGGTCAGAAAATTTCGGGATTCACTGCTCAATAAACACCGTTTCGACCGTTTTCCTGTTTTTTTTGGAGGGGGGGGGGGAACTAGGAATTGGGAGAGGGTGGGGATGGGGTTGGTGAGGGGACTATTGCGCGTCCAACACTCCATTGCGCCTGTAGAAATGGCTGTCCTGTATGGCGTGAAGAGCGGAGATGGGGCGTCTTACTACTACTTACTTAGAATTTGAAGTCTTAGATTGCACGAAGTTTGCTTTATTCCAGCTCGCTTGCTTTTAGCTTTGTAAAACTATCCGGCTGTCCGTTGTTCCTCTCACCATTTATTTCCGCGGTCTTATGACGACATCACCTTTTTTTTTCGGCATAGCGCACCTTTGAATTCATGTTTCCACCTAAAATTTGCATTTCGCACAATTTCAAACATGTAAGCAACTGGAAAATAAAAATTTCGAATAGGGTCCCTTTGAATATTCTCTAGAATAGAACTCACAAACCTCCCTACTGTGAAGCGTGGAGCAGTTATTGTGGCTATTCGTAGTTCATAAAGCCAGCGTTTTTCTTTTTTAAAGTGGCAAGCACTGGCCTATAGCAAAATATGTGCGGCCCAAATTGCGTTAAATGAGTGCGATTTCTCTTGATGAGGTGTTCCTTCGGCCGATTCTGCTATTTGAGAAAATGCCATGACAAAACCGTCATCGGTCGAAACACATTGTACGCACCTACGAATATACACGGCTATTAGCTCACCGTCGACTCCTCACCAAGTCACAGCGTCACATCCGGAGACGTCACATCCTTTGTACTTTCCTTTAGTCAGTCTCAAATCCTTTAATGAAAAAACCTCAATATTTTGATTTTTTCGAGGGATCTAAATCGACGCAGAACGAAATGTATGAGATGAATGGGGAACAGAGAGGGAAAAAAATATGGCGAATACAGTTGCAAAAAGATCTTTGAATGCCTTAAATTCAATCGTTTACTCATTCATCTTGCAAGGTCATCTACAGGTGCTTTTTTCTATACGTCACAATGAGCACACACTGATCTGCACGAAGTTCCCTCATACATAAATAAAGCATATGCGTTCAGGCAATTGTAACTCTACAAGCTTTTTTTCTTGATCTCTATCGGCATACCCGCGTTAGCTACTGTATGATGCTATTCGAACACCACAGTTATGTGTCCCAAAAAGTGATCACTTGCAAGGTCATCTACAGGAGCTTTTTTCTAAACGTCACGATGAGCACACACTGATCTGCACGAAGTTCCCTATACATAAATAAAGCATATGCGTTCAGGCAATTGTAACTCTACAAGCTTTTTTTCTTGATCTCTATCGGCATACCCGCGTTAGCTACTGTATGATGCTATTCGAACACCATAGTTATGTGTCCCAAAAAGTGATCAGCGTAAAATATAGGCCAGTTTATTTATAAATGGACGTATGAGTAAAATGTCATTTTGTTATTAGAAACCCAAATCACCAACAAATTGGATTTTCATGAATGTTTTTGATAACGACTCGTATTCGCTTCTTCCCACTTTCCGTTCAATTTCACAAGAGAAAATCTTGAAGAAGTTCCCTGTCGCCTATCGAACTAAATGAAGTGCATGAGGGTCCCTTCCACCCCTAAGTACTTCATGCCCTAACTCGCTCCTCGCCTAATGTAGATCGATAGATACGAACGATTGAACTCGTGCGAACCTTCTATGAACCATCGAAAATTTTCACACTTTTGCATGTTTCTCCCAACTAACGGTATATATATATATACATATATATGTATATATATATGTATATTTATATATGTATATATTTACATATATGTAATCCGTTGAATACTCGTGGTGGTAAAGTGGCGTACCAAATGATACGCATGGTAAAATAGCATTATGTAGACCGGAACTGTACTGTGCATAATCTGCAGTAATTGCAAAATTCACATATCCTCGCCGACTCATCCCTTTCTCATTTTTTCCTTTTTCGTTTAAAATTAAATTTTTTTTTACATAGCTTCTTTTCGTTCAAAACATTTCATCACTTATCACCTAAATTTCTTTCGCTTCAGGAAGACTCTTTTGGTCCTAAAGTGCACTGAATCGCGCCAAATGG
>JPKZ01001704.1:43964-66939 GCA_000803305.1 Toxocara canis
GATGTCAATAAGAACGATTTTTCGATTGGAGTTAAACACTGTGGTGTATATACTTCAACACTTTTGCCGTTGAAAAGTGGAAAATTCGAAAAAAAACAGCCATTGCAAAAGTTTCTCCGAAGAAGGTGAAGAACTTGAGGGTAAAGGTGCTGTTCGCAAAATGATTATTTTTTTGCGCTTCTTTATGCATCGCTTCGAACATTTTCCGTTTTGGACGGCTGTCTTCTTCGAGAAAATTATCACTAAAAATGGCTCAAATGGAATTGTCAGTAAAAACGAACAATGGGTAACAACGACCACAAATAAATCAGCCATTAAAAGCAGTTGATAATGGGCCTGTTCAAACAAACAGAACGTTTTTGGAGAGTCCATGATGGTGAAAACGAAAAAAATCGGTGCAAAGAGGGCAAATCACGCGTAAAAATTGAAAAAGCTGACAAGGCAAAAAATCTACGACTCGAGGTGAGCTTTACAGGGATGCTGTATAATGGCTTGACTGCCGGGGTTTTGACTGCCGGGGTTTTCCACTCACCCGGTAGCCAATATTAACTGAAGGTCGTACAATTCAACTGGCCTGTTCGCTTCTTCCAAACGTTCGTCCTTACCCAACCTCAAACTTGGGTAACTAAACCTTTAATTAACGTATCGCACCTACAAAGTATAATGATGTACAAAAACTGACACCAAACAATACAATCCAACTAGCATGCAAACGAGTGATAAAGTAAAACCAACAACACTACATAATATGTGACAAAAGATATAAAATAAATTTCCGCCCCACTAAAGCAAACAAGCAGAGCCCCTCCCTGTTCGTGATTCGACCTATTCCAAGCGAAACAAATGAAAATCTCGATCAGGCACTAAGAATCATTTTTGCATCTTTCATATTCCTTTCCTAGATGACCACACTTATAATCGGAATCAAGAGAAAATTTTCTCACACGAAAAAGCGACCTTTAGATAAATCCTACGAAAGCTCAAGGAGATGTCTGCACAATAAGAAGTAATACTATAGCATTTCACAAAGCAAGTAAAAGCAACATGTTACTTGAAAGAAATTAAACAACATAATTCAACGGTAAAGCAAGCCATACGAAAGCCCCACGCTACCACGCGACCTCTGAAGAATGGTTCTCTCTTAGCCTCATGCTCTCCTCTTTTATAAGCTTGACGGGTTGACATCATAATTTTCATGACGAGTTTCTTTTGAATGAGGATATGGCTTCACGAAGAAAGAGGCGCTATGTTACAGTGTCTTCTCCTCTGTAGAAGTCGCTCTCCCGACGCGTTTTTGCCCCAACTTTTTCTTACGCCTGAATCAGCGGAATTTCGCGAATGCATATGCGACGCTTTTTTGCACTCTTGATTTGCTTGCATATTTCTATCATTCAAAATTTCTACAAGCACATTTAAACTTCGCGAGTAGTCGTGACATGGCTGTAGTGTACACCCCAACTCTTTTTCAAAAACTTCTTCTACCAGTGAAGCTCATTCAGTAACACTCACGGATACTCGCTGAAGTGTTGCCTTTTCAGACTGTGTTCTTGAATATCTTTGAGTGTGAGATATCTCTCTGTCCACATAGACCTATAGACTGGGTCATAAATCCTGTCTCCTGATTACGTTTCATATGTCGAACATCAATCGGTGAAGATATGATGAGGAGTGAATAAATCTACGAAGAGGGAGAGACGGGCCGGGCTGGTCGATCATGGGGGCTTGTGCTTGCTGGCTTAATCTATATGGTTCACTCACTACTGCTAGCCTTCGTTTGATGTTGGCGTTTTTGCTTCACCAAATAGTGTGTGTCAGCCAGCGCGCATTTCCGTTGCGCTGCGCAGTAGTTGTTCGATTCATACGCTCTGGCTTAAGATGGTTTGCTGTAATGAAGTATTGTCATTCTAGTGGTAGTAAAAGTTGCAAAATTTTTACCTGTACTTAGGGAAAGTAAAGAGTAACTGACCACGAACTCGCTAAGTCAAAAGACGGCCAACTAAATCACATCAAACGGAAATGTGGAAAAGCCCATATTTAAAAGAGCGCAGTGCGACGAATTTTTCTAAGACTCAAGCAGTTCATGAAATACGAAGACTGTGGGCGTTGGAACGGTATTTGGGGACAATTTGTTCCATATTGAACTGATTCAACCGAACCGGGAGTTCGTAGAAATAGTGGAAGTGCCATCCAATATCAGTTTAAGCATGATCATTTTAAACGACTCGCTTGATCTTATAGTTGAGTGCTGGAGCATCTCGCCGAAATTGAGACGCTGCAGTGGAAATACTGATTAGATCAGACCGCCCAAATGTGTGCAACTCTTAGTTCGATCATCACGGGCATCCATTTAATCCTTCGTAAGGGATCAGCAGTTTCGCCTTGATTGTAACTGAAAATTTCTTGACTGTTCATCATCACAGAAAAACTGCTGTATTTCTTTTTTAAACTTTTGTCTCTGTCGAGTTCATCTCTCAATCTGCTGACTTTTCTTTTGCTATTGCTTACTTCATCTTATGACTATAACTGTGACTATGACTATGACTATAAGTTCATCTCAATCTTCTTATACAAAAAGTATAATGCAACCAGATTTTTAAGCTTTTTATTCTTTCCGGAAAATTCTTTCATTTCATCTTAGAAGTTTCTCGTCATAATGTTCATGCTAAACGGACAAAATACTGTCACATTTGATGACATCTTTTCTTTCTATATTCATTCGATTTTAATTTCCTTATTATGTTTTTCATGAGTAGGCAGTTTTGTATGGAAAAGTATTCCCTTCTTGCATAGCCACATTGCTGCAGAGGTGCCGAAGGGCGTAATTGGAAATGAATTTGCGATTCTCAATGATGTGAAAAAAAAAACAATTTGAGACAGCTTCCTCTTTCTTTTGCGAAATTTTTCTCTTTACTTTTCTTTCTCGTTTTTCTCCGATTTTTCAGATCTATTTATGCATTCCTTCTCAATGCTTCCTCTTTTTTTTTTCACTTTTCTGTTTATGTATAGTACCAATTCGCCGGCAACTTTTCCTATTTATGCATGCAAGAGGTGGTCGGTCATCCGTAGTGATTCATGTAAGCTTTTTCAATCCTTTACTTTTGGAAAATTTCTTTTTCAAAAAAATTTCACACTGGATTGAGCAGCGGTAAATTTTTTATGAAGGCACAGTATGAAAACTCGAATCCAAATTTCCGTATTCGGATGACGCATGGGAAGCTTTGTTAGGAAAACTTTTGTCAGAACGGTGTGAAACGTATATTTTGGTGCCGTTATCACTCAGCCTTACTTCCTATTGACGTCACTGCAGAGCCATAAGCCGGGGGCTCGTTTCTTCGGAACGCTACTCCTTCAAATCGCTACTGGTAAGAGTTATGTTTGCATAGAGCCGAATGTCATATGCAACGGGCTATTCCATGAAGTGCCGGCTACTCACGCTTAATTCCAAAAAAAAAAATTAAACTACTTTCATTCCATAGATCATTGTTTTCCCTCAACAAATGGTCACACGTTGTAACTATAAGAAATCGAACTGAATGTAAACAATGTGATATTCCAGTGAGTGAGCAAGCATGCCTGTTGGTCGACTTATGGACTCTGGTATGTGAAGCAGTAGTAAACATGATGTTGCTATCTGGACACAGTGTCAGCGAGCAGCTGATAAAGTGATTAATGAATGTACAGTGAAGATAATTTTGCTTTCAAAACAGTTGAAATGTCACTTAGTAACTGGTACCTCGTGATAAGCTGAAGATTATGAGCTTGTGTTTTTAACGCGTCAACCATAAAAATATTCTCCATAAATAGCTTATTGGCAATGATAAGCATAGTTTATTTGTTCTAAAGGCATCCTATTCGTTGGTTCGTTGATCGATTCATTGATCCGCTCACTGAAGATATAAAGATGCTTACGTTCGTTAATCAGCTCTAATAGAACACTACACGGTTTATGGCTTGTCTTGTCATCGATTTGAACCACGCCATTTGTCTGCTTCGAATTCGTGAATTTATATGCTTGTTATGCGCGCCGAAAAGCTAAAAACTTATTAATGTAAATTGGGAGCTTTTAGCCAATTCGAATTGTGCTCAGTGCAAACACTGACAAAGAAATGGGTTTGTTGTGGCAAATTGCTTTGCCATGAGCGTTCACCACATAGCAATTGTCGATGAGGCGTATAGCTCCAAAGAAAAAGTGTTTCTTTTTTTTGAAATGAATGGTTGCACACTCATCCATATGGCCAAAAGCAAAGTGAGAAGGCAGCAAAGAAAAGAATTGAAGAAGAAAAAAAAACAAAGATTTGCTTTATTACGGTTGACTTTTCTACGAACGACATATGCCAATGGAGATCTGTGATGAATTTTTATGAGTGAATTTGTATATAGAACATATATATATATATGATATATATATACATATACATATATGTATATGCAAAGGGATGCAATGGCAGCTGTGATTTCATCGATCCCCGTATCGATGCAGCTGACAACCGTGTCCACGCACGTTTGTTTTGACCAGTTTCGGAACGCCTGGTGGTCAACCTGCTGGCGATCCGTCGGGAAAGCAGCCGGGGATCGAACTCAGGTTTTCCCGCATACGAAGCAGGAGATCTGCCACTGAGCTACTGCCCATATATATATATATATATATATATATATACATATGCATATTCGTTTTTGCTTTTCATCAGCAAAGCATTAGAACCTTATATTGTTAAGGGACTTATCTTCAGGTTATCGTTGCATATTGCAATATCCTTCCCACTACTATAGTAGGGTGAATCTCGGTTAGGCAGTAAGCCGTTACATATTTTAAAAAAATGTGCTAACTACGGCGAACATTAGTCGGTTATAGGCTACGATGCAGATGCCTTAAAATAAGCGGACAAGGAAGTGAAAAGTTATGACTTAAGAAATATAAACGTTGCATAATTAATTAGCAGTAAGGCGTTGATAAGATCATTACAAAGAATATCAGGGATCAACGATCATAGCGCAACGAACAAATACACTGTTGTTTTAAATAAAATTTTTTAAAATCGTTCTTCAACGATTTTTTTCTCACCTCTTTATACATTTCGCTCATACTCATCATTTCATGACAACAAGGCGAAATTGTCTTCCAGACTTAACATATTTCCTTATAATGATAAAAATTATAATACTAGCGTACCCGGAACAAACTTATCAATTTCAATGAAAATTGAATTTTATCATTGAACTTTTAACGATATTATGCAATAACCCAGATGAGATTTCGTAACCTCTTATTAGGCCTTTGTAAAACGGTTTGAATTAAAATAAAAAATTGTCGATAACTTTATAAGTTTATGCACGCGTGAATTTGTTAAGCATATAAAAGTGCATTGAGAAACTTTATCACTTAAATCCATTATAAAAACTTTTTTTTTCTCGCTCACAGGTGAAAATATGGTATCATTGTTCATGTTTGCTTAAGATGTTTCCATAAATATCCATGGACATTGTTCTCTGAAGTAATTAGGTCATGTGAACTCTGAGTATCCTGGTACGTGGTAGTACTTGAAATTACTTGTTTCCATAAATGAGGGTTTGAAAGCCGCATGTCGACAGGCAGACATGGAAAACTTATGCTTTTTTTTTCAGCACCAACAATCATGATTTATGTCGTCTCATTTGTAAATGTTTCAAGCGTTTCACACTTCCGCAACTGAAAGAATAAAGCGGAAATATTTGCAGCGCCAAAAAAAAAGAAACACACTCTTTTACGAATATTTGATTGCACAAAGATTGCTTCTTCTCCTAAAATAGTTAACTTGATAACAGGGAATGTGAGAAATTATAACACAAAAAATTAAAACAATTATTATAACAATCATAAAAAAATTTTTAATTCAAACAAATTATAACAATTATTATAACAATCATAACAAAAATTTTAATTATAACAAATTATAACAATTATAACACAAGCTTCACCATTCCAATGAGGTGCCAATCAGAAGGTTCATTAATTTTTCCAATTTGAACGATTTTGCTCCGAAATCGAAAAAATTAATCTTTTCGAAGTTTTTTTTGCCATCTCACTCATGTAATGTTCTCCCATTTGTCATGAGTGGTGGTTTTATTGCCTGTTCAACAAGCCAATAAAGGGCTTGATGATGTTGTGGATGAGCGGCGCTGATGGCAACTGATGCACATTTACCATTATTGGATCATCGAACCGAAACCATTTTCTTTTGAATATCCCTACAATACTGCATAAAAACACTGCTAAACTCGAAAGATAAAGATCCTCATGAAAAATCCTCAAAAAACTTTCGAATTTAATTTTTGATGGAAGCAATTTGTGAATTAAAGTTAATTAAACTTTTAGGAGTCATATCGCCTATTCGGAGTAACTATTTCGAAGTTGTGTGGATTATTTTTCGATGAAAACGCAACGATTCCAGAAATATTAAAATAAGTTGTAGTCGTTTCTGTTCAGTGTCATCTTTCGGAGCTCATTTATTCAAATTCATTCAATCATCAAATTCATGAAACTCGTTTTTTTTTGAATCAAATCGAAACCAACGATACTACCCGTTTGCAACTCACCGGCTCACTGCAGTCACATTTATTCATTTGAAGAGTCGCCGATTCGAGCTATTTGAACGGAGATCGTAGCGGTACTCATACATTTTATGGATACCCTATTATCTCTTCGCATAGGAAGGATTTTTAGCTAAAAAAAACTGACTTTTTCTTGTTTAGTTCAATCATTTGGCTCGGCATACCTGAAGACTTAAATGTTTTTCTTCATAGCACTAATTCGTTGCACCGTAGGCTGTCTTCTTTTCAACAAAGAACCTCCGTGAACCGTGTGCGGCTTTTTCTGCTGAGCAACTTCATGACCCAAGAGAAAGAAAGAGAATCGACAAAAATGTGCTACAGCTTGCGAAATGTCCTAGAAATGTGCATTAGTTCTATTTCAGTAGACCTAATTTTATCTCTATTTCAGTAGACCTAATTTTATCTCTATTTCAGTAGACCCAATTTTATCTCTATTTCAGTAGACCTAATTTTATCTCTATTTCAGTAGACCTAATTTTATCTCTATTTCAGTAGACCTAATTTTATCTCTATTTCAGTAGACCTAATTTTATCTCTATTTCAGTAGACCTAATTTTATCTCTATTTCAGTAGACCTAATTTTATCCCTACTTCAGTAGACATAATTTTATCTCTATTTCAGTAGACCTAATTTTTATCACCATTTCAGTATACCTGATTTCTATCGGCGTAACAAAATTTTAGAGCGCGAAATAAATGTCCACAAGAGTTGTGCTGGATCCGAATTGGTGAAATAACTGATGAAGTGTGTCTGTAAGCGCACCTAATAACATTTAGCGCTATTCAACACTAATTTTCTCATATAAGCCATTATATGCGTTTTGGGGTTAACACAGCGTTGTTTGTTTGGTTTTTAAACTGTAGTCGAACGGACCATATATTGCTAACGAATGTGCGAAAAGCACGTAAGGTCTTATCTCTTCTTCTTTCTCCCCTTCTTTAACCTCCTTCTTTCCCTCTCCCTTCCTCAATCCAGCCCACATCTCTATGACATCGCGATTTGCTGTGGATTAACACAATTCTACTCACCAACTAGCGAAAAAGTGACAGACGTATAGCAAGCTACATTAGCCTGAATATGATCTAATTGAACATAAACGGGGAGGGATGAAAACGGGGAGGGATGACGGTCACGGTTTTCAGTAATCTTCCTTTTCTTTTTCTGAACTCTTTTCTTGAGCCTTTGCTTATGTAGGCGGAAGTTCGGGCTCTTGTTCGTTGATCCTACAGCGTTAGGTTTACATAAACTGAGAAACTGACTGAATCCCAATCGCAGTTGGGCTGCTCATGCCCATACCTACGAAATTTTTGGCAAATCACCGTTTCCAAAACGAAATGTGCAAATCACGAGGTGATGAATGTTCTGCTAGTAAAGAGTCCCAGCCGTAGAAAAGCAGCAAATCACGCTTAACTACTCCGCAACTGTTGAATTTAAATTTTCAGTGGGATATTTCTTTAAAGTTATCCGAATTTTAAATTCTTTCTAATGCTTAATGATTAGACGGCTAAGGCCATTCCTCTAAGAAACCAGGAAATTTGTCGGAGTGGGAGAGGAAGACTATGCGTGATCGCAAGCATGGGTTCATTTCTAGGCTTCTCCTTTCATGAAAATAATTACGTTTTTTGCGGGATCAGCTTTACTGTATGGACATAAAGTTCGAGTGCATACGACTATAGATGGGAATTAAACTTGGCGGTATGCTAAAAACGCTTGGAAGAGGTGGAGATCTTCTTATTGCTTCTTTCGAGACGCGCAGATGGGCATAGCGTAGATCATGATCATGTGTATTTAGATCATGTGATCATGTAGATCATGTGTAGATCATCTGTAATCTATTTTGCTGTTGACTAGTATTTGCCAAACATATCTGGTGATTGGCGACGTTTTACTGTCGTATCGGCTCAGTGAGAAAATACACCTGCAGCAGTTACAAGGTATGAACCGTGTACCCTCCAGTTCAATAGCCGTCCCCCAGCTAGCTTCAATCTTCTGAATGCACCTATTCCCACCACAACCCATAGTGCTCAAATACAGTGCCTGGTCCACTCTGCTCCCCCCCTCCCTTCAACGTTTGCTCTCTTTGGACATGCAGCTTCATCCCAACCCTTTCTACATTTGTACCACTTTTGGATGCAGTCCTTCTTCGAAGACGTTAGTTCCTAAAACCCCCTCCTCAATAGAGTGAATTCTCTCCTTCTAACCCTTCCATCTCACCAGAATTAAGTACTTCACTGGTGAGCAGACAGTCTCCAGAAGTAGAGATACGAGAGTTTGCATTATTCGATCTAAGAAATCCAACTGCTCATTAAAATAACTTACCCACTAAATCTACTATTAATTAGCCATTATTGTTTGCTTTGTTCCCAACGAATATTCAAAGTGATTCAATTCGGTGAACGCAAAATTGTTGTTTATGAATATCAGTCATGCAATATCGAACGCAACATCGAATCTCTTATTCGTTTATTCGGCGATCGTTTATCGTGTTGTTGCACTTTGTGACGACATTATCATAAATACGCAAAACATGTGACGATCGCTGAGAATTTGGCCACTTTTCGGGTTATGCAAGATGCAAAACATTATATAAGTGCGTTTTGCAGAAGCACTTTGGAGGAACACGGAAATATTTTGTTCGAATATTTTTCGAAATTGGTACTTGTTATGGGTTATTTGCAAAGAACTGAAACCGTCAGCACGTCTTTGATACAAAACAAATCGTTCAATTTGTCACGTTATAATCTCTATCAAAGCAAAACGATCTTTGCATGCAATTCCCAAGAGGATTGCGGCTGTTTTGCAATAAGCATGTGTTGCGCAATATTTAATATGCAACAGATTGAACGGGAAAAAAATTATGATTGGAATACCAAAGTGTGTCCAGCGAAGAAAGGAGGAATAGGAAGGGGGATGGAGGGAGATGGGGTATGGAGGGGGTGGGGGAACGATTTAGCTATTCATCAAAATCAAACAGCTGAATATTTCATGTGCTATTGAGCGCACAAGTGGTGTTGCTACGTACGAGTGTGTGTACGTTAGTCTCGATTACGAAATTAAAATTGCCAACTGGAGACGAGTCTGCCGTCCCATTTGTTATGTGGCTATAAGGTCTGATAATGTTGGTGCTCACAAATATTAAAATATGAATCCAACGAGTTATATGGCTGCTATTTTAGTTTGTTCAATATGCACCATAACGCATTTGTGGATGTGGAAGATTCTCCTCGTCTTGGCATTGCTCTTTTAAATGAAATAGTATTCGTTTTGCTATGAACAATAAGTATGAGTTAATCTTTGTTCGGTGGTTTTCCTCTTTGCGAAGTTCTTAAGCTTATCCTCGTAGTACGATTCTTTTTTATTGTCAGTTACTGATTTAGCTGAAAGTTTTGTGCGGTATCTCTGTTTATTAAGTCTTACTGCTTATTAAGTCTCTAACTTACTGCTGGTTTATTAAGTCTCTTTATCGTATAGCCCAAAATGCCATTCTTTGTAGGCCATAAGTGCGCATCATAAGGAAGAAACATTCGCATCATGCTGTATGTCAGGTTTTAGTTACTACAAGTGACCTACATTATCGTTTCACATTATGTAAGCGTAATATGCGCATAACAGTTATGTTGTCCTGACTATACTTATAAAAAAAGAAACGGAACATTTGAAAATTGCGAACAGAGAAGTTTATTTTAGTTCAGATATCAAATGATCTCTATTTCGGCCTCGCCTGTCTACCACCCTGGCCGACCGTCGTCTCCTTATGGGTAGCACAAATTGCAGTGGTTCTCCGCAGGATTATTGAATGTGCCATCTAGAAATCTTGTAAGCAATAGGGCGTTCCGATAGCACTCGCCTGACTAGCCTAGGCCGTAAGAGTGCCCCTTATCTCCAAAAAGGGTTGAAACGAGTGGAGAATCCTGCGCTGTCTATCCCGTTTGTGCTTTTCACAAATTAACCCATCTTTCAGTAAACGATATCCCCACTTGGCCTCGTTATTCGGAGAGCATTGTTCTTGTTTTGGAATTTTATAAATTCGATTGCAGGTGAAAAAGTCACATCGATCATTGGCTCAACCTCTGTTTTGAAAGAAAGATTTTTATTTTGACAGACTTGACGGAGCTCATTTTTTGTATCGTGATCATCCGACTGTGAAAGGGTTTGATGCTACTGCTGCTGCGGAAATGACTTAATTGCCAACAAAGCAAACTCCATTAGCGACCGATCTAATTTAAATTTGAAAATGGCAAATTGAAAAAGTTTGACTTATTTCGGCGGAAATGAAGTCGAGAGTAGAACATTGAAAAGTAAACTCATTTCCAGCCCTGTTAATTAATAAGCTTAAACAGGATCGGTAATTTCACCGTTAATAGTGCACCAATGTTTGCACTACATTTAACGCCTGCTTCTGCAGCACCTGCTGCTGCTTCTGTTGAAGCGAATTAGTTGCCGATGACTGCACACTAAGGTAGAAACTTCCGTTTACTTTTTTTTTCTCTTCGTTTAAATGCATCAAGCATAACCTTAAGCGAAGCCAGATTTCTCCATGCGCTTAACAAAGAGTTTCAAGCGTCATGATAAATATGAGTATAGTTGATCTATAGTTGATCAAGCGTTTACTGAAAATGAGTCAATTTTTTCGGTTTTCTATTTCCAACGTTCTTTTCCTCCTATTTTTTTCATATTTTTTCTACTATTATGGTGAAGCGGTTTCGCAACAACATTACGCAAAAAAAAATTAATATTGAAACTTTGAGTACTCTGAAGACAGCTCTAGTTTTTCTCTTTTTTTTTAAAAAAAAATTCAAACCAAAATTTTCAAAGAATTGACCCATTTCTTGACTGACTGCTTCATTAAAATTTTTAAGAATATTTTTTGCTGCTTAAGTTGTTCCGTTACTGAAGTTTTCGGCATGATCCAATAACATTTCATATAATGCTAATGGTAATCATTGAAGTAAAGGTCGTTGACACGATCCGTCTGTTTTCTCTATCAAACACTCTGACAGTTTTTGTCGATTTATTTTTGGTGTCCACCTGATAAAAGAAATTTACCCATTTTATAATCCATCAATCAAATATCTGCCAACATATGCGACTGACAAATTGTCTATCCACAGTTGTTCTCCCTGTTCTTATTCTTCTATACTTCATTCTTTTGATTCTTCTCTAGAGATATATAGGTCTTCTTTTTCACTACGGACTATTCGACCAATTTTTATGGGCCCCACTAACAAACGTTGATATTTAGGTATGGAACATAGTCCAACCAGAAGCAAACGCAGCCAATTATTAACCACATTCATTGCAAAACACACGCACCTGTTTGTTTGATTTTGTGAAACGGAGCCTAATTAATACTTCAGGTGCCAGCTTACTCGGAAGCTTGGATTTAATCAGCGAGTCCGTATGTTCGTTTCAAGCGATAATCTTTTGATGTCTTTACGCGTATTTCTCTTCGCCTGTTGACAAAACGATATAAAACAGCAAAATCGATGCGCTCTAACGTCTAAGTTGCTCCCCAACCTATTGGATGCGTTCAACCGTTTCCAACCTTAGAGGAAGTTGTTTTAAATAGGTGACTCAATGTGGAAACAAATATAACTTCCAGTAACTGCATGAGTGGGCAAATTGGTCCGCTTCGTTACTTCTAAGCTTTTTTATCGCATTCTGAAACGCAGTAAGAGCTGGAAAGTATTTTATCCTTCTCTCCATATCTCCTATTGCGATGATTGCTGAGCCTGTGGAATGATCAAATGGGTCATATTGCTGGGTGTTCATTTCGCTTTTTTTTTGGGTTATATGCGATGCCTCGAGCCATTTTACCAGTGTTTACAAATTAGTTTCATCAAAACGCTTGATAAAAATACGAATCCTTTTGCTGGGCAGAACGAAATATGCTGCTGCTTGTAGCAGCAGATTTCAACAATCGAAGGCTAAAAAAGAAGTGTTAGAAGCCGATCTCGGTGGCTAGAAATCGTTCGGTGTCGTATAATAGCTTACTTCTTGAGCTAGAAGCCACCATGGGTGTGTTGATGGCCGACTGATGTTTCTAGAAGCCTTACAAAAAAAACAGACACCTGCAGTCGTCCCTTGCCTCGCCTTCCTTCCCCCTCCCCCCCTCACCAAACCACCAAACTCAGGAAGAGAATGTTCCTGAGCGGAATTGACAATGTCTAACCCTCACCAGTGTTAAAATGATTGAGGGATAAGAAAGGGATGTCCAGTCATGTCACACACCAGCTGATAACAGCAAGTTGTTGAAATGTCGCCAGTGGATATCAGTAAGTAAGACTTTTGAGGAATGGTTTCCGTCCTTGCGCAACAGAACATTCTACAAAACGTTTCCGAAAGTGTCGCTCCATACAGAAACAACGGACACTTTCGAAGTGCATTGCCATAGCGCCTAAGACAATAACGTCGGAAGCTACGAGCTGCATACGCTTCATCATTAATCTTTTATGTCCCACAACAGCCTCTTTATCTAAATAGCCTTCCTCTGAAGTAGTCCTTCTCTTTGAGCCTAAAACCATACCAAAAATGTGATGTCAATCAACGTCCTTTTGTGAAGCACTAAACAGGTTCCCCTTAGAAAACAAATTAGATGTACACTTCTCTTCACTCCATATGCACGCCTTCTCAAACCCTAAAATTTTCATAAAGATAATTTTGGTACTCTGCTATCGCAATAATTTTAGCATAAAGCAAATTACCTCGATTGATATAAGTCGTCCCATCTGAAGCTGTAATCGAGAGTCGCTTGTCAAGCGTATATGTGTCAAACTGTCAATCGTATACTTGTCGAGCGTGTATATGTATACATATATATATATATATATATATATATATATACATATTTACATATATATGTATATGCAATTAATATTGCGCTGCTACTGTCGCATTCCGTCTTAATATGCAAAGCCTAAAGCATATGAGGAGGCTGTTCTTCTTGGCTTTATTCATTCCTTAATTCGAAGTTTTAATTTGCAAAATCTTTTGTTTCGCATGCCTCGCATAAATAGGATCCGTGTGTTTTTTTACCCTTTCCGAGGCCTTTTTGTTTTTCATATGTTCAGCGTGAATGAAGCGGGGATGATGTCCTTTCACTGAACAGAATAGGAAATCGATTTTATTATCGTATCAACTGAAATCATCACAGTTGAAATGACCATAAATAAAACGTGTTCGAAATTCTTGGCCGTATGCGGTTAGTTAGCTTAACAAATTTGTTCGCTTGTTACATCCGGTGCTATTTAAAAAAAAAATCCACTCAGCGATTTATGCACTTCTTTGACCGTATTCTCTAGAGTTATTGGTCCTTCTTTTTTTCAACGCACATATGACCATAAATACTGCTAGGAGAGCGTTTTGAGTACACCCGAAAAGCTTTGCTGAGGTCCTAACAGGCAATTAATTTGGTTTGATTACGCAATGCATCGTCATTTTTCACAAAAAAAACGAAACCATTGCGAAATTTAAACAGAAAACAAAACAAAAAAAAGAAAACACATTGATTAAAATTCATTATCGTTATTATTACGCAAAAAGAGTTTCCCTTAAATGAGTGTTACGAAATTTCACCAAAATATTGCGAAATTTATCTCAAAGAACCTCCTGAAATCGAATACAATTTTAGCTGTGCACGACGAATTCTTTTTTTTTTTGTCGATGTAACTATAGCTAAAAGCGTCATTTTCAATCGCAAACAACGGCATGAAGCCGGCTTTGCTTCTCATTATTTCACTAGTTTCTTTTTTTCATACATCGTATATGACCCATTGGATTCGTACGGTCTAAAAACGCATCAATTATTATAATTGTTTTTCTTATAAATGAAACGATAAGCGATTATCATCGGTTCCAATCTTTATTATTCGGTTTTTGGCGAAGCGTTTTTAAAAAAAATTGAAATAAGCTGCTTTCAGCGTCTAAATCGTGCGAAGTGGTCTAGCCACCGCATAGGGACTATATAAAATCTTTGCCTGTTTTTATCTGTTTTAATTCTTCGCTTCCAAAACGCTAAAAACGCACTATTCATTAGCTGCGACGAGCATACTAGATAGATGATTGTGTGGATAAATTGCGAAGAACTGCGCAGAATATAAATGAAGTCTTCTTTAAAAGATAAGTGCAACGATCGTGCTCTTTAAATGATTCGTATGAGGAGAAATAAGCGCGGTACAAGACAAATTAATCTTGCGGTTTTATTTAATGTTTTGTTCTTTTCATTTCGCCGAATATATAGATGGCAATAAAATGGTACACAAATATCGACCTGTCGCGCTTTCATTGCTTAAAGCAGTCACGCAGAACAATCGTCAAATGTTCTTGTCATCCATTTTATGCGATCAAAATGTGAGCGATGTAAAAAAAAATTATCTGGATTTTTTTAATTTTAGATATTTCAAAATCTTTTTTTATTAAAATTTTTGTTGAAAAGAATTATTCTAAGAAAAATTATAAAATCGTATATTCTAAAAAATCTTCGAATTTCGCTTTAAAATTCTTTGCCCAAAACATTTGCACCATCTCTTGGATTGTTTTAAAAGCAATGAATTAAGTGAAATACTGTCGAAAAAAGTAATCAACCAATGTATCATTCCTTCATGCCACTTAACAGCTTCCTTTGCTATAGTGGAATCAATTTTCAAGTTAATGTATGGATAGCGAAGAGCGTAGGCAAGCATCGTAGAACAAATCCACTGTTCAGCATCGCATTTGGAATACGGCAAGCATGGTTCGATATGTTGTATGATTTAATTAAGTGCTGAAGAATCCACTGGCAAAATCTGTTTCACCTATTATTATCATTTGGCGTTAAACTCGTTCGTTCACTTCTATGGGTTGTTCAGAAATTCGATCGACTTTTTGTCGCATGCATATTTTGTATTGTTTCGTTATCACTATTAGCATAGGTCGTAAAGGATAGAGATTTCTGCTGACTAGAATGGAATACTAGTAACATTGTATTCTGGAAAAAAATCTATAACAGATTAGTTCGAAGGCAAAAAGCTTGGGATCACTACTTGGGGTCACCACTACTTGAAATTACTTGGGATCAGTTGGGATCATTACTGATCGGCAGATGATTCGGTGATGAGATCTGGCAACGCTACAATAATTCGTTTGAAGTTTCTTTTGTATGACGCAAACACACATGTTTGAGTAGGTGTTCTTGAAAAGAGTTCATTCATAAGCGCTTATATGCCTCAATCATTGCGTCATTTGTTCGCAAATCGCCTTCGCAATTGGCTTGAAAGCATCATATCATTCGATTGCACTAAATAGCCAATCGTGTAACGCCAAAAATAGTAACAGATTTCAATTTTATATCAATGCAGATAATTTTCTGTTTCCGGAAGCTGTCTTTTTAAGCGCGTTTTAGTTATTTCCGGTCAATCATTTTGCTTATGTCGCAACAGCTTTTAATGCAGCAAGCTTTTTCTCGCAGCTAACAATCGTTAGCTCATTTCAGAATTTCAACGAAATTTCTTCAACAATTTGCCATTGGCACAATTACGCGCATTTTACACACGAATGTTCACTGAGTTTTTTATAGCTACACAATTTGTGCGACCAAAAAAAATCATTACGCTTTTTGCAAATTTCACCATCTATATTCGAGATAGAGTGAATTTTATTGTGGGGTATGCATTGTTGGAATGCTTTAAAATGGGAACCAAATTGTAGCTTATTTCCGTTTCGCCGCCTACTACGTTCACAATTTGTCGAATGCACTTAGCTTTACAAAGTTCTATCTCATCGGCATCTTACCACAGCCTCATCATTTCTATTTTTTTTAAAAACGCTTTCTATTGATCGATAAGAACCGTTTAAGAGAACCGTCCTTAGTTTAGAAAATAAATCAATTACAAAATTTTGCTGCCAGAATATGTAATAAAAATATGTAATATTTTTATTGATTTTATCTGATTATACCCTTTTGTATCATCTTTTGTATTATCGTAAAGGTAGTCGTTGCCTATCGACTAAATAAAAGATTCGATTCGATTCGGTCCAACAAATATTTCGAACAATCAACTCTTTGCAATTTTTTTTTTCAAGCATGACAAACGAAGATTTCTCTGCTGCTCAACTAAAAATTCGCATTACTACTACCTTCGATATTTCACCAAGAGGAGCGTTTTTAAAGCCTTCTCATGTGATTAGTTAACATGTGTTTAGTTAATTAACTGACTGATTAATCACCACTCAATAATTGTAGATACTTAAAGAAGTTCATGTTGAAATATATTCGGCAATTCGAGTCGACCGATGATAAGAGTCAATAGTTTACAACGGGGGTCTACTGTAATGCAACAGTAATGTAACATGGAGGCGTTTTGCATAAAACTAGGTTCTCGAGAGCATAAAGTATAGGCGTTTTACACTTTTCGCGCAACTGATAATATTTTATGGGCCTACTGCAATTCACATTGGTATTCATAGTCGATATATTCCGGATAGTTTCGGCTATTGGCGTGCTTGTGAATCATTAGCAGCACATCACTCTTGAAATGTGAATTGAAATTACTGTCGCTATTATTTGCCATTACTTTTACTTTTTATAGCAAATTGACCAAATATGTTTTGCAACACTACGATCATGGTGTGCTGTTCGCAACATTATTTCAGTTTGATAAGCGCAACATTGTTGTTTAATTCGAACTTTTATCTCAGTACTTATTTCTTCGGTTTTCTTAAGTAATTATGAAGATAATTAACTGATAATTTTAGTGAACTTCGAACAAACAAGTTGAACATTTTGTATAAAACTCATCTTAGGGGTGTTAGAGACAGAAAAATCGCGAAAACAATGAAAACTGGTCTCGGATGATGATCCCATTTCCGAGCGAGGAGTTATGTCGCTATTTCTTTGCCTACAGATTGCGGTAACCACATAATCACGTGTGAATAATGAAACCGCCTGCAAACCACCTATGAAAGGACCGCATTTGATGTAACTTGCAATTGTTTCCGCAGGTCAAGCTGCGAAGACGCTGAAATTTCATACAATGTCCTGAAGAGCATTAGTGGCTGTAGAAAATAACAAGAAAAGCAGATAACAGAAGAAAACAGCAAAATAATCGTTAAGTAAACTACAGATTAATTAGTTTCCTTCTTTTGAGAGTGGGTTGGGGGAGGGCGGAAGGGGTTGGATTTTAAGCGTCTAAGTAGACTTCACAAAGACGTACGCAAATATGCGATAAGTAACTTATAGAAAGTTACCGTGAGGTATGAAGTGTATTCGTAAAGATGACATCTTTTACTGACAATCATATGAAAGTTTTCCACAGCGTACGAATTGAACGATTCCATTAAAAATGTGAATGGTCGTCCCAAAAAATGTTATTTTCTTGTTTGTTCGCCTACGATCACTAAAACTAATTATTAAGTCCCATAAAGATGTCGATTTTGTACATCTTCATTTCTTCCACAGCTGCATGCAATCATTCAAGCGAAAGACTATGAAATACGAGCACTGGAAAGCACATATATAACTTATGTTGAATTGACCTCAGCAAACTCATGCATCATGCTTTTATGGTAGCAATTCAAAGAGTGCCTCCCATAAGTGCACACCGTAGTATATTCAGCTACGGCATGAGTGTTTCAGTGCTATTGCCTGTGTTGATTTCGATTTTAGATTAAAGTACAACTTGTTTGTTTTCTTCTTAGTATTGGGAACAATGCAGTCTAGCGAACGATATATGAGAATGTTGGTCGCTTCTAAAAAAAAACGAGGAGCAGGCACCATCGAGTAGATCGAATTTCACGCCAGCAGCAATCAACAATCGCATAGGAGGCGCCTGTCTTTACATGTTGCAAGTTGTTAACGGCAGCGTTCCAATATGAGGGTGCAACGCTGTTGGCCACCACCTCTTTCGTTTTTATACCCGATGAGGTATTGTGATGAACTGTTCTACAGAATATGTTATCTCGACGAGAACAATATCATTTCCGAGATGGCATAAGGAGCGTTTTTTTTCCAACTTTGCAATTTTTTTCAACTTAAATTATTTTCAACTTTGCAATTTTTTTCAACTTAAATTATTTTCAACTTTGCATTTTTTTCAGCTTAAATTATTTTCAACTTTGCAATTTTTTTCAGCTTAAATTATTTTCAACTTTGCAAAGCGTTCAAATCGTCAACGATATCGAAAGCGCCTATTGAATTGAAAATTGTATCGAGAAGCGAAATTTCTATCGCAAACAACAAAAATAAGCCTTTTTGTGATTAGCACATAAAAGATATCTATTCGGAGGACAGAATTCATTACCCTACCTACACTATTTTACTGCGTCGATTTGTATTGTTTTTCGTATGTTTATGAGAGAGAGGGAGAGCTTCTCGCCTCTGCTTTTTTCCTTTCATTGCACTTAAGTTTATCGCATCACACGATTTGCTAGAAGTAGCGCAAGCAAGTTGTGGGCATGTCAATATAAACGTTAATTTTCAACTAATGAGAGCTGAAATGACAAGCTATAATTTATGATAAGCTGGCAAAGTTACCTTATAATTAAATTCTCTAATTACACTCTCTCTAGCGCAGCAGCTGGTTCAAAAATGTTCTGAACGACAATTTTCACGGGTTGTGCTCATGATTTTAGCTTCGGTCGACAACATACATTCGCTTAGCATTGGATCATGGTTGTGATAGCGAAAGCATACATAGCTTACGCGTCAAAAGCTGGACTGTAATTAGTTGGCTCGCGAGTCAACCTTGTCCGTATATCTGTGGGTGTAATAAGTCTTTGCGATATGAAACCGCAGTAGAATGTTGTACTTCCTAGAAGGTAATTTCATTAGCTCATTGTTCCGCTCTATTTGGAAGCCGATAGGTGAAATGTTCAACGAAGCAGATTGAGGTTTAACATTTGCGTAATTAGATGGATGACGTGCTTCGATTGTGTACATCATCCATTGTGAATCATTCAACTGATCTAAGCTATACATATTTGCAGTATGCTCTAGGCGATGGTGAAGCTTGATCGTTTTGATATTGAGTTTAATAACGCCGAGAGTGCTTACTTCGCTGGTCAAGAGATTTCTGGAAAGGTGAGCAATTTGTGGTTTTCTTGAATTTCAGTGCGAAGCTTTCCGTTTTCAACGCATATGCATTTAAGAAACAAAAGAAAATAAAAAAAGATATACTTGAGTGGGCTGAATTCCGATTTTCAAAACATATATTGCAGTACTTTTTCGTATAGTTTTTTCGAAGTCTAACCTTTCGAGGAGCCGCTTCTTTCAATTCTAAGTTTCGAGGAATTCCTCGCGATTTTCACTTCCCTAAAACACTATCATCACTCGGTTAGAGGTGGGAAACGAACGATGACTGGAAAAAAAGGATAAGCCGTTTCATCGAGTCGTTTGTCACCGCTTCCAGTGACAACAAAATACGCTCCTTTTCTCAAGCACGACTTTGGCCGTTCAAGTACTATTCGGTCTATTATACACATAAAAGTTACCCGCTTGAACGCAAGGTATACCCTTCGATTGTAAGGATCTCTTATAAATCGAAAAATTTTATATTTGCAGTCCTCGAAAGTTTTTCTCGATATGATGCTTGTCGTTTCGTCTAGAAGTTCTTTTTTAATATATGAAAGCACAGTTACAGCATTATCATATTTGAATTGTTTTAGTCGTTAATTGTTTCACTTCGAGCAACGTACGCTTAAGTGAGCATCGCATGCAGCCAATTGAATCTTATATGACGAATTTGCTGCAAGCATATACAGTACTAAGAGCCTTTACAGTACTAAAAGACTTTACAGTACTAAGAGCCCTTACAGTACTAAGAGACTTTACAGTACTAAGAGCCTTTACAGTACTAAGAGACTTGTAGTGGCTTTTCTTTTGTTATTTCGAACTCAGTTTAAGTAGATAATCGTGCTAGAGATAGGAATAATTACAAAAAATGAACTTAAGATTACCTTTGTGAGCGTTCGTAATTTGATCGGGTTAGATGTTTCAGCATGATGCGACAAGTAAAACCTTCAAAAGCTTTTGATGACTGAAGTTCCGCGAAGAGTTGAAACCTCGTTCACCATTAACTCCAGATCGATAGTTACAAGGATGATCTTTAACACTTTCCCCGCAATAAGCATTTCTTCTAGCCGGCTCAATGAATGAGAATATCTCACATTCATTGACGCATCATACTCTTTCTGCATCTGAAGACATTCTACCAGCTAACTGGCGGGATACAGCGCTTCACCTTCATGTGAGCATCCATCGATGTGTTTAGCTAATTATGCAGCAATATAATATAAAGCACAGTGACAATGGCGTCATCAAATTAGATTATAAATTGCTGAGTAATACTGAGCGGGCCGGAACTGATCGCCTCTTGCATTCGACGAAATATTTATTTAAATTTTCATTGCTCTTTGGTTTTGCATACTGCGAAGGGGATTGTGATGGAACCGCTTTGAAAGATTTAGAAATAGAGAGTTGGAAAGATCCTCGCATTAATTTTAAATAATCTTTCGAGGGATCGCTTAGACAAAACATTGGAAGGCAGCATAATTTCGTTGACGAAACGTTGTGAGGTGTTCGGATGATGCCAAAGTCACTATGAATGATCACATTTGTTGCTGAAATTTGCCTTCATTGTTGGTGATAGTTGACGTCTTCGCTAAACTTTATTGGCATCATGTTTCTGCTCATGTGTCAAAGCATTTAGACATTTCTACATATAAGCCTGTTGTTAATGCCGTTTACTTTCAACGACAGATAGCCAGCCTGTCGTCAAATACCTTCAGCCTCGTTATAAGAAGTTCCTTTTTCAATACGACATGTCATTCGCTTAGCGATTCATATGTCAAGTGTCGTTCAGGAGCACTAATTTCACAAAAAAGTCGCAAAGATAGAACTGGTTAAGCTCGAAAGATTTGCTACAATTTTGCACTCCAAAACTGCTAGCTTTCCGGAAAATTGCATAAATTTTTAGGGGAAGTTGGTCTTCTCAATTTGCGTTTTTCGATTACCGTGGAGTTTGGCTTCCATCTGAGAAAACTTTTTTGTTGCCATTATGGCGAACGCGCTGAATAGATCAAAATAACAACATGTAGATGAAGAATACAAATTGTAAAGCAGTAAATATCTATTCATTCCGCTTCGACTTTGCACGTTCCACAACCGATATGAAAATCGACGACAATTTCATGGCACATTGTAAAAGTACTCCGGATCAATCGTTCAACCAGCGTCGAAAAATAGAGCTAAATAAGGGTGATACGATTCGACTGGAAGTTTCCCTTACTGTTCACCCCGGTCCCCGTTCCATCGTTGTGCGCAGCAACCTCCCTGATCTTTTAAAAGTTCCGCAGCAGTCTTATTTCGCAACTTTGGTGCATCGGCTAACCGGCGTAAAGCAGTATAGTATGGGGATTGGTGCTACACACCGAATGTGCGATTCGTTTACATCTCAGCAGTTCCGTTCATGTTCATCATCTGCGAGTATCTCAAGCAGATCAAATGACATGGATGGGTCGCTGAAGATAAGAGAAGCATAAGATTGTTGGGCTCATTGTATTTCCTTAAAATCTTGTCCGATAAGTTCAACTGTAATTTCTATCACGTTGTTTATTGCCAGCTGCACAGCCGAGAAGTAGATCTTATCGTCGTACTAGTAGAGAGCATATCGGATCACATTCATTCGGCAAGCTTATTCGTTCGTGTCAATCAATGTTGTCGTTATATTCGCGTATATGAAGTAATTTTTGGAAATGTTGTATTGCAAACTCGTTCAATGGCTCTTTTCATTTTTTTTTTGCGTAATAAGCAACGCGTCAGCGATACTCGATTTTACTTTATTTATGGAAAAATTTTCTGAATGGTGCGAAAAAATTG
This sequence comes from Toxocara canis, assembly GCA_000803305.1. Lineage (NCBI taxonomy): Eukaryota > Metazoa > Nematoda > Chromadorea > Rhabditida > Toxocaridae > Toxocara > Toxocara canis. The sequence continues at coordinate 66,404 of JPKZ01001704.1, forward strand.
TAAAAATTTTCTAAATGGCGGAAAAAAAATGTAAAAATTTTCTAAATAGTGGGAAAAAATTGTAAAAATTTTCTAAATAGTGAGAAAAAATTGTAAACGTTTCGGGCAGTACGATCAGTTTTCATCGGTGTACGGAGCGATATATGAGTTTTTTAAAATCGTAAACGATTCAAATGATCAGTGTAATGGAGCCTTAAGAATATCGTTAGCCTCGAGAGTTTGAAGAATGCTGACATTTAAGGGGAAGAGAGAGAGAGAACAAAAAGAAGAGAGAAAAGGCGCTTCCGAAGGTGCCTCGGGTGGGCAGCTGCAGCCTACCACGTGAAAATATCGACCGATAAAATATTGAGGGCGGCTTTTGTTTCTTCTCCATCGCCATTACGATGGAGAATAATCGGAAGGTGAAGGGAGGGGAGGCGAAATGGTGGCAGCTGATCCCTACTTAGTTCAGTGTTCTGCGATTTCAATTGTTCTTGCTTTGGTTCGTCAGCTGCATTCAGTAGCAGCTCTGACTTTTCTTACTCTGAAGCTGTATA
>JPKZ01001704.1:77549-97152 GCA_000803305.1 Toxocara canis
CTCATTGCCACAACCCCTCCCCGCCTCTCCTTAGCGTTCTCTACTCCACGTTTCCTAAATTCTTTTAACTTTGCAGGGCGAAGACATTCGCTGGAAGTGAGCACGTAAAGACGTCAAGCAAAGTAGTAGTGAAAAAGGAGAAAGGTGAAATTGCTCCACTTTCCGTATTCGAATGGAACAATGAAAAGATTATATTGCCATCCATTCCGCCGAGGTTATCAAAGTGCAAAATTATCGAAATTACTTATACGCTCGAGTTACAGGTTTGTCGCATTTACCAACCTAATTGTCGCCTTATTTCAAGTTCTTAATAGTTTTTCCACCTTGCTATCTTTTCTTCTTCAAAACTCCATTTTACTGCAAGGAAGTGTTTGATAGAAGCAACAAAGTGCAATCATTGAACGTAAAATGTTTATGCTCATCGGATTTAAATTATATAAAAATCAAGAAGAAATGATGGTTGAAATGGTTGAAATGGAGTAAGTGTAAGGCGAATTGAAAGTGAACAATATTCACGAGGTATTCGCTCAAAAAATTTCTACACTCGAAGAGTTCCATTTCCACCGCTAAGGCGAGCGCTAGCTTTTCAACAGGTGTGTAGATAATTCTAACTTTTAAGTATACTAAGGAGCGTATTATACTAACTGTTAAGTACAATAACTGTTAAGTATACTAACTCTAAGGCACAAGCTGGCTTTTCAATAGAAGTGTAGACAATTCTAACTGTTAAGTATATTAACTGTTAAGTATTAAAAAAAAACCGGGGCCAACATTCCAGGTGCACAATATGTTCGATTATTAAATGGCTAAAGATAGCATTGTCAAAAGGAAAAATATTAGATACTAGCGTATCCTCGTTGAATGGGATCGAAAACTTTGCACCTGAAATATTTGGACTGTTAGCATACGTTATGGTAAGAGTTGCCTATGCACTTGTTGAAAACTGAAATGAAAAAAAAATCAGAATTGTAGTGAATTCAAAACTAAAGTTTTCTTCTCAGACGAACCAAGAAGCAAGTTGAACACATCAAATTTCACCAGTTGCTGGTCGTATTGCTTGCTGCTGTCAACGAAGCGTTGATTATAGGCCGACAATGCAGTGACGGCTATATTGCCAATTTGTGTTGGTACGATACCGTTGTTAGCCGATTTGATGACAAGAGCGGCCAAAAATGGACGTGTTGAATCGAACGGTCGTATCGCTCAACCAGAGGATACATGCGGAAACGAATCCGACTCTGTTGTGCATGTAAGTTCTTTATGTAAGTGTTGAAGCCAAAAGTGTCAAAATAAAAATGATATTTCTAGGGAATTTTTCCTCAGTCTTATCCTTTCCTTCGTTTTTTTTCTTCCAACCTGAAAATTTTCAGTCACCGATGAATTTTTGTCGGCTGTTTTTTTTTGAAAAAGTTTTTTTGAAATGTTTTTGAAAAATCTTGAAAAAAAATACGTAACTGATTTTTGGACTGTGAAGAAAATTTGCGTTCATTTGAAAACAGCCTTTTTATGCGGTTTCTTTGCCCTACACTCAAAAAAAGACCTTGCCGCCCTTCATTGGACCTTACCCCTTTTGATCCTCCCTATGAGAAGTCCGATCCGCACTCTTCTGTTTCAACTTGTTAGTGTCGATCCGGCGATCTGATCTTCGTCGTTTTGTTGGTTTCTGCAGGAATCAGTGTCTTATTGTTCGCTTAAAATTCTCTTTGTACTTCAGTTGTTATAGCTCTGAGGTTTCTAGGTTAGTCATTCGGAATGTGTTGGCGTAATACGTCTGAAAGACAACCGTCACTGTTTAGGTGACCGTGACTGATGAATGCGGACAGCCGGTAAGTGAACCGGCAGTTGATGATCTCAGTCCCGAGATGGAGGCTCTCATTTCGTCAAGGAAGCGGGTGCGTATGCCAAGCTCTATACTCAGCGAACTCTACCCTACACTTCCGAGTCCATATTATAAGTGGGTTATATAGCTATGTTTAAATCTTTTAATTACTACATTTCGCTATGAGTCACTAAATAGTTGAAGCAAACAACTGAACTCGATAGCTAATGCATCACTCCTACGGCTTACATCCGCTAATTGCGTTTCTCCTTCGTCGTAACGATAATGGAAGTAAATCTAGATTGCAGTGAACAAGATTTTCTGCATTTAACATTGCCAAAATTGAAGATAACTAAGTTCATCGAATCGTGATTTCTTCCAAAACATACAATCCACTGAAATCATTGAAGCTACTCGAAGAAAGACGGTTTTTTTGATCGATCGAGATCACAAAGACGTTTTTGAAAAATATTTTTCGATGACCGATGTGCGTATGTTTGAGCATCGCAGAACATGTCTGTTTAGCTGTGTATAACTTGAATTTGAACTGTCCTTTTGTGATGTGTCTTATTTCACATGGCATTATAGGACTTATCGAAACGAACTGAGATGGGGAAACGATGAGGCTTTCTTTTACGCTTTTTCACGTCATTGTTTCGAAAACATCATTGAAACGAAGTGGGACTTATTTTTTGTATGAGTCATATTTTATTTAGAATATTTCGCTTCTATTAGCTTAAAGTTTTTTTTTTTTTTGCAGGGAATCGCATTTCGGGCATGTCGATATCACAGAAGACAAAGAAAATGTGCAATTTGGTGAGAAGAGATTTGCCCCAAAATATCCATTCTATACGGACTAATTGCTGTTATTCTTATATGTTGTATTGTTGTGTTTTGGTACTTAATTCCGCCAATTAAACCCTTTTTTGTCAGCTTTTTTTCTTTTTTTTGTCGGCGAGTTAAAAAAAACTAAAGGGTAATTCGTGCAAAGCAGCTGACCGTGTTTCGAATTTGACGTGAATTAGTATATTTTTTGATACATACAGGGTTTAATAACTGCAAAGCTTATTATGACATAAATTCGAAATCTAATTTGCTTCAGAAATGACACATAATGTCGACGAAAATACTTTGCAAGACTCAAAATTACATCATCAAGATCTCCTATACAGTTCAATTTTGATGAAATTAAATTTCCTTTTTGCGTGGGATAGCAGAACAGACGCACTACCAGAGTAATTGGAAGTAATTACCGGAAGGTAATTAGTAACCGGAGTAATTGGAAGTAATTGCCATATTACTAGAGTAATTACCGCAAAAGGCGCCTCAGTTACATCATATTTCCTCATCATGGAAGAATTTGAGTAGACTAATTGCTGTTATTCTTATATGTTGTATTGTTGTGTTTTGGTACTTAATTCCGCCAATTAAACCCTTTTTTGTCAGCTTTTTTTCTTTTTTTTGTCGGCGAGTTAAAAAAAGTGAAGGGTAATTCGTGCAAAGCAGCTGACCGTGTTTCGAATTTGACGTGAATTATGTATATTTTTTGATACATACAGGGTTTAATAACTGCAAAGCTTATTATGACATAAATTCGAAATCTAATTTGCTTCAGAAATGACACATAATGTCGACGAAAATACTTTGCAAGACTCAAAATTACATCATCAAGATCTCCTATACAGTTCAATTTTGATGAAATTAAATTTCCTTTTTGCGTGGGATAGCAGAACAGACGCACTACCAGAGTAATTGGAAGTAATTACCGGAAGGTAATTAGTAACCGGAGTAATTGGAAGTAATTGCCATATTACTAGAGTAATTACCGCAAAAGGCGCCTCAGTTACATCATATTTCCTCATCATGGAAGAATTTGAGTATTCAAAACTTGATGAAATCACACTATGAATTCACATGTCAGTGCGGACAATAGCTTTTGAGCTTTCGAAAAAAATAAAACTGCAAGACAATATACAGGGACCTGGAAATCTATTTCAAACAGGGCAAACCCGAACCGAAGAATAATCTGGGCATTTTCTCGAGCCGAGTCGTATCCTTCATTTAGTCGATAGTAAAAGACTACTTTTACGACAGTACAAAGATCATAAAAATACATTACAAGGAGGTAAGACAAAGAAGATCATTCACTTCCCGATATGCAGATCATTTATCGAAAGGATCGATCACCTAAGTGTATATTTTTTTCTCCACACGACATCTTTACATCACAACACATCACTGTTCAACTTGAAGGCAACAGTATGTTGAGGAAAGCACTCCCTCGATATCTCATCGTTTTCTGTCCGTAATTTGTCTGCATTGTTTCACACATTCCTATAGTGGGACAGATCTTCGTGTTAAACTCACGGATCCTAGCGGATGACAAAATTGAACCACGTAATCTTGAGAACTGCCCGTACTCCTTTATGAAAGAGCGATTTAGAATCAATGTTATATTGCCACAGTTTTCACCATCCACTGAATTTGTCAAGATCAGCTACGAGGGTTCAGAATCTTGAGTAAGGTCATGTAAGGGATACAAATCCACAAATCATCTGCGAACAGTTTCAGAAATGTCTTCAAAAAGAGCGGAGCCGTTGGAATCAAGCAAGCCATGGGACTAACCTGAAAGCCAAATTCCCGGAATTAAAGTCAAATCGTCAGGATTCGGTATACAGAGATTTCTGGCTCTCCCACCTTATCAATGAAGTTGTCAGCGCTGAAAGGCAGTTTAAAGTTAACAAATGATGATTAGTTATGCGTAGCAAATGAAGGACTGGCTCACTTGAGGAGCTGAAGGATGCATGATGGCACTCGAGAGAAAGGGCATTTCTTCGACCCATTTCAATGACTGAATGCGCAATATGTTCGCCGATTTCCCTCGATTGTCGGTGAGTACGCATAGCGACTTCACCACTAAACCTTACAAAGTCATCGCAAGGTTCAGCTGTTCGTCTATGAGAGAGATCATCACAAAGTTCCTTCGGATACGGCTTTCTTGTGTAGCTGAATTTTTACCGTACAGCATTTCTCAAATAACAGCAAACCTGCGATACATGAACATGAGCATTACTTCTGCAAAAAATAATCTTAATATGCGGCGACTGTCACTGCTGTGTGCACCCATTCTGAATACCTTCCATTGAGGCACTGTATGCATGGATTACCTTTAAGGTGAAGTGACGATAAACAAGGCCTCAGAAGACTGTGTTTACGCGTATTCGAAGTAATGCGTCTAGTGCTTTGGCCCTAAATTCCTCGTCTGCATGAAGGGTATTTTCACGTATTTTCATAATTGGCCTATTCGGAACACAGCGAACTGCCGCAACGAGTAGTGTATGGAAGTCATAATCGCGTACCACTTATATAAGACAAACACCGACAATGAATCGAATGATTTCTGAGAGGAACATGGCTGAAGTGTGGTTTTGGTAGTTTTGTTGTCCGCTAAGAAAATCATATAGGTTAAAGTCTTCTCTGATCTGCATACGTTTCGCTTGTCTGCGATGTACAACTAATGAGGGTACTACAAAGTAGTACTACAGTTAAAGTAGTACTACAAAAGATCCATTAAAATAGGACGCTTTTTGACAAAATGGATACTGCAATGAATTTGTACAAGCTCGCCACTTGTTGCAACGAACTGAAGCGTTCAATCTAAAGGGATCTACGACAAGTTGCGATTACTATAAACATAAGGTGCCATACCACATTCGTAAATTAACAAAAATTGAGCAATAGCAGTGTCATTAGTGTTTACGCTTCAAAATGCGCTTGCTAACAGTCATAAGTGAAACCATGCTTCACGTTTCTGCACTCCAAATCCCTACCTCTCAAATCGTTTCCCTTTTCCTGTCCCATTCATTGCTATTATTATTTGAAAAAGATATTGAACGGTGTATGGTCACAGCAAAGTGCTTCCATATTGCTCATATCATACAGCAATAACTTCGGTTTTAATCAATTTTAATCATTATCATTCTTAGCACCATAAATTCGCCGTTCCAAAATGTTGAATTCGATCGTTTCATACGTTCCCAACAGCCAAGCTACGGGAACGGTATCAAAGACGTTCCCAACAGCCAAGCTACGGGAACGGTATCAAAGCATTCGAAAAGTAAAGTGAATAACACATAGCCGCGTTATCGAACCTGCAGTGCAGCACGAACGCACAAGAAAATATGGTTGTTAAGGCTTATGTAGCGAAGAACTAAGCGAAATGTGTGTTAAAGCGAAAAGAACTATAACCGTGCAGGACTAAGCGAATGGTGGAAGGTTTAAACGAAACCAACTTCAACTAGAGCAAAGAACTTTAATGTGATCTGCGGGGAGGTTTTTCCGGTATCGCTTTGCGATTTGTTAAAGTAGAACGGCGATCCCGAAAACGATTGCCATAGTTAATGTTATGCAAAAAGAGAATGGTCATGTAATAAATCCTCAAAATTGTAAAATTTAAAAAATTTGCAGCAGCGAATAGCTCCTCACCCAACAATAGCATTTCGTACGTATGTCAACTTGAACAGCTTCATTTTCTAAGCTTTTCCTATGGTGTCTTGTAGTCTTCATGCTATGACATAATAAATCGATCTAGATTGATCGTCACTAGCCGGTTTGCTTACGCCTCAGATCATTCTCGGGAAAACCATTTGCTGACGTCTTGAAAGCCTAAGGATTCGACTAGTTGTTTGCGCGATGACTCATTGCGAAACATTCATCCACTGTTTCATTGTAAAAAACCCGACCTATTTGTATAGCCGTTGAATCTGTTGGCTCCTCAATTCAGTAAACAATCGAAGTTTTTCAAAAAAGTTCGTTGTCATACCCGTGATCAACGGTGTTTTGTGTTTAAGCTATGATGTTTGGGTCCAACTGTGTATTAAAAGGCGTAAGTGGTACTGAGAGGAATCAGTGTCGACTTCCTCATCATGCGGACTGCTTTAGTAATTCTGGTTAGTGTTTGCTGAGTTTTGGACGAAAATACCATCTTTAACGGTTGTCAGCTCAACCATAAATAACTCTGCTTAGGCTCTGTCAAATATTTTGTTAGGTAGACGCGACAAAATTAAAGAAACAATGGTCTCGACTGGTTGGTGAAGTTCCAAACTTCTGTCGCCACCATTTCTGGGAGGCGCTAATATCGCCGACAAAGTCGGCTGCATAGTTCACATGGGGATTACTAATGTTATCAAAAACACATTTTGGTTAGGTGTGTCTGAGATAATAAATTCAGTGACTTGGCCAAATCGAAAAGAGCTATAAAATTAATGCCAAAATGTAATAATAAAAAAAGAGTTACTAGGTAACGAATCTTTAAAAATCTCTTCCAACAGGTGTTGTGGTACTCTCCTGTAGCGCTCTATGCCTACACATATTGTGGCATCAACGAAGTGTGGACCGATTGCAAAGGTTGCGAACTGAGCTGTGGTCAAGACGAAAATGTTAGTTCTTATTTAGAGCCATTGAAAGATGATAAGGTGATAATTAAGACCTTCTTAACAAAAGAAAGGGGGGAGTATTTTGTTCAAACAATTTCCTCGCCTACTATTTAAAGAGGCACGGATTTTTAGCGGTTTGACCTCTATCAACAATAGAGAAAGAAGTTTTTGACCACGAGGTCAAAGAAATTTCAAGAGTGTATCAAGCGCTTGGCCATCTAACATGCTTGCATTACGCTGTCTCGATGGCAAGCAAAAAAAGTTGGCTTGATCTCAGATGGTTCCAAAAATTTTAATTTAAAAAGGTTTACGTTGCCATCTCATACCTCTGTAGGTTCATACACCAATGAATTCAATAGGTTTGGAGCATGTAGCTTCAACTAAGCTTGCAGACGCCGTGCCCGCTAGTCTGTGGACCACCTTCTTGTGAGTGTGTCGCAGGTAGAGGACTGAGAAGGAATGCACAAGGAGCGTGTGTACCATTATCTCAGTGCGGTCCCACAGGTATTCTCGCACAAAGTTTTTTATTGACTTACCTTACTAACCACGGGAAGTTCAGCGATGTGGTCAAATTGAAAGAAGAATAATTTAGGAATACTGTTAAAAAGATGGCATAGTAAAGCAAACGTTCTCGTCTATAATCCTTGACACATTTTAGCGATGAAGTTCTTTCACGCCATAGGTTCAAGCAAGAATAGGATCTCAGTGCGGTCCCACAGGTATCCTCGCCCACAGGTATCAGTGCGGTCCCAACTGAAAAATGGTAGCCAGAAACCCAGTCCGCTTAACTGAGATTAACCTGATCATTTTTTTTCCACTGCATCTTCCTCGCTGCTCAAGCTGATGAAAATTAAAATTGTTGGAAGTGCGGCGTATGTTTAGGCATGTGCAGACGTCTCACATTATGATATCTGGCATTATTTGCTAAAGTTTTCGCATCTCATGAAAAGCTCAGATCGGATAGCGTCGTCTGATGGCATGAAACGGGACGTCAAATCCATTGATGACAACAAAATTCGTTCTTGCACTAAGCAGGCGACTAAAAAGAAGTCCACAATAGCCATGATTGTTTTCCGCTAATTGCACTAACCATAATCCGGTGCACATCGATGAACGATCGCCGAAAGAAAAAAAAAAGCGTGTAAGCATAGGAAAGTACTTTAGATGAAGCGGCTAGGGCGGCAAAAATCCAGCTATGACGCAAGAGAAGAAAGCGGTGTATAATGTGGAACAGGAAGAAAAGAAAATTGAACAACGGGAACAGGAAAGTAGAACGAAAAGGAAATAGAAGGGAAGAAGAGAGGGCAAGGCATTTCGTAAAGATGGTTTTTGACGTTTTGAAAATCGACAGAAATATATGAAAGCGAAATCAAGCTTTTACAACATTCTGTAAAATTGCCTTTTTTCCAGCGTACATTTCCCGCATGTTTTTCAAATTATGTTTGCGATCAAAAAAATGCCTACACAAAATAAGAGCTATTTCTATTTCGTTTTTGTTCCTCTACTTCCTGCTCTTAATTAATTAACCTATCGCATAGTTTCTAACTTTTGTGGTTAACTTTGGGTATGTCATACATGTGATTGTGAATGCAATTAACTTAATAAGTAGAAAGCGGTGTATAATGTGGAACAGGAAGAAAAGAAAATTGAACAACGGGAGTAGAACGAAAAGGAAATAGAAGGGAAGAAGAGAGAGCAGGGCATTTCGTAAAGATGGTTTTTGACGTTTTGAAAATCGACAGAAATATATGAAAGCGAAATCAAGCTTTTACAACATTCTGTAAAATTGCCTTTTTTCCAGCGTACATTTCCCGCATGTTTTTCAAATTATGTTTGCGATCAAAAAAATGCCTACACAAAATAAGAGCTATTTCTATTTCGTTTTTGTTCCTCTACTTCCTGCTCTTAATTAATTAACCTATCGCATAGTTTCTAACTTTTGTGGTTAACTTTGGGTATGTCATACATGTGATTGTGAATGCAATTAACTTAATAAGTGTCAAAATTTTTCGTACCTGTTGTACCATAATGAGAAGCGGAACGATCCGATCTCTCAGATTGTGAGCAAATCTCTGCTCGTATGCTGTTTTTTTTTTTGCTTTTATCATTCATTTTGTTCAAACTGATCAGAAATTTTGTCGAAGCACTGGTATTTTAGCAACTGTGTCTCTCTAGCCACGCTGCTTTAAGTAACCACGTTCTGCTTATTATCGGTTATGCAAACATTTAAAGAAATGAAGCGAAATTTTGATATGCTGTTCTTCAACGATGAACATGAGGTTCCTTTCAGTTCATTGCGCTTTACCAAAACAGTAGATCGAAATGTTGCTAAAAGAGTATGTGCGTGAAGTGACCCTCAAAAACTATTGAACCCTGAAGTCTGCTTCGAAATACCTGATTTTGAAAGTTTCCACCGAATTGAAACATACAGCCGAGAAGAAGCAAACGACAAATTCTTTTCTATGCTCATTAATGACTAAGCAATTAGCCAAGAGCTGTGCTGAGATATCGGGTTGCTGCTTCAATTTTTGGGAGCACTCTACTCGGTTCCTATTTCCTCCAAATCTTTTGTATTGGCAACGCCTCCTGTTCGGCTTCTCTTGAATCCGAATCGCATACCGAATCGCTCGAATTTTACAACTCAATTGAAGTCAATTTTTACAACTTTTACAACTCAAATCAATTTTACAACTCAATTACAACAATTTACAACTTGAATCCGAAAAGCAGTAGTCATGAAACAATAAATTTTTGATCATTTGATATTGAAATTTTTGCCGAATAGTCGCTCTTGCTGCCAAACGTACTGTTTTCACTCGACCCGTAATCTTTAAAAAAAACTTTCAGCCCCAATGAACTGTGGCCCAAATATGGAATATTCAACATGTGGAACAGCTTGCCCTGAAAAGTGTACGGATGGCGGTATGCCAGGACCATGCACCATGCAATGCGTTGCGGGTTGTTTTTGCAAGCAGGGATATGTGCTGCAATGGGAGCAAGGCCCATGTGTACCGAGAGCACTCTGCCCAGGTGAGAAATTTTTCGCATATGAACGTAACGCAATGAACTTATAGCTCGTAATGTCATATTTCTAAAGCAGCTGAAACGGCGTGAAAAAAAAACTTCTAAAATATATACTGAATTCAGTTGACTTTAATATGAGAGCGACTTTCTGGAAGAGTTCGATAGTGGAGTCATTGCTCGCGAATGTTAAATTAGTTTAAAGATGAACTTGTTAAGCTCTGACAGTATGGATAACATATAGATGTCCTTACGTGATTCTGAAGCAACAACATGCGAACGTATTAAACATAATACAAAAACCCAAGAACTCCCTTTTGCTGAAAGCGATAGAAGCACATACTTTGCGTTTTTGCATAACGTAGAGAGTCGCCTAGTGTTATTTGGGCTGTTTTCCATGAGAACATTGCCCTAGCTCGCACAGCATCGACATTTGATCTAACTTTTTCTGCACAGAAATGTTCCGTCGAAAAAGCAGTGAGGTGAGCGGCAAATAGAAATGCGCTAAAAGAGGCTGGAACACTTTGCGCTTTAGCCACTCATAATTTTTTCAGCCGCCCGACGGTCGAATATGCGATCGAGGTGGCCATGAAATGCATGAAACATTTTCCGCACATTTCAGAGAGTAAAATATTCGTGAGAGTTGTCGAAATGGCCTGAAAGTGAACATAAGATGTGGGAGGAGGATCATGGATTACAGTATGTGCCCAGCACTTTTATTAACCGCTCAAATTCAACGATTCTCTACTAGAAACAATCGAAGCACTTCGGAAATCGTTCATCTACCAAAGCGCGTAATGAGATTCGCAAAGTATTGTCAAGTTGCTTAGGTTGCCTGATTAAGGGAAACAGTTGTCGAATAGTAAATTTGAGATTTTCGCAACGCCTTTATGGAATTTTGTTATCTTCCGATCAAGTAGCCCTTTACACCAGTATGGCTAATAAACGAAGCTTTTTGTTGTTGCTTCAGCATAGTGGGCGAGGCTCATTGTCAAATGAGCAGAACAAGCAATTAATTAAACATAGTCACCATTCAAAAGCCAGTTACAATTTTCATCGGTTTTGGAAAATATTTCGGCAAATATTTTAGTTGTTGGGAGCAGAATGCAATGAATATCGTCATCTATGCAGTGAATTTTTCAGCGCTTGGATAAGCGACCATCTGTGAATGAATATTGGAGCAATGTTGCTGCGCTAGACCGCTAGAAGCTCTTGCTGTTCGTATATTTCGTTTTCGAGTCGTTCGACAAAAACGCGAAACGTGTAATCGTATGGGACAACGCGATTTTAACCCATAATCCTTCTCGATTTATCAATTCAATTGACACGTTAGAAGATGATTGAAATTTCTAATTGCCGTGCAAACTTCTTATTTTCTATAACATATCTATGTTATCTATAACATTCTTATCTTCTATAACATATCTGTGTTATCTATAGCATTCTTATCTTCTATAACAATGAAGATCTCTCCGCTTTGTTTCATCCATCCTGTAAAGAGAATCTGCAAAGAAATGCTTCCACTGTGTTTCCTTTGTTAGTGTGAAAAAGGACTTCCATTGTTAACTTTTCTATTCTTTTCACTATGCTAATTTATTATTCAGTTGTTGTTGTCCCGTCGATATATTTCAGTGTATATGTTCTAAATAAACCAAGAATGAAAAAAAAATAACCCGACTTATAAGCTAGCAATGTGATCGCACGCTAAAGGCTGTTAAACAACAGTTTATCGAAAGATTGTATGGCTTTATTGGACGTGCAATTAAAGTACGACAAGTGAAACCAATAAGAATGAATATTCGGCCAAGAATTTAAAATGCACATGATAACAATGCATATAACAACGTAGATGCGGACAGGCTCTTAAGCGACGAGTTAGCAGCTGTTTATTTGAAGTTGATCTGTTTATTATTTGAAGTTTCCGTCGCAACAATCGTACGAGGTGATCTGGCTATTGAACCATGCATGACATCCGTTTACTTTTGAGAATTATGCAGTTAACCGTCACGACAATAAAACCATTAGACTTCAGTAATTATGTCCTGTAGTAAGAGCACTGATAATTGCGAGCTGTGCACTCATGAAGGCGACGACTGCATCGGCAACTTCACTGCTCATGGCCACGAAAAAGTTCTTAAAAATAAAAATAAAAAACTGCGTGAATTTAAATGACCTTAAGTAACCCAAGCAGTTTGCTCAAGCGGACGACTATTTGCCACTCATGCCATTCATTACCATGCAAGAAGTGAGAATGATTAAAGGAAGCAGTAACTAACGTAGCGGCGATCTAGAACGGCGAAGGTCGCAACGTTCGCGGTCGATTTCTGCAAGTTTCTACAAGCGATGGACGCCCGATACTGGCAGCACGTCCACGTCTCCCCGACATCACGTCTGTCCGGTTGTTCCGATATCTCTCCTAATTCAACCTCGTTTCTGCGGTTCACTGGTGTCATTGAGATACGTTGAGCTGGATGTGCGGCTCACCATAACAATGCACTTTGACTCACCCTCCTTTCCCTTGCTCACAGGCATGATCGAGTCGTTCGGAATGGGTGACTCGAATATCATGACAGATACACAACAGATATACCGTTACAAACCCACCGCACATATGGGTTTGTAATGACAAAGCTTCTATTTTGAGCTTTTTTCCAAGGCCATAGCCTACTGCAAATATAACTGGCAAAGCGGGACAGAGGTTGTTTGTGCCATATCATTTAAGAAAAGTGCAAGGAATGATTTTGAGTTAATTGCTGTTCGCGTGAAGAACAGATTGAAATTGTTGTTAGATATCTGCGGAGGATATGTGAACGTAATTTAAAAGGACGGAAGTTAACATATGAGCCTATGTTGTCTGTGCTCTGCGTGTAAATAGGCAAGAAGAAACGTTCGGGAAAGACGAGAGTGCTGGGTAACGTCAACTACAAAATCTACTTGATTAGCGAGGATTCGAGCTGCACTATGATGGTGAAGGACGTAAGTGGCTGAACAGTGCTCTTGAATCATGCAGTTTAAAACCTGAACTCGACAGCCGTCGAATTGTGAAACAAAACTAAGTGTTTATTTTAAAGAAAAAAGCTGCAGAATGAGAAACTGTGGATGGCGATGCTTTTCGCGATTGCGGCCGTTGTGACAACATGACCAGTCAAAAAAAGGGTGGTATGCACAAGAGAATGAAATCCCTTTTGACACCTACATCATATTCATGCCATCAACTTGATATCATTCCAAAACCAGTGTCCGATGTATGCTATTTGTCCGCTCAAGATGGTGAGCTTCTGTCGGTTGCCTTCATCGTTCAAGACGACAGGAACAAAATTGTTCAGTAATCATGCTCATTTATGTTATAATTTAGCAATGCATACATGCTTAACAGTCAACGGTTAACTTAACAGTCATCGCTGTGACAATATAACCGCTTCGTTGCAGTAACCTTGTCTTGCATCAGCATTTTTCAATCGATACTTGAACTACGTGAATCGCTTCTGTAGCAAATGGGTTGTTCGTTGTTCATGTTGCTTGCAGTTGACATGAAGGAGGTCGCTGAAAATTTTTTTTGACCATCATTCTCATTGTTCATGTGGCCTCTATAAGTAAATGATAGCAGTAAACCTAAGGTTGTGTAGTGCATGTATAACCATAGTTTATAATTAAAACGCTTAGTGAAAACAGCTGATTGTGATACGTTTTCGGCTACCGGTTTCGACCATGTGCCAAAAAACTGGCGCCGTCTACTCCGTACTTGAACGTTTCATGGACAGTGATGACTAGCAGTGACGCTTACTCCTGCTGTGTTCTACGCAGTTAAACATAAACAACAGGGTGACGTTTGCTCATGATGTACAAACAACTGGTAATGAGTTTGATATAAGGCATGCGCCTATTTGGCAATAGTTCTCGATTCTGATTGGTTAAGGAATGTAGAGATATTGTGCGAAGAATCGTAATAGATGAATGAATAATCTAGCCAATATTTTCAATGCTCACTGAACTACGCTTAACCTCGATCCACAAGTGGCGCACGCACAGGACGATATTGATATGCAAATGAAGCGCATGGGTGGACGACAGCGGTGTTCGGTGATGAGGTTTCTCTCTCTATTTCTCGGCCTCTCTCCCTCTTTTTCCCTCCATGCGGTGCATATATTGCAGAAGATTAAGCCAAACTTGAGTGAACAATAAAGAAAAAAAAACTGCACAAACCTGTGATATAAAACAAGACACAAAAACGCATACGTGAAAACACGACTATATTACGTATACTGACATAAAAGAAGGGAAAGGAAGGAACGCACACAAAAATAGGTAACAAATCGTACAAGTACTGAAGCAACACAAATACAAGCGCTCCACAGTAATCGAAAATTGAAAAGTTTCATCATATCGTATTGAATTTCACAATAAAAGTGATGAGCAAAAGAAAATTTTAAATAATATTTTTTGGCACAACAAAACAACAATAAACAAGCGTGTATGGCTACGCACATTGCAAAAAAGGACAAGAGAGTGGTGCATAGTGGTGCTCCTTAGTCATGCACTCTGGTTTGCATGACTAAAGAAGACCATTCAAACGCAATGAATAGAGGCGATTTTTGATAGATGGCACTGCATTGATTTCGAAATGAATACCAGTATGTTCGTTTGTGAAAAAGTTTGCAAACAAATTCAGTGCCGTGGACAAGGTAAATTGTGTTTGTATGCATGAGATCGAACAATGTTCTTTCCAAGAGTCTACTCGCAAGGCGATCTGCCTAAACACGCCTGCACCAGAATTGCTGAGCTCATACAGCGATTCCGCAAGAGAACTGGAAGGAGTACAGTCATCCGGGCACAACCTATGGATTGCCATCCAACATATGCAAGAATTGCATTCAAGGAAATCCTCCTCTGTTTCCGAAACCCAGTTGTGTCAGACTTCCCGCACATGACAAGTTGACGAAATCAGACATGATAAACAAAACCGACTCAGTGGACCGAACAAAGCGTCCTTGTTCGGTTTGAATTGTTAAAAGCGCTACATCAACGCTTCACCACTTTGTTGCACATCGGTTACATATTGAAGCGGCTTAAAATTGCTGACACTGGAAATAAGGAAGCTAGAGAATTCAACGGAAAGCTGAATCTCGAGACTGAAATCAAATCCTCAACACTTCAATGCATTAAATTTCTCGCTTATCCATTTCTTAATGGCGCTCCAGCGCTCCCCAACGAGCAGGGAACATGAAGGCGGCACTCGAGCGAGAATCGCTGTTTTATTTTGCCCCGCTCGAGTAACTGATCTCTTCTTGCCGCCAAGAAGACGTCTGCCGGAACTCATCCAACCTGGAAGGGAGTTGAGCAAAACAGTCTGATCGATCTAAACGACTAAGTCATTGCTAAGTTCCGCTGCTATGAGACAGCCCATTCCAAAATGCTTTCAGACATGGCTTCCTTATGTGAACATATCTGTACTTTAGAACACTTCTCAGACAATAGCAGACGTGCAGTGCATGAACAACAGCATTACTACTGCGAAAAATATTCTTAATATGTCGGGCCTGTCATTGTTGTAAACACTTACCTTGAGTGTCTTCCCCTCAGGCATCGTATGTTGCATTTTGAAATTACACACAAGTACGTTCCGTTGGCAATTTACAAAATGAGGTCATGTTAAAATGATATAACCTGATATTGCCAATAAAGTGAATAGCTAAAACACGATGACAGACACGACTTTAGCAAATGTTTCGATAAAACTTCTCTGTAAAGGGTTCAAATCGAAAACGTACAGTCAGTAGTGTTTGGGGATTTTCCAACGTAATGTTGATTATGGTTTCTTGAACGCATATTTTTCCGAGACGTGCGATTATTAGAAGTGACAAGTGAGACGAAATGACGCGCAACAAAGTGTTATAATTCGCTTACAAATTCGGAAGTTTGGGAAAGTGATAACCTTGAGTGTCTTCCCCTCAGGCATCGTTTACATGGACCACGTTTAAGGTGCATCTCACCGCACTACGAGCTAAAGCAGCGCTTCACTGAGTAAGAGAATCCGCAGCTTCATCCACACCCGTGAACGCGAGCGAATGTGTCCGATTCTCCGCTTTAATTCGATCATCTTGTTTTTTGATAGAACACATAGTCGACACTTAATCGCGCAGTACAGCGATCGACGCTTAGTCGCAAAAAGAGGATTGGCAGCGAGCTCCAAATAGATTCCACGGTCCCAATTACCATATTGGCGAATACAGACACCACTTCAACGATCAACTCTCGAAACAAGTGGACGAAGCAATCCAAACCAACAATTTCCCCAATAGTGTCGGCTGTACAATCTCCTGGTCAGGTATCACTCTGAGATGAGGGTAGAGGAACAGAATGTGTCACTTTGTTAGTTGTATGGGAGGGAGGAGGTTCTGCTCGGACATCATCACGGATGGCGAGTGCAGGAACAGTTATGGGCATTGACGAACAAAGCAGACAGCTGTAAGGGATTTTTTTTATTGTTCACTAGTAAGTGTAGTGCTGCCAGAGCAACAACATTTCCTTAAACTGATTTTGGCTGTATTCTTTCCGAGTTTTCCAATAAGAGAGAAAAATATATATATGTATATATATACACATGTACAATAAATTAAAGGCGTATGTTGCATTTTGAAATTACACACAAGTACGTTCCGTTGGCAATTTACAAAATGAGGTCATGTTAAAATGATATAACCTGATATTGCCAATAAAGTGAATAGCTAAAACACGATGACAGACACGACTTTAGCAAATGTTTCGATAAAACTTCTCTGTAAAGGGTTCAAATCGAAAACGTACAGTCAGTAGTGTTTGGGGATTTTCCAACGTAATGTTGATTATGGTTTCTTGAACGCATATTTTTCCGAGACGTGCGATTATTAGAAGTGACAAGTGAGACGAAATGACGCGCAACAAAGTGTTATAATTCGCTTACAAATTCGGAAGTTTGGGAAAGTGATAAAGACGGAAACTGTGTGTCAATTGGCATGCGGTGTGGACGATTACGCAGTTGTCGGACTGGATTGAAGCCAGAAATGGCTAGTTTATTTTAATCGTTAGGCTCAGACCGAACAAATGCCAAATATTAGGAATAGAGGGGAATGGGTGGGGTGGGAGGGGTGGATGCGAATGAGTTGGAAGCAACGCACACTGTTGTGTTGATTCGCGAATGTGAACTCATTCGGAAAACTCGGGTATGCCAGAACAGAGACACTTTCGATGAGGGTATGCCTCTACGACAACCGAGCAGATGTTGTGAAGAACTTAGGATTTGTGGATTTCATAGCCAGAAAAAATGGGAGGGCAACTTGTGGAAAGCGGACGGAAGCTCTCCGCAGGCCATCATCCACGAAATATGCTACTAAAACTGTTTCTCTATTGGCGAATTTATTTTGTTGCCGTTTCTCACTACATTGTTTCGGAGCACATAGCTTCTATCGTCTTTTTCTGGAAGCGCTACAATTTTACGTTCTCTTTCTCGTTTTCCGTTCGATTTTGCTTTCTCATTTTTTCTCTAGAATTTTTGCGACTAAGTAGTGTCATGACAACAGCTGACGTTACTGAGCTTGATTTACTTCTTTCCGTACCAAAACTTCTGTCTTGATACGGAATTATTGTTTCGGTGTCGGTGTCGGTGTCGGTCCGCACTGCTAGTTATGCAGCATTTCTTAGCATTCTAAGAAACTTTCAGGCTAAGGTATATGTGGCTGCATTTTTTTTTTTCAAAAACGATTATTCTGACAGATCTAAGTGCGTAGTCATCGACTCGCAAAGTCCATGCTAGTTACATCGATGAGCTGAAAAAGTGCGTAATTATTGAAAAGTTTGCTGATTTTTTCACATGCTTATTCACTTAGCTATACCACTGTTTTCGGTCATCAAATGCCCTCCAAACGCGTTTTTGCTTTCTCGTAATTTCGTGGAACCAACGCTTACGTGAAATTTTATTATATTTTTTCTCTCTAACGTGCAATCAACCGTCTGTTGATGGTGGCATATAGCGGTACAAGTTCCAAATACAATTGTGCAACGTATTCGTATAACGTAGAAATGAGCAGTTTCTTCTTCTTTCAATTGTGTGTATGGATCGCTTTTCCAGTTCCGGGAGTTTTTTCTCTTATCATTTTTCATTTCAAAGATATCGTATTTGTTACCGTGGTATTCTCACTGCTGCAATCCGAGCATGATCACTTTTCGTTCAAATATTACTAATCATACAGCTTTGAATGGCCCATTTTTGCAGTTATGGTTTTCATTCATTTTGTTGGCCAAATTGAAGTGTTAGTCAGTTGCAGCGCATACAACTTGCCGGAATCAAGACCATCAATTTCTCTTATGCGTCAATGGCAGGCTAAATGGAATTTCTTATTGCAAGCAAGCATTAATGAAAGCATTAAAGAAAGCATTAATGAAAAAGATGAGTAAAAGAAGCGAAATGAAGATAAGGGGATGAACGAGATAAAAAGATATTCAAAGAGTGTTTTCTGCAGTTAAGTATGCGATCCAGTGTCCATTCGTCCTACAATGCAAATATCGGTGGAAAGCATTTAGTTAAGCGATCCTATACAAATGGGTTCATGATAAGTGGTGGTATGAAAGCATTTTCTTTACCGTATCTTAACAGGAAAAAGAAATGGCTAATGGAAATTGGATGCAGATGTACGCAAACGACCCGCACCTTCTTCCCGACATTCGTGGTGCACATTGAATTTAAAAAAAAGCAAAGGAGAAGGGGATAACAAATGATCTAGGGAGGTATGAAAGATTTGTGAGCGGCATTCATACTAGGCTAAATTAGGTCAAATTCAGTTCACTAAATCTCTTTAAGTTTCACCAAGAATGAATCAGTGAATCAATGTGGAAGTCAACGTGTTGATTAGTAACATTCGACTGCAAATCATGAGGAAAGCACATTGGTAGAACTTCCGGAGTATCGCCGGCTTGAATTTGACCTCTAGCACTATTTAGAGGTTTCTCAGAAATACCCGTAAACAGTTTATTTGCGCTTCTTAATCAGCGAGAACGTCGACCCCACTGTTATCAATTAGCACGCAAAACCTGTTCTGTGAACGGTGTCTTCCATTGTTTCCGGTTCAGAGTAGTTCGTGTTTGGAATGAACTTCACAGTAAAATCGCTGAGGCGCAGAATCCTTCCGTGTTTATGAACCGCCTCGACTCATTTGACCCCAGTATTCATGCATGTCACAATGGCCTCTCAGATTCATTCTCAAAAATTTCCTCCTCTTCGTCACAATGTATGTCTTTTTTCTAGATGAAGTTTTCCTTCAGAAAGCGACTTTAACAAATACACGCACCTCCATTC
>JPKZ01001706.1:13128-69016 GCA_000803305.1 Toxocara canis
ATAGCGAATGATTTATTCAAATTTATATTCCTAAACAAATTTGTAATCATTGAACTTACATATTTCGTTTGCGTTGCAAATCAGAAATTATCGCATTACTTCGAATAGATCTCTTGCGGGCATAGCCCCCCCGCTGGAAAAAATCCTGTTTTTCCAGAAAAATTCCCTTCTGGAGAAAGCTGTCGGAGATGAGCGAACAGATGTTGTGTCGGGATGATTTATTTAATAGACGATCAGAGCAGCAACAATGAATGAACAGTCAGTGATGACCCAAGCTTGAGATGAATATTGCTGAGTTTGAAGGTATTCGTCGACGACTGGGCAAATACAGATTGTTGATTAGCCTCCCTTCATAACTTTTCCAGAATCCGCTTCTCTCCGACAGGCTGGGGGTGAAATAGTATCTCGTTTCGTCGCCTCAAACATGGGTAATTAAACATAGTTATCAACACGAAAAATGAACAGAGACCTGACGGCAGAACTAACCTAGCCGCTCAAAGGCAGCGAGTTACAGGATCCAACGCAATCATGAAACAAAACATAATGAGAACAAAAATTGCATCCATTTCGCGTTCATCGACTTCTCGATCGAGGCCGCAACAGCGTTGAAGCGGCTTACGCGTTGATGTGCTGTCGGCGATGAAGGTGGCGTCGACGATTGGAATTGGTAAAATCACTGAAGCTGCGGCAGCCGTTCCTCTTTTTTTTTTATACCTTTGTCTTCGTGTTGACCTTTCTTCTCGCAGGTGCCATGCGAGGCTTTTGCGGTAAGCATTGCTTTGTTCATGTTTACATTGAGCGAACCGACTATTTTCTGCAGAGAGGATTTTCCGCAGAATAAATTTCGCACAATATTTCGAGCGAAGTATCTTGCACTAGCGGTTTCGCGACAAAAGCTGTGATTTTTAAAACTCCTGGTGGCCTTATAATATTATATTAATCATGGTCTTGCTAACACCAGAGCCATAAGAATTTCACGGACTTAAAATCTTGTAAGAGATTATCTCGAGTTATTACAGGAGCGTCGACAATCTTCACACGAAATGACGTTTGGAGAGGGGCTTCGGCATTGATTATTGCAGAGCTCTTTTTTTCTGGCAGTGCATGCTTACGAGGATTAGTTACGTTTGCGAGTTCGAATAACAAATACGAGTTGAATTTGCGTTTGCATTTATCGCATATGGCGTAACAACGAATGTCGCCCGCGATTGCCATGACGACCGTATTGCTAGCATCGCATTGCTGTGGAGGTGTTCTATCGTTGCAAACAACGAACGCATTCTGGTCTGTCAAGTGCCCGTTTAAGACACGGCTACTACATCGGCTGCACACATGAACGAACCACCACCCGCATATGAAGGTTAATTTTGTGAAAAAACATTTACTCATGGTTAGAGTGTAACTGTTGAAATGCTATGAACTAATGCGTCCATCGACATGGTGCAAATTGTTTTCGGAAGTTCCTTGAACGTACTTTGTTATTCGCCTTGCAACGTCGATGTGCTGCAGTGTTCTGAGAACCACGTTGTCATGACTTAGAAACCGCAGATAAGTGCGATCAATCGAAGCGCTGTTGAACAGTTGAGCGGATGCAATCTTGAAACGCAGTTTCCGAATAGAGGAATGAAACTCTCGTCCAATCGGCGTATTTTATTGTTCGGTGTCTACCGCATATTACAATTAATTTTAGAACACTTCACTGAATAGTATTTGCTAGGAATCAACGAAATTACACCTTAGATAATTTTCAACAATTGTCCATTTATTTGCAATTTTTTTTTCATTCTCCTTTGTTCAGCGCACAGTTTTAGAGAGTACAATCAGACATTATGATTGTTTTACATTGTGCATCCTGTTGAATTGAAAACAAATTACTATTCGTAATGTTCGTAATATTGGTGGGGGGCGAGTTAGTCGTTGACGAGGAAGTCGAAACTTAATGCTATGATGCGGCATTGGCATAACGTTCACCCGAATGTCGTGTATATGTCATGCCGATTATCCAATTGCTGTTCAGCTCTTATTATCTAAAATATAGTCATCAATTTTATGCTGTTTAGGAAGCCTGTTGCTTTTGTTGCTTGTCGTTCAATAAGTAAAATAACATTAGATTAAGAAAGTATAATGATGCAAATTCACCTTTATCATATTGAGATGGGCAAAGCGATTGATAAAGTATTTGAAATTTGTGAATTGCCTACAATTATGAGCACTAGGAGCACAAGGATTACTGAGTAGATGGAGCGGAAGGAATTGGGTGTGATAGCCATATGAGGGAGATTCACGGGAAAGTTTTTAAATTTTAGAATAATATGAGCGAACTGAGGCCTCAATATTATTGAAAAATTCCATCAAAACCCAAGGTTTTTCGTACTTTTTACCTCTTGAAAATGACGAACTAAACTTAAAATCTCATAAAACAATGACTTTCCTTCGCAGTTAAGCTCACTAAAAGTCTTGTAGCCGAAGAAGAGAGTTATCGTTCTAAATGCCTCAAACTGGAGTCATGGTTGAAAAGTTGGAGTTTCGCAGAATTATAGAGATTTTTGCTAACAATGATCCGTGTTAGTAATTACTTAATAAATTGAGTCTACTGTTTTCAGAATTTCATTAGCAACTAGTAATTAATTTTTTTTTGGAATGACTGACTTAACTAAATGAGTCCTCCACTTAATTGGTGAGCGCTGGCCGCAAATTTTATGAAATTTATTGTTGCAACAAACAAATTTCATAAACAAAATTTGTTAAGTTTCGGATCCAGTGAGGGAACTGTTAACTACAAATCTAATCTATTTTGACATTCCAATGATTTTTAGATTATTCGCGCTTAAAATTATTACACCACTATGGAGTATAGCGGGAACAGTTCAAGCGAATGGATAACTTACTGGCGTTGTTTACTACGTACAAATGGCGCATTTCAAATTGCGACAAGCCTCATTCGTTAATGCTCTCTGAAGAAATCTCTTTTATCGCCTGCTATAAACTTGAACGAAACCGTAGTATGAATACTGCAAGTTCTGATGCAGCACAATAACATCACTCTGTTCAGCAAAGAGTAACTGAACAACTAATAAGCTACAGTTGGCATACAAAGGAAATAGTTTCTCGTGTTAATTTCAGCCGCCGATCGAATTGAATTGATTTCTATGTTTCCGATGGCTGCAGGGAGAATCTTCAAACATTTTTTTTTGAATATTTCACGATGACACCCAAATTTGAGTGTTCGGCATTTATTTTGTTTTGTGCATTCAACGATAGTTTTCAATTGCTTATATTTGGATTGTTATAGGAATAGGTGTATTAGTGTTCATTTTTGTCTTCATAGCGAAAGTACAAAATGAGCGAGTCTTTTTTGTGCGTTTCTATATGTGCAAATATGTGCACATGTTTGTCGATTTGGGAATTTCAGCTTGCAAACTTGTTTGCATAGTGGCAGTTGTTAGGCACATGGATCTCTTTCACAAATACATCCACCTCTTGAGTACATACTGCGATTGGCTCACAACGATGATTGGCCACCGTGGTCAGATTTCACCACGATATTAATGCTAGCATGATAAATATCATACAAATCTTGGAAATTCAAATATTTACTTTGAATAAATTTCGAACTACTGCTTGCGGGGAATGTGCTTCAAAGATGGAAAAGGAGGTTGTTTTGTTGTGGAACAGTTCAAGCTAGGGTTGCAATGGGTTATAGAGAGTCTGAGATCGCGACCTTTGACTGGCTCACTCGTCTGTGTAAACCTATTAAGATAATGAATAGAGAAAAAATGGTTCGCTATAGTTTTCTGTGGAGGGTGACTTGCGGGTAGACGGAGACACCAAAGACTACTTTGGCCTGGATCGAAGAGAAGGTCCTGACCAAAAAGTCGGAGCAGATTTACCGAAGAGAGAGGAAGGGACCTCGTTGCAGAGCGATTCGTTAAGAGTATCACCCCCCAGAAGTGGTTTTGGTTAGATTGGATCTAATTCAGGATGGGAAAATCGCGAGTTGACCAAATAAACAGGTTCTGTTCCCAGTTTGCAGTGCTTAGAAATCGAAGGTATCTCTGTCGAAAAGCGACTTCGTCATGGAATTTTCACTCATGGAGCGCTTTCATCGTAAGAGATCTCGACTAAGTATTCGGGAAGCATCAAAGCGAACCTCGACGGGAGGCATTCTGCTTAAAGTGGAACGAAAAATTTGGAGAGTTAAAAATCGTTTCGCTTGCTGGCTTCCTATTTCACAGCGCGTTTAGAAGAAAAATGGTTCGATGAAACAAAAAAACTATTAAGATTGGTTGACAAAAGAGTTATTCGACAAAAATCAATCGATGAGAACGGTCGGTACTTGATTAGCACGCGGTATGAAATATTAGACTAGTTTGTGTCAAAAATAGATCGCTGAGAGTGAGAAATGCAGGTGGAGACATTCAATGCAAATCGCAATAAAGACGCATCAGTGAATCCCATCAATTACTTCTCTGACTCAATGCTCTTTTATCAGACAGCTTTTTCATTGTCCTCTTTGATATACATTAGCGTTTAGGAAATATAAAAGTTTTCAGCAGTGTCGAGTCCATATTCGCCAAACGAATATAATCTCAAAGAAGGCGAGTGTAATGAGCGCGGTCAATATCCGCTTAATCAGCCGCAACTTACCGTACCGTCGTGTAAGTGGAACTTTTAATTTTTTGGATGAGGCTGTCATAACATTATAAATATTAAAGAAATTCGACTAACAAAGGACTCTCGAAGAACAATTAGCGGTATAGAAAAAAAAGAAAGATTCCTTTTAACACCTGATGAGGAGTTTCTTGAGATGGTTCTTATTTTGAAAAGGAAAAAAAATAAATCCCTATTAAAAATCTTTTTAGTTGTTCTTGTTCAACTTTCGCTATCGCGTTTTAATTCCGACTAAAAAGAGAATTTGTTTCACTTATCAAATTTACTATGGACTGGCTATTTGAAAACTAAAAATGTCAGCTCATATTTTTGCTTGTAAATAATAAAAATAAAAATGTCTGGCATTAAATAGTTTCAGCGTTAACTAAACCATATTGTGCTTGTGGTCCAGTTCTAAATATGGTGATTCTCTTAATGAGCACAAAGAGATTTTTCATGGTCGGTTAAGTTACGTTGAACAGTGTAACAGTAACAGTTATAATGTTGGAGGGCTGAACAGTGTAACAGTTATGGACATTATTATTCACATAAAACTGCTGAGTTATTCGATGTTCGTATGCGTGTTACATTTCGAAATCAACAAACTAAAGCTGTCGGCTAATCGCCTGAATCAGCTAATCACAGGCCTAAGTGATAAAGAGTCATAGCAAATTGAGACACTCAAAAATCAAAACGTTTTTCCTATTATTATCCGTTCGAAAACCGTCTCAGCACAATATTCACGTATATATTTTTCGTATACAGAAAAGATCTTGAAAGTAGTAAAACATCTATACGACGGCAAAATTAAGTATAATGAATGAATGAAAATTGATGCTATGTTTGTATGCTATCATTACCAAACCCCTTAATGGTAAACCATATGCGTTGTTATATTTCGACTTTCTGTGATTGCTGTGAAAAATAATAGATAGGTTTTTAATGATGCAGATTGCCTGCATAGGTTCAGTTGATTTCCGTTCTTTGTATTGTTTCAAAATTAGGTCAGCTTAATAAAACAACTAGGAACGTCTATTCATATTCTACTATTTGCTAATTTAGAGGCAAACACGGAACGACTGAATGAGATGTGCAATTGCTACTGCAGTTTTCAAGCAAAAAAAAAACAGCTTGAAGGAAGAGCACTTCGATTTTGTTTCGTCATTTGCTGTTTAGTAGTCCCACAGAGGCATTTTACCACTTAAGCGACGAGTTAATAGATTTGGTTATTCCATCTATGCAATAATCAATCTTGTCCATCAAGCGCAGTATCGTGCTTTCTAGAAATCATTTTTTTTAAAAAAATTCTGAAGGGTCAATCGAAATAAAGCGAAAATCCAGTGATGTAACGGTCTTTCACTTAAAAAGGCTTCAGTGGGCGGTTTTTTTGGAGCAAAAATTGAAGATTCGATGAGAATTTGTTGGTCATACTTCTATTCTCCTTTTCTATCGCTCCTTCTGCTTATAACCAACCTTTGCCTTATTTCTATTTAATTCACCACCACAGCCCTCCACAAACCATTTCTTATACTTCAAAATGTGCAATAAAAACATTATGAAATTAGCAACGTTTTTATCATTTCTTGCATGCTTTCAGATTTTACCACTGTTAATGGGTTCTACCAAATTGCAAAACAATGTCATGGTTCTTAGTTTGCTACTATTTACGTTTGGGAAAATGAGAGTGACCGGAATATTTTTTCAGTCTGAGTTGATTATAAAATTTTGTGCTATTATTGGACAGCGATATCCACCTACAGAATTTTTGAAATTTGGAACTATGTCGTCTAGATACTGAAGCGTTGGGTTTATTCGCCTGGCTTTAAGGTTACATTCCTTAACTGATAATACTAACACACCAAGTAGTTTGTTGAGCTTTCGCCGAGTGGTTTGTTTCTCGAGAGCAAGGAAGCATTTTGTCGTTTCGCGCAGATCAAGGTATCGTTGCTGCGAAACCTTGTTTCAGGTATCTATCAAATTAAGCAGTTATGAAAACTCTCTTTAGCAAGCATCATTTTCAAAACAAATTTTGATGTTGCATCTCTCAAAGGTGTAAAAAATTATGCGTTAGCCCTTATAACACATTAGTCAGATGCATATCGTATTGCGTAACATACCAAATAAAGATTATGTCAACTTTAACAATGAAACGATCAGTGAAGGTTAATTCGTTCTAAAATTATTTTTTGTATAGGTGATCCGCTCACTATTGGAACGCCAATGGCACCGGCGAGACCAACGACGACGATCTATGTGAGTTCGTTGGTTTTCGGCGCACATCCGATCAGTATACGTTGTCCTCATTGTCAAGCACAAATCGTTACTCAAACGGTTGGTCGAGCTGGCCTCCTAACATGGCTTATCTGCGGTGGCCTTGCACTCATCGGGTAAGCATAAGCTTTTTGGTTTTTCCATATATTGCGCTAAATAACGATTGCATTACGTATGGAGGTTTCTTAGTAACAGCTTTTGTGGAGTTCATATTCTGCTAAGCAGGTTTTCTACGCAGGAATTTCTTACTAATGAGTGTCGCCAGTTTGGAAAATATGCTCATTCGAGATTTTGTTTCAAAGATTTTTAGAAAATGGCGCTCGAAACATTTGTTACTTGGCAGGGCATAACAAAAAGAAGTAGTTTACGAGTATATATCTGTTGCTGTTTCATGCGAGCTATATTTGCAGGTGTTGGCTGTGTTGTCCTATTCCATTTTGTGTCTCCTCTTGTCAGGTTGGTGTTTCGCTCGAATTCGTTGTTGTATTCGAACCCTGACTTCACGAAAAAACTGAATCGGTCCTTCAGCTCAGCCGATACACACATGACCAATGGAATTGCGCTAGTTATATTTCGTGGAATGCACCAAACGAAATTTGCGACCTTCCAGAACGAATGATGCGCTTATGGAGAACAAATGAAACTATTTAGCACGATATGCGCTTCGGCTGCTGAAATGATCGAGGAACCATCTGTATCATAACTTCTTAGATATCAGTCATTGCTGAGGGAGCGAAATAAATTTGAACTTTTCGGAAACCTTTCGCGAAACAAAAACGGCGATTTCACGAGTAATTAGCTGTTCTGGACTTCTTTTTTCTCCCTTTACTTTTTTTTTTTCAAAGAGATCATCTAGAAATGATATTTAAGTAGATTCTAAGCAGCTTTTGGAAAGAGAGACCCCATGCAACCTGTGCACAGTGAGCAGCGTATGAAGTGACTGGAGTTGCTGAAGACCTTAGTGTGAGGCAGGTGAGAGCGAGTGCGAATGACAGCCGCCGTAATTTTCGTGCGACGTAAATGAAAGTGATGGTCCACTGCACGATTTCATGTATCAGCGAGAAGATTTCGCCACTTTTTATAGTAGTTTTTTGAAGTCTATGAAAAACATTGGATATTTCAAGCAATATTTTATATTTCGTCAGCCAAAAGATCTAAAAAAGTTTAACGGAAATTTTTCGCGAAACCATAACTTGTAAAATGGAGAATTTTTTTTTGACGCACTTGTTCAACAGTTCGCTCTCGGCTTCCTGTGGAGTATTGGTACCTCATCTTTGGAACGTTTAGGTGCCCATATATCGATAATTATTGTCGTAGCTAGAGCGTCGTTTGACGAAAGAAATTTCTCGAGGCGCGTAAGGCAACAATAACCAAAATTTTATAGCATTTATGAGTTCGAGTGAATCTAACCTTGAATGTGCTTAAAGAGGATATGGTTGTTTTCTGGCATACCTGCATTTTATAAGGCACGAGTAAAATCTCAAGTTTTTCATCTTCCTCCACTTTGATGGGAGAAATTTGTCGGCTTCAATGTTCCTACGAGTGCACTCATTATTAATGGCATCCTGCGCGTACTGTTCAACAATAACCCGCGCAATAGAAAACTCAGCAAAACCGTTTGCTTGTACGATTGCTGTCCTCTATAGCCCTCTGATTCGTTAATGCTTTGAAAGTGGGCTGTAATACGATTAGGGGGTGTATTAGAGTTTACGATTTTATCACTGTATACTGTGGTGCTTTACAAAATAGTGCTGTACCCGTATTTGGCACAGTAAATTGAGGCCAACACAAGTGTATTTGTCCGCAAACAAAAAGTACTGGAAGGCAAACATACATTAGATGAAATTTAACTGTTGCCTAAATTACGAAAGCATAATTGAGCACTTTATTCATCTCCGATCGTTCGAGCAATGCCCATGTACGCATGCCATACACGCTTAACAACAATGCAACGTTTATGCCGAACTCTTTGAGTTGATCTGTTTGTAAAAAGACTTTTTTTTTTCAGGATGTAGAACACTATTGTCCAAGCTGTCGAAGGCTACTTGGCACATATCGCAGGTTATGATGACTTACTTGTATGAAACGAGTACGTGAACTTATCTCATATAAATGCTTCAAAAAAATGTATTCAATACAATCATTATGAACGCTTAAATGCTGCTAAACAAACACAGAACGGGGCTCTATTAATTATTCGTTAGTGTAGCGAACGCAAACAAATTTTAAAATCCACTTCAAATAAGACAAAACATACGTAAAAATTAACCCGGTCTTTTTCCTAATTTTTTCCGTTGGCTTCTGAAGCTGCTTAGATTGTTCCAGAAAGATGGAGACAGCAAAAGAAAAAGGGAACCTAATGACAGCACCTCTGAACGATTGCAATGGAGATCATAGGAAGCCATGAAAACAGCACTGATAGTTAGTGCAGAAAAATGCATTGTGCAGTGTCATAGTGATGCAATGTTGCAGTTTATAGTGTTGAAAATTGATTCCAACTTAGTAAGCACATTGCAATTACCGTAAGCAATAACTCAGACGTTGCGTTTCAGAAGTATCATATATTGCTGTTATTGTTTCTCAAAAATTAAAAGAGAAAGTTGCTTGTTTAAAACAAAACCAAAAATATTCACTGCTTGAATATGCGCACTGATGGCAAGAGATTCATAGAGCCTAAATGGACAAACTTATAAATTCATGAGTAAAATTTGGGAACAATTTAGGCGACGCTGCTGAAAAAAAAAATTGCCAGACTGAAGGCCAAAGTATGCAGTTATAGCGCAGGGAACGACTGTTTCAGTATGTCTGGTTCTTTTTCTAGGGACAATCTGTTCTTGTTCTCGGGACAATCTGTTCTTGTTCTAGGGACAGTCTGTTCTTGTTCTAGGGACAGTCTGTGCTTGTTCTAGGGACAGTCTGTCCTTGTTCTCGGGACAGTCTGTCCTTGTTCTCGGGACAATCTGTTCTTGTTCTCGGGACAATCTGTTCTTGTTCTCGGGACAATCTGTTCTTGTTCTCGGGACAATCTGTTCTTGTTCAAAAAATTTTTTTTTGTTTCGAAACGTTCTAGGGACATTTTTTGTTCTTCTTCAGGAGGTTTAAAAAATATTTTTTTTGGTCTTATATTTTGAAGAAAATAGCCGACCAACAATAAATGAGTCACCTAATCAGTCTATCGATCTGTTCGTCAGTCGGTTGCCATGAAAGTGCTTCAGAAAGATTTTTTTTTGAAGTAACAGAAAATAGGTTTTTGGTAGGCTCCACTAAAATGGTTTTTGCTCACAATCAAAGACGTATGTCTATTCCATCACTATATGAATCGTAGCAAAAAATTAGCAAACAACGTCAAAAACGATACAATTTTTGTCGTCGCGGTTGAGATCGTATGTGCATCCCTTGGGAAGATTCGGTTTCATCAACCTGGGACAGTTCACTGGACTACAGTACCCATCCATGCAGATCGTTTCATCAGGGCATTTCAGATTCGAGCACACTGAAATTTGATTTCTCAGTGTTGTTGGGTAAAAGTATTGCAGAATTTCATACGACATCCAAGAAATTCTTTGATTCGGCGAGGGTCTCTGATGCAGCCCGACGTACGTAAATGAACAATTATGAAATAAAAGGTACAAAACGAACGTGATCTTCTAAAATCAACGTAAACAAATGATGGCGAAGAGAAACAAGTTGAGTTTCACTGTTTCAACTCTATCAATTATATTTTCAATAACGGAAGAGCTGCAAGACAGATGAATCGATTAGAATAAGGAAACTTCATAATTTGTGGCTGAAAAGCACGAGTTTTCGTTTCTCAAGAATTTCAAACAATAAGCACGCAGAAATCAGGTCACTGTTACGACGTCACAAACGGATATTTCATTTCTTGCGTGCACTTCTTTAGGATTACCTCCAACGCTCCTCCCTCAGCAGTTTAACTCCTCCCATTTGCAAACATATTGGGATCCTTCCTAACACAACATAGGTGATTATGGCCTGTCGTAATAAAAATAAGACAAAATTTACGGTCAAATCACATCTTTTCCTAATCTATTTGGATGTGGGCTATAAAATTGGCTGCTTACAGCTACATAGGTGTGGCAACAAAGATGCATTAATTTCATTCAGACGCGGTTAACTTGGATTTGCGTTGAAAAGGAAAAAGAACAGACTGTCTCGATTAAGAGCACGACACTGTGCACTTGGTACACAGGTGAGATTCGTCAAGCTGACTTGCACGAACGTCTCGTCACACTGACAAGTACTCACGCACCGCACCGAGCAAGCGCGGTGTGAATTTGAACATGTGTATGGGCATGCAGTGCCACACTCGACGTAGTGGCTATTAGGAGGGCATGAAGCCGGACGTGGCAGCAATCGTTTCCATTGTCGTGTCCGGCGACATGTACCTGCGAAATATGCAATTTTATTCGCTCAGTTGAAAATATAGCTGCAAGTAGCGGGTTATAGTCGTTACAGTTTTGCACGTGGTTGTAACGCTGCAGTCGTTACTGATTTGCGCGTGATTGCAAACAGTCGTTACAGTTTTGCACGTGGTTATAATGCTGCAAGAGTGGTTGTAAAAGATGCTTCTGTAAGCTTCATGCTGCATTTAACGCTGCATTTTATATGGTTTTTGCTAATTTGTTGCTCAGCATTCACCATATTCTATAATAGCTTGTTATGCAACTGAGGGTTATCGCTTAAATTTGGACATATCAGCTGTTTTTTTGTGGAAAATATAACGCGTATGAGGCACTAGGAGCCGTGGAACGACTGTCAGCTTAAAAAAAAAACGGTTTTCCTCAACGATTTCCGGATATAATTTTTTGAGATTTTGTTGCAAAAATTCTCCTCAGAACTCCCAAGTTTTTTTACATGAGATGGAAGTTTTCTCGATGATAATGTTGAAGGTGCATAGATAAACGTTTTTTCCCGCAACTTTTCATTTCATATTGATTTGGTTGCGCAGAAGTGTAGAGCATTGTTACCGTTGTACTAATATTCCTTATAAACAATTCGCTGTTCTTCGGTAATTCAACAAAAAAGCGAATTCTTAGAAAATTTGAAAAGAACACTTCAGAATAGGAGAAAAGAAATTCGTTAAGCACGATGAACTCAGACCAGAAATGGTTAAGCATACCACTGCTCGCTTCACATTCGAATCCATTGGGACACTCAACGAAGTTACAGAGTCCTGGTAGTGGCGTTGCTAATGAGTCGATTCTTCAATTAAAAAATAGCATTTAAATACGTGTGACTTAATTATGACGTTGCCGAACAACCCTTCTTCATTTTTTTTTAGATCGTTCTATTGATAGGATCGACAAACAGTGTGGATGTGTGCAGATTTTATGCAAAAATAACATAAAGACAACTAGTATGTTTAGCGCTCAAGAAAATATTGTATCGACTGGGCAAAAATTTATGATATGCCGCAATTCCTCATAAAGACCGAGCCGAGAAGTGTTGAGGAAACATTTGATATAACAAGGGGAAGCAGAAGTAGATGTTATTTCGCATTTTCGTTCCTGCTCTATTTCTTTCTTAAGTCCTCATCGTTCGGTCTTGATAAGGGTTCAGAGTATGCTGTAATTCGTCATCGTGATGATACAATTGTAAGGTGAAACGAATGATTGTTTGCATATATTTAATCACGTATAAAACATCAACCAGTCCACATATTTGTTGTTTTATTAAGAATTAATCTAAAATCGCTTTTTGGGTAGCTAAAGGAGTCAAGACAACGGCCATTCTTCATGGAATTTTCACAGCATGAGGCGGAAAAGGATTGCCAATATTAGTTAAGGATTAGGACGGAGTTCGTTTATCTAGTCTAGCTGAGACGTGGTTGCAAGCGTAAATTAGAGATGAGCGCAACGAAAAGGAAGGATTTTGCTAAGGTCGACCTGCAAACCGTGGGGTTCAACGAAGCTAGATTATAGTCATCGCAAGCAAACGGGCATCGGATCAACAACTTTTAGGGGAGCAGGCAGTAGCTGAATTGACTCAAGATGGCCAGTTTAATTACGGATGACCGCAACTGGTGGATTAAAATGTGGAGGGTAGCAACAGCTATCAGCTCATCGACGTCATGGTTAAGTAATTAAGTAATAAAAGCAAGATTTTCATTGCCGGTTTACACCAGACGGTGAAAAACCCTTTTCACAACGTCTGCTACGGTTCTGATTAAATCCGTTGAATACACTTATACTCACAACCTCACTTTCTCGCTCACTCAGGTATGCAAATATTGGGAACTTCCAGTGTTGCTAAAAATTAAGACTGCAAGGTGGCTAGATTTTGCTATAAAGATTAAACAAAAACCATGCCTCTAAAACCGCCCTGTTCACAATTTCAAATTCAGTCCTAGTGATGTTCATGCTCAAGTAAGTTAAATAAGTGTGCAAAAATTGCGGTGAAATTCATCGAAACACAAACTTGCAAAGTCCGGTGTTCGGATCACACCTCATTTGCTCGGAGCAAATGACATTTGTGCAACGTTCCTCCGATGTAGTTTCCAAAATAGCTGGAGTAGTCGATAAGGAAGCTTGCTCTATTGTTGTGTGAGCTTCTGTTGAATGTTTACATCCACCAGTAGTCTCATCACATATTTCATCCGTTGAGCAATTGATTTGATAGCATCTACTCGAAGACGCACTTTTAAAGCGATAACATACACCATCTTTAGGATTACAATGAAATCCGTATGGACAAACGACAGCTTCACATGATGATTGCTGCGATGCTGGGGCTGGCTCAGTGTATGGGGTATGTGCCAGTGAACGTGCAGTTTGGCGGCATCTTCCAGAACTAGGATCACACATGGTATTCTGTGGGCATAGTACGTCGGCGCAAGTTTTGGTGTTCCGACGGAATGGTTTTCTGAAACGGACACAACGACCGGTGTTCCAATCACAGCCCTCATCAATTGGGCACGCCACTCCTTCACATTTCTCCCCTGAGGATGTACCACTGGTCGTATCAATGCATAAACCCGTGATTGCATCGCATTCTGAACCATCCGGACAGTCGATGCTATTGCAGATGTCGCCAAAAGTATTACTCCCGAGGAATCTAAATGCTCGACAAGTGCTCGTATTTGGATCACATAACTCTCCGGCCGCACATCGAACATTCTCGCAGGCCGGATTTGATCGCGCATAGGGTAAACCCAGTAATAAAAGCTGAAAAATACGAACATTTTATTCGATCGCATTAGATTTTCATCTTGAGCTGCTTATAAATGTGCTGAGTTTCTTAAGAAAGCAAGTTCACGTTCGCCCAACGTGCTTTCGTTTAAACGACAAGAACAATGTGGAAAATTGTCATGCATCGTTCAACTCCTACGACTTAATAAAACGATTATCCACACCATATGAAGAAAAAAATTCATGAAATTGGGTGGTATTTGCCATGCTCTTTAGTTTTTCGAAATTAATGAAGAAAAGCACCGTTCCTTACCTTTCATAGCCCTTAGACATTTCAAGGCAATGACAAGATAGAGGAAATTACTCTGCACCAAATAAACTCATTATCCTTGCCAAAAAGGAGGCAGAAAACGCATGCAACAGTCAGCCAACATTTGCCGATTTTTTCACTGTTCATTTTCCCTGCTAAACTTGTAATGCTTCAGAAAAAAAGGACGATCCGCCGACATAATGCGCTTTTTTTTGGGACTTATGGGGAATCATCTATGTTTAATAAACGCTTGATAATCAAAGCTAAGACAATGAACGCGCATAGTAACGCTTTAAGCGATGCATGCCCATACTGAGATCGCTACACTTTCGCATGTGGGCGTATAACTGCAGGGAACTGAAACTTTCAGAGCTCCAAAGTTGACAGAACGGTTGCCCATTAAAATCTGTTTGCAAATGAGGTACTCAGAAGTATGAAAGCCACTGAAAGTGGAATTTCTTCCGCAGCTAATGGCTCAGCCCTCACATCGATATCACTCGTACTTTAGACGAGAATCCATA
The DNA here is from genome assembly GCA_000803305.1 of Toxocara canis. Taxonomy (NCBI): domain Eukaryota; kingdom Metazoa; phylum Nematoda; class Chromadorea; order Rhabditida; family Toxocaridae; genus Toxocara; species Toxocara canis. Next base: position 28,029 of record JPKZ01001706.1, read on the forward strand.
TTAGTTGTTACTTGCGAATTTTTGAAATGAAAACGAAGCTAGTTAACACTTACTACATTTAAGAGCCGAAACCACATAGTTGTGGTGACCGAATTGAGTAAAAGGAATGGAGTGATTGTACTATAATATGAATCGTTCGCTGTGATCGTCATCGTGGTCAATGAACGTTTGCAAGTCCGCCTACTTGACCGTCTGTATATCTATCTGACTTGCATTGCTTGTCGTTTTTGTGCTGTGCACGCGTCACGACACATCTTTGCCGAAGTCTAGCTCACACAAAAATGCCCTTCACAAAAAAGAAATTGTTTCCTTACGAACGAGTTTTCCATGCGGTGAGACCGTGATATGAGCCCGTATGAATACTAAACAAGAAAATCTAAAGATTTGTTGAAATGGAGACAAATTTACATGTTGGAAGAATTTTATTCTTAGATTTTCGCTAGCTTCAGTGGAGAGAAGAATGTTCAAGAATCTCGTGCGGATTTTTAAGCTAAGTTGTAATGAAAACAAGTTACACATGACCAAAGTATTCCACGCGTCACGGCTATTGTATTGAAGGAAATAAGCATGACCGTATGATTCTCTCTGTTTCGTGAGATCGCGGTATGAATTTTTGCGTTTCATGATCGTCGTAATTGAGCAGATGCAAAAGAAAGTACCCAAAAATGCCTTATTATAAGTTGTGAATAGAAGTTAATTCAAACTTAGCACAATGGATAAAGTTTGGGGACAGGAGCACTCATTTCCCTATCTAAACTAAGTAGGAGAAGAAGTTTCGAACCTTTTTAAAAGTGGCAATCCATCAAAACGGGATTCTCCTACTTGCCCAATTGTTTTTTGGACATTTGCATTCTACTGAGCAATAAAATCGCGTCGACCACTTCGAAGAAATCTTGATGCTTTGTTTGCTTTTTAATTTGCGTTCAGCGAAAGATAGCTTCCTTTCACAAAATGGGCCACAATTTGTTAATTTAAAATCCGTTTAAAAAATTTGCGAACGCGCAATATGGTTCCTTAAATCTGCACATGATGCAATACAATGTTCAGTTTCTTTCGGGCGCCAGTTAAAGTGTCGATTCGTCTCCCACAAGTTTTCAGTGGACTAGAAACGTCTAAAAATGAAACAAATCTCCTTTCCAATATGCAAATCGAGGTCCGCAAAGAGGTGTCTAAATACTATCGAAAACACCACCACATGTCCGTTGGTCATGGCACCAGGCTCTAGCTTCCTTGACACTGGTATTCGAAAACGAAATATGTACATTAAAACAAATAATACGGAAAGATAGAAAGAGCGCAAGTGAACTTAAACAATGGGGAATGGGAGACAAAGATGATGTACCTTGGATCTTATATGGCGATCGTGGCAAGAAGTATAGTGACAAAAAGCCGTCTTTAACTGCCGACATCAAAACAGCTGCCTTACGGAGACTGTAGAGTGCCATTTGGTAGCTTGTAGATATTTTCCCGCTCAATTTCTTGGCTGCCAATTTTTGTTTTCGTTTGTTATTAAGGATTGTGGAATGCATAACACCTTCACCTACATCTTTTGGAAACCCAAGTATGTGCTGAGAAATGAGAGGATTCATACTCTCGGCAATACTAAAAGTATCAAAAAGCGAAACCGGATGTATGAAATATAACCTTTGCCGTAGATCTTGCTCCAGTAAAACAAACGTCACGCCTTGCTTGTGAACAAAGAAAAAACAGTTCAGATCACAGATGCAGTGTAGAGAAAGGTTTCACAAGTGGGCAGTAAATAAACACGTTGTGTGTTGAATGTTGTAGAGACACTCGCCCATTATTTGCGGTACTTGTGACGATGCGCTGTTGAGACTGTAAATACGTATAGCTTTTTTATCGAAGCGCATTGAACATTACGCTCTAAGCCCACAATACACGACTTTACTCATTTTACCATTATTGTGCAAAATCACCTCACCATGGCAAACATTCGAACGTGTTTTGTTCGATTGTTCGACTGTGGTCGATTTCGAGGAAGAAATCAGTGGAAGTTGGTCGCGTGACGGAAACTTTTTTTTAAAAAATTTTATGCGCCCTAAAGTATCTGCCGGAAGTACCGTGAGTCGACTAATCAAGCCCCACTGCTTTGTGATTATTGATTCTTAAATATTACAACAATACCTGTGCGAAAAAAAAATCTCAACTTTTCACTTGATTGGTGGTGATATGTGAGCATTGCGACAAATATAGTTGCGATTCAAACAAAGAGAAATTTTATCGTCCAAACTCAAAATAAAAAAAAATGATCTCTGCAACATTCAGAAATGATCACTGTTTCTTGAACGATTGAAGCGTTGATAACAGCCCCTCAACGTCTCGTTCACGCTTAAAAATTTTTTAAAATAATAATGGACTTTTTTTTAATCGAGGAAAACCATTGACTGTTTAAGCGCCCTGACTTATTTCCATTTCATTTTTTTATGCTTCACAAATTTTTTCCTAAATGAACCTCTCAAAATCTGTTGTGGTGTTTGTACGGTGATACGGTTCGACATTATTGGCCAAGATTCAGCGGTTCAAAATTGAGCTGAGCGCATGGATCGTTACGGTTGGATGTTCAAGTTTTCTAAATCGTCGAATGCTTAGGTTCGACATAGTGACCGTTTTCTAAGATTTGAATGAAAAATTTAGGCCGTAATGTTCAGCACATCAAACCTGTGCGCGAAGAGCGAGAATATTCGATTGGTCGAACGTTGCAGTCAACGTGCACATTGGTGGCCGGAAGAATGGCTTAGAGCCGAGTATGAATGTTCATTTTAATTTAAACGCTTCTCTTAGCATAGTACTTTTCGAGAGCTATGCTTGTCTGATTCGCAGTACATTCGACTTTCCAAGAATAAAAAAAGAAATTACAACGGGTCTCATACGCCGAATAACAGTTGCAAAAGAATTTTGGGAGGAATATTACTGATCCGAATTCAATCATACAATTTCGCATGCAAAAAACTTATACAAAAGTCCAATCACTAGTTTGTGCTAAATATCGACCTCAAAAGATGGCAGACAACTTCAGAGCTTAATAGTCAACCTAAAACCAAAGAAATCAATGAGATGAACGCTTAGGTGTGAAAGAACTAACAACTCTTTCAGTTCTAACGATCGAACATTTCAAAAAAAAATGAACACATTCACAATCGAAACTTCTCGGCCACACGCTATGAAAAGCTAATTCACAAGGGTTTGCTTACCTGCTGAATCTCGCCGTTGATTTTACGTTCGAGTAGATCCTTGACGGTCGTTACGGACTCGGCGAGTTTCTTGATTGCTACTTTACATTCATGAAGGTCTTCATTCAAGGGTTGAGCCGGAAAAACAATTGCACATTAAAATGAGCTTTTCAAACTGAAAAAAAAGGTTCTGGGATTTCCTGGGAAGTAGAAGTCGAGCCGACTATTTGTGTCTGCATTAACTAGTTATGGCACCAAGTGAGCAGTTTTTGTTAACCAAAACCTTCGTGGGAAAGTCACCCCATCACTAGCAAAAATATTCGATGTCCTTACTTCTCATTGAGGTTTCCGTGCATTATAACCGTAACCTCTTTTCTTCCAGCAACTCGATAGCGCCATCACATTTGGGCAAATCACACCATCAAAGAAAACGATTTGTTCTTTATACGCACTTAAGGCGACTACCATATGCAGACAACGAGCAGTCATGCTCAACAGCTGATAATATAACAATCAGTCGTCTTGGGAGACGAACGCGTAACAACTTCGTAAGAGGTTTCGGGCAAATATCAAAATCGCCAAAGAATGGTGGCGCATAATGGTATTATTTTAATCAAATCAAATCATAAGCGACAAATACAAAAAAAAAACTCTAACCGTTGAGGGAAGCTCATTTCCTTGCTGCCGTATTTTGCCAAGTTGGTTTTGTAGATCTTTAACATTAGAAAGCCTGAACTGAACGATTCTTGGAGAAATACGCCCAAAATTCATTTGATTATAAACAATCTAACAGTTGAGAGAAATGTTCTAAATTTGAGGCCAAGACTTTTCAAGAATGAAGAAATACCTCACAAGCGATCATGTGTGGTCAGAAATGCAAACAAAACTTTAAATGCGGAGCAAATCAATTTCGAAAGCGCATTTGCATTTCGACAATGGCAATCTCAGCTGAAGGTGATCGAACAAGTTGATGAAGTATTTGTTATTCATTGTTTATTAAAAAGCTCTTCCTACCCAATAATGTAACCATGACGAAAATGTAACATTCTAAAAAAATCACATCCTGATTTGCAACGACCGTATAAATATGACTGATTTTTATCGCTTTTAGAAGTAATACCTTTCTTGTTGCTCTTTGTCAATTTTTGCGTCAAGTTGATGTTTTATGCTCTCCGTTTTGGCCGATAATTCGTTAAGCTGAAAGCGTATTATCAAAACGTGAAATATGTGATGGACAAATGCAATAGAAACGCAAAAGATTAATCGCTCTTCAAAAGCATCTGTATAAAAGTGCATTGGTGAGTAAAAAAAAAATTCCTAATCAATGCGAAATATGGCTTCTACATCATAAGATATGAGAAGCAGAAATGTGATGAATGAGTGTAAGTTATTTGAGTCTAAGAAGGTTACGATTAGGGTCTATGAAAGTCTTGAGAAATGACCCTAAATGGAGTCTCGTCGGTCCATGGAACTCTCGAGAAACGATCCTAAATTGATTCACACAGTTTTCCCCACGATTCGTTTGCCAAGAGGAGGCTGCAAGCGAAATTGTTACATTGGCGAGTGCAAATACAATAGGAAATGTTGGCGGAAGAGCGCGGTACGACTTTACGCTAAAATTTACGTCGTTTGGAATCTGTCGTTCAACTTTATCATGCAATCGTTTGTTTGCCATTTCCATACTGTTTTTAACCTCATCCAGTTTCTTCATTTGCATCTTCAGTTCTTCGGATTGATCAGCATCATTTGCATCATGTAGCTTCCTCACAATTTCATCATGTTCACGAATGAATGCTGAAACTCATCATGTAACACTCAAAAAATTGTGCCTCACAAAATCAATCACCAGTTCTTACCTAGTTCATCATTTCTTCATGGTAGAATATTTTCGGCCTATTATCCGTATTATCAATAGCGTATCGACGCTTTCAAAAAAGGTCCACTATTGTCAAATGAGTGATATGCTATGCAAGAAAATTTGTGCAGGAAGTTATCGTAATCTATATGGTTGCTTCTTTGTTATGAATGCGACAGTTTGCTATGTTTCGTATAAAATTGTGCCATTACGTAGAATGAAATCCGGCAACCGCAAGGTAGTTAAAGTGAGCAAAAAGTTACTGAGTTACTATAAGTTATCCTATTCTATCATGAATCCGCTAAAGTTGAAACAGAGAAGTCGAATTTGCTAATCAGTCAGCACCAACTTTGAGCTTTATTTTTCCAAGAAAACTCTTCAATCGAAAAAACTTCATATGTCGATACCTTTTTGCATATTGCTCATCTTTTCTTCAAGTTTCAGTAGTCCTTCCATACTAATTTTATTCTTGTCAGCCGCTATTGATTCCATTTCTCGGCGTAGCTGAAAAAAAAAAGTGGAAGAATCGTTAAGAAATGCCAAACAGCGCGAGCTTTCACCTGAAGAGCTAATGATAAATGCAATCATATTCTCACTCACTCAATCGAACGTACAGTTTTATGCAATAAATAAAGACTGCATTCGATAGTTGAGAAGAAAGTAGATTAATTACTGAGACGGTCGACGAAACACTGTTGATGGTCAAGAGAGTTCAAGAAATCTTGATTACCCTTTACGCCTCACTCCTTTTCACTAGCAGGTCCCAGAATGGTCTTACGGAAAACTTCAAATCCAGAAAGCACTGATCCGGTATAGGATATATCCAACGCGCCTTCATTTGTTGCAGTAGGCCATGGAATAAAGTTAGTGAACCAACATCACAGGTCAGGATAATGTTTGACAGAAAATGCTGCAGATAATGCAAAAAAAAAATTTTTTTTAAAGATTCCATGCTGGCAGTCTCTACATCGGCGCAAATACCTCTCTCGACGCGTCGCGTTGCGATATGTTAAGCGTCAGGAGTCAAATCGGCTATGTCTTTCAAACACATTCGATTTTTGGTCTTAAAAGGGGATTCACAGAGATCACCGTGCCGGGAAGGGCTTCTACCGGGGATTATACGGTATGTGACGGACAGTGCGCAAAGAAAACAGTGGGATTTTTTTCGAAAAAAAAGCCAATTTAAAATACTTACGGCATCAGCGTCGAATGCAGGCAATTGGACATTTCGTTTTCCTGTGTTGACGTCGTCTACCCTTCGCTTCAAAGCGTCCATGTACTTGGTGACACGCTCGTCCATCTCATTCGCTTTCGCTAGCAATCCCTTTTCATGAGTTCGTCTGCAGTTCGATTAGTACTCATGCACGTTTAATGTACGAGTGTTTTTTGGTTAAGTCGAACGTGGCAAAAAATGTATCGCATAATTCAAAAAATTAGACTTATTTTTGTTTATAACCAATGAAGCCAGTTATCTTGAATAGATCCTTCCCTTCTCTTCCCGCCAATTCCTTTCAAATAAACCTTCCTCTTCCGAATTCTTGGAAAACGCAACATCCTCTTGAACACAGCGCTCTTGATGGTAAATTTCTTTCTTTCCAGACAATTTTGCCACATTGAAGTCTACACGTATGCTTCGAGCATTTTGAAAAATATAGCCTTTTCCTCAAACACATCCTGTCTTCGGGACCATGTGAAACACAGAATCCGCTGGGGTTCTGTTAAAGACAATGCGGTATTGTTTTTTCTGATTCGGTAGAGAAATAAAAGGGAGCTATTCAAATTTCTTGCATATGCAGAGATTAGAACATTTAAGAACAGTTGGAAAAATGAAACATTTAAGTCGTTTCCGTTTGTAAAAAATTTAAGTTGTTTCCGTTTTTATGGGAATATGGCCTTTTCTATAGTCGATGATATGCAGTAGAAGTGATCCAAAAGAACGATTATAGCACACTTATTAATGAATTGCTTTCTTTTTTGTCGTACTTCTTCGCAAGCACATCTCAGTTTCCTAACTGATTCAACTGCAACGAGCGAAAATTTTTGTTCGCAGAATTAGGTCGTCTAAAGACTCGAGAAATTAAGCAGAATAAAAATTTCAGCAGCAACAAAATTTCGGTGTTAAACATTGTGACTATCGCATGCAAAATGTTGGTGAAGTAGCTTACCTCATCTGAATATCTGCTGTAATGATTTTGTCGACTTTCTTATTTCCCATTTCGAGATGCTTTTCAAGAGCAGCCAACGCTTCGTTGATTTTTGTAAACCGTTCTTTGTACTTCGAATTGTCTTCCTAACGCAAAACTATTTCATCACAACTGTATAACATAATGAATAAAAAAACAGCACAGTTCTTCTCAGGCTCTTTTTGTTTTCAAGCTTGTGCAGTAATGTGCGCTCAAAAGCATATCTCGCATATCATTTGAAATAAGTATCCATATTTCCAGGAACGACGCATTCTTCTAAAAGGCGCAAATATATTCGAGAAAAAAAATTTATTTTCTATCCAGTGCTTGAGAATTTATTCTTTTACTTACTCGCAACCTGTAAATACGCTTTATGGTAAAACGCATTCAGACAGACAACGAAAGCAATTAAGGTGGAAAATCAGAAAGCGTTCAAAGGAGCTCACTATCGTAAAAAAACAGCACAGTTCTTCTCAGGTCCTTTTTGTTTTCAAGCTTGTGCAGTAATGTGCGCTCAAAAGCATATCTCGCATATCATTTGAAATAAGTATCCATATTTCCAGGAACGACACATTCTTCTAAAAGGCGCAAATATATTCGAGAAAAAATTTATTTTCTATCCAGTGCTTGAGAATTTATTCTTTTACTTACTCGCAACCTGTAAATACGCTTTATGGTAAAACGCATTCAGACAGACAACGAAAGCAATTAAGGTGGAAAATCAGAAAGCGTTCAAAGGAGCTCACTATCGCAGTAAAGAATTTTAATTGATAATAAGATGATGTTGAACGCTATTTATTTTAATCGATGGTCAGGAAATATGACTGCTTATGCACCTAAATCGACAAATTCTGGGAAATAGTTTACGGAAACGACCTTAGAATTAAAAATTATTTCCTCAGAATTCCTCGCACTAAGAATAGCAAGCAGTTTATTTGCACGGTTAGGTAAAGACAATTTCGACTAGCCAATTTCGAAACTCAAGACCACACAACCGGTTGTTAAGTCAGAATCGAGTTTTTTTGAGACGCTTTTTATGGCTTTTCATGATAGTAATCTACACATTGTGGGGATCGGACAGAAGAAAGCACAAAAACTAGGTGGCTTGGTGCCCCAGTCTCCCAACTGGAAGCCTCGAAGCTATTTGCTCACCATTTGGGTGCTTCTTATCGCTTCTATATTTTTCACGCATCTGTTCAACTCCTCTTCCCATTTCTGCTTGTATTCCTTTTCGAATTCAAGCCGTGCCTTACTTTCATCCTTTAAAGTCTGAAAAAAATTTCAACGTCTCGATGAACTGTAATCGGAATGACTTATTTAGATAGTGCTTATGGTTTACTGTGAAATTTTCTGAACGGAATTTACGGAGGCCACAAATTGTGAAAAAAAAAGGATGGACCTGATCTGGAAAACACGTCACCTCTTTAAAGCGATGCTCGATTTCATTTAATGCAGCGTTAGAGTGTTCAGCTTTTTCACTGAGTCTCTTCACTTCTTGCGACAGTCTTTCACTCTCTTGATCGGATTTTTGGCGCAAATCCCTTCTTTCTGCATTTCCATTCCGAAGATGATCTTGCAGCCGAGCTATACTGAAAAGGTTCCATGAAGGGCGGGCCGGTCACCAGTGACGCTGCCGCATTTAAAAACTTTCTAATTTTTGGTGTAAACGCCTCACTTCGTTGTTTTCACTGTTTCGTATTACCTTCGAAAGGTAATTTCGGAGCGTCCACCTATGAAATATTTTAATTTGTCCACAAACATCTTAATTAATTATAAAGCGCCTGATTTAGCCGAAGTACCGTAGTACAGTGGAAAGTTGCTCTACTCGGAATTCTCGTCCAGTGGCTGGCCTCTTGTCGAAGACTGAATTTCGCATGCTTCCCAGCACGACCGTGATAGGCAAGATACGGCGGAAACATAATAAAACAACTCTGAATTGCATGCAGACGACATAACAGCAACTTTGCGTATTGTCGGAAAATATGAAATGAGCGCCATTACTAATTTCAAATTAACTGACTTGGAAAGTGCCTCAGTGAAAATGTGCTTATAAGGAGTGGGGGGTAGGGGGGGGGGGAAAGCGTAATGACCTGATGAGACCGGAAGGCTGAGGGAGTACAGGCACTAAATACGTCATGCAGGGTACTTCTCGCTGTAAAATGAAATGAGCATTAGTATATGTGGGCCGGAAAATATGAAATGAGCGCCATTACTAATTTCAAATTAACTGACTTGGAAAGTGCCTCAGTGAAAATGTGCTTATAAGGAGTGGGGGGTAGGGGGGGGGGAAAGCGTAATGACCTGATGAGACCGGAAGGCTGAGGGAGTACAGGCACTAAATACGTCATGCAGGGTACTTCTCGCTGTAAAATGAAATGAGCATTAGTATATGTGGGCTTTAAAGAAGTTATTGATGAAGTTCTCATTCTGCCTAGTGACCTCACCAACGGCGACGCACACCTGATCTTAGCAAAGATTTTCTGCTAACACTAATGTCGCGAAAATTACGCAACGAATTCAATATAGCGAGTAAGATGAAGCGCTCAGAAAATCAAATTCATATTAAGAAAGAGCAGTGTGAAACGGGAATAATACTTTTCAGTTTGTTTTTGTGTTTTCTTTACTTCTGTCTCAATGGCCCCTTTCAACTGTACGATCTGAGCGTTGATTTCGTCGAGGCGTGAGTCGGTTCGCTGAGCTGCAGTCGTTAACGCCTAAAATGATGTCTACAAAACTATCGCAAAAACTCAAAAATACACCCACTTCAGCCTAAATTCTCTTCGGTTGCGCACTGTTTCTCCAGTTTAGAAAAGCGCACAAAACTAAGGATTTGTTTTGCGTGATTTTACAGCAATTTGACATTTAAAGCTTTAAAAGTCGCGGAAATCTACGCTCCGCAATCAATAGAACGCTTCAGTGGGAAGAAGTGAAAACTGCTCTACCCTAACTCTCTTCGCTCTGCTCTTTAAAGAAGGTCAACATTCGCATGGTATCAATGGTTCATTTACTCGATTTTCTGAGTGTAAGGGTGAAGGTCACAACTTCAAACCAATTAATCACTGAAGGAGCTTCTCGACATTTTTCGTCATTGTCTTCTACATAGAAAATATATCCTCGATGCTTCAATAATTAATGAATACTTGATGAAATTTTCTGCAACTTTCACTCACAAGAGTGCAGTTTCATTGCATTTGTTGAGAGTTACTGAGTTTTTTAAAAACATTTGGGGTGGGTCGTCTGAGAAATTACCTAACGAAGAACAAAGCATACCTGCGTTCTGTGAACATGTAATCAGCGCTGTTGTACCTACTTAATAAGACCATGCATTTTGCTTCCCTATAGTGTGACAAAATAAATAGGCTCTTTGCTGCCATGACTAGAAGATGCCTGTAATTGTCGAGATTCTCATTCGGACTCTGATTTAATGTCACTGATCGTGCGCCAGTAAGACCTAAGAGTATGGGAACTAAGACTGCAAGGCATTATGAAATAATTCAATGATTCAGTCGAAAACTGATGCTGACTACCGAAACGCGCTCACGCATTTCAACTGAGTGAGAGTTTTTGTATTGATTCAAGAACACAAGTTCTACAATTTTTGCCGATATGTTTAGCCGTCAGCTAACGGAACGAGGTAATACTCAATATAGCTAGCTGAATGATCGGAGTTCCAAAGGTCCCACGGAATCAGTCATTTTTTTGCATCTACAAACACATAATTTCTAGGTGGTTAAGGACTTCAGAAACCATGTGACGTCTAGAAAGAAACTACACTTCCATTTACTTGATAAAAATAACTCCTCAGCACTAAACTGCCTTTGTTATTTGGACGAAATACTTGCCGATGAATCAATGCGATTCTTTACGTCGTGGCACATCTGCGATAGATTGTTTGTTTGACTATCGATGGCGCATTTTAACGTGGAGAACTGCTGTGTTAACGCCAACAACTGAATTACAGTCTTTCATCAACTTCATCAAGCAAAAGTTTGGCAAGACGATTGTACAGCCGCCCCATTTCATAAATTAAAGGTAACAATCGACTACGAGAGAAATCAATGTAAAAGGGGCACAGCAGCACTGATGATAACAGGTTAATAGCATTCAGTCGTTCGTAATTAGTTTTCAGAAAGCATCGAAAGGAGGTGAAACATAATATTAGTTTAGGTTTGCTTTTCTATTTCAGGTGAACGTCGCAGAAAACGCATCGCAAATATTTCTTCAAAAGTTAATTGAAATATCGATGAAGCAATCTGTTTTTGACTATACACTGCAGAAAGCAGCCAAAAAGAGATATATAGCATTTGCTAAATGACATATAGATGCCGACCATATAGACAAGTGCCTTGTATAAAAGGCGTACGGCAAGTTGTGATCTTTAATGATCTCTTCTTCTGGCGTCAGATCTATAAAATTTGCGCGCGACATGGGAAAAGGTTTTTCCAATCGATTTTGGTCACGCGGAGCAACCGTTTTCTTTGTGAATGAAAAAAGGAGGGGATACCTTGTTACTGAGGTTTGACACCTGCGTTTTGAGATCCTCAAGCTGACGTGAACTGGAACGACTTCAGACGCTTAATTTAAACGTATGCTAAGGAAATATAGCAACCGCTAAAATTATTACCTTTGATTAACCATATTAATCAACCTGAGCTAACAACCTTAAGAAACTGAGAGAAAAGACCGATTTATTTATGGAGGACCCGAAAAAAGGATGAGTGGCGGCGTAACGCTCACCGTATTAAACGACAACGTAATATGCGTGCAAAATAATTGCAACATAGGGGAGTTTATAAACACTCCAAAGAAAAAAAAAACACTGATTTCGAATCGTGTTTATGCCGCATTATGCAAAAAACGGGTCGTTACTTGAACATCCAGATCGCCTCTTCATGCGCCTTCTTAAAGACTTTTCTTCGTAAAGGCAGAACGTTATGTGAGGTCGCCTTCAACAACGCATACGACGTCTTTCATTGGATTGTCCAAAGTATCAAGGCATTCGGAAAGGAGCTTTCCAGGACGTAATGTTTCGCAGAAGGAGATAGATAACGGGAAAGGGAGGGACAAAAGATTTCTGTAAGGAGAAAGAAATGCTTTCCTGCTGGATCGCCAGAATAGGATTTCCAGACGGTTCGATAAAATCGGCGGTATGCCCATTTCTTTTATCTTTAAGCTTTACAGCAACAAAGCAACGCGCATTTGTTACACCGTGATCATTGACTGACTTCATCCAGGCTGGAACTCAGCGTTTTAAACCGCAGTTAGTTAACAGCCATACATCGAGCTAATAAAAACTTCTTACGTTCCACTTGTCTCGAGGCAAGCAACCTTTTGGCTTAATTCTTCATGCTTTGTTTCCAATCTGTTGAGGATCTGCTGCAAAACAAGTTGATTGGATTTAAATTCCGATACAGCCACTTTTTTACGACCTCAACATGATTTACTCTTCAATGGCGCACACAATTCTGCATGCGGGCCACCCAAATAGCACACTGATGCAAAATCCGTACTTGACCCGGCTTCAATGCAGCACATATAAGCGTCGCCATCTGAGTATGTAAATTGGTCACGCGATGATCGCGGATATTCGATTACGAAATGGTAATACGTCACGTGCAAAAAAAAACCGATTTTATCTCAGTGTATACAAGCTAAATTTGACATTTTGTCGCGTTTACTGAGCAACTGTATCCGTGTTCTGTGGCAAGCATCGTTCTAAGATAGAAGACTCAATATCTAAGTAGTCTCATATTCACCAAAAAAAGCTGTAATCTGGTGAGCGAAGCGTGGAAAAATATATCTGGCGTTCCTATTTTGTCGAGCCAAGCGAATAAATGGACAATTAAAACCAGTAAGAAATAAAATTGCGCCAAAATTTCAAGCAAGACCTTCCAAACAACATCGACTTTTTTGCATCTATGTAAACAGTCTCTGAATTAGTTTGACTTGCTTCAGGTGTAGTCAGCTTCAAAATCAGTATTTTTAAAGCGTTTCTGAGAAGTTTTTCACCTTTGCACGCCTAGACCGGCTTGTATCGAATAGCAGAATTGTGCTGTCTGCACGTCCAAGCCAAAACCTATAGCGATAAGAAGGATAATATGGATACAACGAAAACAAGCCTTATTTGCGTTTACAAATTCGTTGAATTGTCGTTGCAACCGTGAGAAAAGGTTTTGGAGATTGTCGGTTGTCGACGGTTCTATGTTGAATGCAGGAGACGACGAAACGGGCGTTTTTATCTGAAAAAAGAGGTGGTATTTATAAAACGAAAAGAATGATTGTGGGCATTTAAATGAATAGAAATCAAGTTCGCTGCAAGTATGGGACTTTTAAGTATACAACCTTTTCATTTCAGGATTGCATGAAAATATGGATGATTTACCGAACGACTTGAAGATGTTTTACGTTTAAACTAATCTTTATGATGCCTTGTTCTTTCATAGCTTAAAAATGATGAAAAAAAGCTATTTGAAAAGGGAAGAATGAGAGCCAAATAATGCAGGCATATTCGCAAATGCAATTTGTTCTTTCCAAAGAACTTCACCATTACGAGGCGTTTTCTTATCATCGGAGCCTCATACTCTTCAACAACTAGGACTTTCTAAAGCATTACAGTATTTCAGTTGATAGCATCGAGCAAGCAAGATTTTTTTATCATAGTTCTTCCACAACTATAACTCTGCTACCCTGTATCAAAAACGATAGACGCATAGTTGTGTCAATAAATTTCTTCGCAAAAAAAGAACAACGAAGCTAGCAGTACTTTCTTCTGTACGCATTCATACCCCTGCAATCGGCAAAATTGCTTTTATTCTAGCCACACAGCACATTAATGTTCAAAAGTTGCTAGTTGTTATTTTTCATTTTGGCAGAACTAAGGGTGCTCAGTACGACGAAGTACGACGAAGTACGACGAAGTACGACGAAGTACGACGAAGTACGACGAAGTACGACGAAGTACGACGAAGTACGACGAAGTACGACGAAGTACGACGAAGTACGACGAAGTACGACGAAGTACGACGAAGTACGACGAAGTACGACGAAGTACGACGAAGTACGACGAAGTACGACGAAGTACGACGAAGTACGACGAAGTACGACGAAGTACGACGAAGTACGACGAAGTACGACGAAGTACGACGAAGTACGACGAAGTACGACGAAGTACGACGAAGTACGACGAAGTACGACGAAGTACGACGAAGTACGACGAAGTACGACGAAGTACGACGAAGTACGACGAAGTACGACGAAGTACGACGAAGTACGACGAAGTACGACGAAGTACGACGAAGTACGACGAAGTACGACGAAGTACGACGAAGTACGACGAAGTACGACGAAGTACGACGAAGTACGACGAAGTACGACGAAGTACGACGAAGTACGACGAAGTACGACGAAGTACGACGAAGTACGACGAAGTACGACGAAGTACGACGAAGTACGACGAAGTACGACGAAGTACGACGAAGTACGACGAAGTACGACGAAGTACGACGAAGTACGACGAAGTACGACGAAGTACGACGAAGTACGACGAAGTACGACGAAGTACGACGAAGTACGACGAAGTACGACGAAGTACGACGACCTCCGCAAAAGTGAACAGTAATTTTTCTTGCGCTTGACCGAGGTATACTGCTACACTTAATAAATACGTCAGTTTTGAATCATCAAAAGGAATGTTTGACACAAATTTATCACCTCATGCGCACAATGTTTTGTAAATTTGAGCTAGCCGAGCTGATAAATGATGCTTTGATACGTCATGCAGTCATAATGCATGATAAATTCATTTCAGTGGAAGTGATGTGTCACTTTATAAAACACCCTCTTCTCACAGCTGATCATTAAAAACAGTTTTCGTGAATATATATTTGATTCAACCTTTCGCTTTGGCTGATTGTTTACGGGTTGGGCAATACCTTCTCGCGGTTCCCGTGGGCCTACCCCTGAAGGGCTGAAATTGAATCATGCAATAAAATGTTTGTATCAAGTTCATGTTTGTTATCTGTGAAAAAAAAGGATATGTTGCTTTGAAAAAAAAGGCTTATTTTCAACTGTATGTGACCACTGTAGAAATCATGAAAAACGAAACACATTGCCTGCAATGAGACATTTGACCACAGCTTGGAAAACTCTATTGTCGCATTTGAAAGCTCTTCTCCGTTAGTGAAGAAAAGAGGTTGCTGAGTAGTGATTAGGCTTTCGATCGAAATTTCATTTTCTACAAACGCTTCGTGCGTTCCAACCAGAAGATAGAGAACACCGATTTTAAAAAAAAAACTTTTAAGTTATTTTTCTAGCATTGTTTATAACGCGAAGCAACGTAGTTATCAAAATTCAGACCTGTTAAGCACTGTCAGACACTCACTCAAATAGGACAAGTCTATTTATACTCGCCGTGTCAGCATAAAAATTTTTTTCTACTGTTTTTATCGCCGCAAAGAAAGAACGCATAGAGACGGGAGACGACTTGTTTTTCACTGTAAGCGCCATTCCTTTCCAGTCAAAAAAGCCCATTGTTTAAATAGGTGTCATGGCTTCTTATGTGTGTGAAACGTAAGCATGCAAACCTATTCGAACCATACGCGCATATAGCAAAAACGTTTAAAATATGGGCGAAGCTGTTGCGCATAAAGCGAGTTCTTTCATTACGGAATTGATAACTGACGTATTTTGTCTTGCAATTAAAGCAGTTAAGTTGAATTTTAAAAAAAAAACGCTGCATCTTTGCAACAAAAAAAAAAGACTACGCCAATCCGAGGATGATATCCTTGGCTGTGTCCCGCGGAGCGTTTCTCTTCGATGACATCTGACGACAAACGCTATGCGCAAATGAACACACATTTGCGTTGCCTATGGTTATCGGTCTTAAATGCGTTTTTTTTTTTCGTTCACTTAACAACGACAAATTATCTGAACTTCATCATTCAACCCTATAAAACGATTTTCGATGACAAAAAACTGAACCCGCAAAGGACACATACTTCTACCGAATTTAATTTCAATATGGTCTCGTGAAAACTCGAATGGAGATTTGCAAAAATTTTGATGATTTTTTTGACAAGCAAGTTTTCTGACCATAGTAAGGTGCTGTTGTCAGATAAAGTGAGCGATAACTTTTCCTCTCGAATTCAGTTGTCTGCGATCAAAAAGAAATTTTGAATTACTTAAAGTTTCTATTATTTTCCGACGCACGAATAAAGGCTTAATTTTTAATTTTTTGTCGATAATCGTTAATTTTCAATATTGCAGCCTTTGAATGCCATGCATGCTGCATAGTTGGTCATCACAGACTTTTGCATTTATTATTTTCATGCTTATGCTTATTAACATGATGTGAGGGCATCTGTGAGAAAGCACTGCTTTCTCACAGATGCCATCCATCTTTAACAAAATTTATAGTGTTTTTTAGAGTTTTTTTTTTCCAACAACTCTCCAAAAATTTCGCTCATGTTTCCGAATATTCTAACCAAACTTCCCAAAAAAGTCAGGAGACCTTTTTGTTCAATGATGTGGTAGATTTTGAAATATCAAAGAGGCCCTTGAGTAGTTTTAGTTTTTATGGACCAATGATACTGTAGTATAGCAAGACGGATAAGGAAACCTCGGATTGAAATGCAAACTGCTCATTCGTAGTCCGCAATGTGGATCCAGTGTGTGTTCAGAAATGTGAAACGTAGAAAATATAGATCAGCAACTTTCAATGAACTAGAATTAAATTTGAATATGCAACCCTTCTCTCTAAGTTACCAAAAAATCTGACCTGATCAAGCTTGTTTGGTTATAAAACTCTTTGTGCAGAATGACATAACTTAGCATAATTTCGAAACCTGATAGCTCATAATGTATATTCCTAAACTCGCAGGCTTTTGAGTTTTTCAGCAGGGGAGAGAGAAGCAAACTTATATTTTGAATGCCCTGTGATGGAGAAAAGTGTTTAAATGTTGGCCGCTGTTTCATGTTATTTCTGTTATTTTTTTAACCACCTGTGAGCTGTAGCGACGCTTAAGCATGACCGAAGGAAATTGTTGCCACATTGAGAAGCAACGGTGGCTTTACGTCGCTCTGCGCTATATAATGTGCGCGTGTCGATTATCTATTGAGAACGTTTCGTCTAAGCAATCGAAATTTATGTACTGAACTGCATAAATCAAAGCGCAGCTGCTGCTACTTGTCTATAAGGTTAAGATTTCGTTATGACTAGCCTTATACGACTACGCTTTCGATGGCAATTCGCATAACGATAATTCCCATAGCGATTTCCGTCGTTTTTCCTGGCTCGATCGGGTCCCTTTGCTATAGCATTACGGCAAACGTTTTCTCATTGAGGCTATTCGTAACTTCTTGAGAGGGACGGGGCTTTTGATGCTGTACAGCGTAATTGCTTCTTCATGCTGTTTAAAATCAGCTTTTTTAAGGAAAGTAGTATCATTTGCCCGATGTAATGCATATTTGTTTATCGCATTAAGCATTTGCTTGCAGGTGTCAAACCAAGCGCAATTGCTTTTCAACAGCTGATGGGCTTATCGCTGCAATAATGCACCATTGTCGTAGCAATCACATTCGAACCGATCCGATGGAGAGATTCGCAGCGAAAAAGAAAAGCAGACATCCACTAATTCAACAGACTAAATATGCAGCTCAGAAATAAGTCGTCTGTGCGGTCTTCGATTGAAATAATTGCTATAGATCCCCCAAGGCAATAGTCAAAAGAATTTTCCGAAAACAACGATTGCAAAATGAATCTTTCGGTTTAATTGAATATGGTGGTATGCTATAGCGATGGTCCTATCCTCTCCCTCTCATTACGCTTCGGGACTTTTGGCTTTCTAGATTTTCCACCAGGTCTCCTCTCTTCAACGGCATCATTTCATTAGCATATTTTGGTAATGAAGTTTTACAGGAAGCATTGCAGTAGGACGATATTTATGATTTGAAAGAATTTTCTCAGACAAACAATGGATACCACTTGGTTGAAGATCTTGAACCACTTGTGTTCTCGTCTCATCTAATTATAACACCTGATTTCCTCCACTTTACAGGTGAATGTGGTGTAAAGTAAACACCTTGAATGCAAAATTTCAACAAACACTGTGAAACGATATCGTTTTGGTAGGAGGTTCTCGATGGTGAGCACATAAGGTGTTGCAAGGGATGATCTGTTTGAATGACGAGGACAGGTACGATAAGCAGAGTTTGCCAAAAGGTGCGCGTCCAAGACAGGTGATTCTGAGGAGGAGTCGGAACCGACGGAAGACCGTGTAGAGGTGTCAGGCAATTAACGTGATGCATTTTCAGCTAAACCCATGTCTTTGCGTGGGTCTATTCTTAATCTGGTACCATAGTCCGTTGGTTTAGCAATGATTTATCCACTGTCGAGAGATTTTCTGAAGAAGAACTGATATAAGTGAGCTGCAACGAACACCCACTCGATGCTTACGCGTAAACGCGTAAATCACCGTTGCCATGAAATTTTTCCAAAAACACTCTCAGACGGTTCACTTGAAGTATGGGACTCACAAGAGAAAAATACGTTGCAGGATGTTACATGAACTACTGAATGACACACAAATCGCACAGCTGTGCTCGCATTCTATGTGGTGTGATGCAGCAATAGGCTGCCAAACGTGAGAAAATTTAGACGATTCACAAAGTGAGTTGTTGATCTTGAGTTCTGTTTGAAAAACAGCTGCAGCTCGAGCTCATTGCGATAACCGCACGCATACGTATTCCGATCAGGGGTTTTGCTCCGTTGATCGCTTTCTTTCTTGATGTTATAGCGCCTGCCGAAATAGCACTCAACAATTGGAGAGTGTTAAGCGATGCGCCTTTGCTGAGAGGTGGCAACTATTTTGGTTGCTTGTTGAGTACAGCGCTTAGCTGAAACAAACGAAACTAGCCGAGAGGAGCCGAGTTGAGCCGAGGGCTGAGAGTTGAGAGGCTGAGAAGAGCGACAGCCTAGAGCGTCGGTCGGTAAATAGTGCGAATTCTGTTTGTGGCGGTCGTCGTCGGCTCGTCATCACCGGCAGATTCCGAAGTGGAGTCGTTAAAATCTAACTTAACCTCTGCAATCGAAACGATGGGCGATTATAGCCTTGCGCGGGCTCGCTCAGCCATTGTGTTACGTTCCCGTTCGCTCGAAAGACCATCTACCCTCCTCGTAAGTTCGGTCAAAATGTGCTCACTTTTGTATGCATGTTGCTTCTACTTTTGGAGAAATGTAATGCGCGGATATGGTTTTCAAAAATGTCCTTAGACGGCTGACAGTAAGAGGGTAGTTTGGGTGCTCCACTCGACGCTTTATTCTCTGATTTCTTCAACAATACTCTGCCCGACGTTCTCAAGGCAGATCCATAGAAAGAACTCTGAACGTTTCGATGGCACAGTTATCATTCCACGCTAATTTGGCCGTTATGGATCGAGCTAGCAGTCAAATTTAAGCATCATTGTCACAACGAGCTTTTAAATGCACGAGATGACAAACAACTTGCAGCACCGCTGTTTGTTTGAACAATATGTGCACTGCTTTCACACTCTTTCGTTGTCTGGTAACTTCTTTGTTTGCATCAGTGCTATGTCCAACGACGAATACCGACCTTTGAGAAAACGAGAAAGGAATAAGTGATTATTGTTCCGATCATCCTATGGTACGAAACTTTTCATGAGCCCTGAGGAAGGCCAGAATAGCCAACGAGTGCTCCATGTGCGCTACTTATAGGTATGGCCTTGTCTGCGACCTGCTTCTGCTTTTGCTCAACATGTTTATTCCATGTTTACAGGGGCTAAAATCCCAAAATGATTAAAAAAATGAATACAAGCTGACAGAATTTTCGTTGGTTGTGAGCGTTTATAATTACTGCAGATAACTCGTGCAAGATCGGTACCCGATTTAACGAGATATGTCAGCTCCAACTACAAGTACAAACCACACTGGCCATACCGCTTCTACAGGGACCTCGACCTGGTGAAAATTTTCTCGACTGTTTTTTTTTACCTCGAAATTCGATTTTTGTAATTTTTATTAAGCAGCACTGCAACATTAACACATTAGAAAAATCAAACGGTATTATTTAACTGATAATACTGAACCCTTAAAGCGTTATTTCTTTGGTTTTTTTTCCAATTGCGATTCCGAAAACCAATTTGTTTTGGCAGCGTTGGGGTTTGGGTCTATGTATAGTGTGATGACAGATTTATGAAAATTAGGTCTCACTTCCAAAGGCTAAATTGTATGTTGTAGTCTAGCTGAGATATAATTCCATACGATCATCGTCTCATCCTTTAGCAATTATTACTGCATGCTTATAATGGTGACCACGACCTGACCACGTTTGAATTAGAACGGTGGTCTTTTAACGCGTTTTCTCGAAGCAGTCTTGATCAAAATAAGTTTTTCTTAACGCTATCGATCACGTCAACTGGTGCTGCCCTAAAGTAATTTCTATAATGGATGCTCGACGAAAGATAGCTCCGGCTCAAACTTCGTACCTCGAAATTCGATTTTTGTAATTTTTATTAAGCAGCACTGCAACATTAACACATTAGAAAAATCAAACGGTATTATTTAACTGATAATACTGAACCCTTAAAGCGTTATTTCTTTGGTTTTTTTTCCAATTGCGATTCCGAAAACCAATTTGTTTTGGCAGCGTTGGGGTTTGGGTCTATGTATAGTGTGATGACAGATTTATGAAAATTAGGTCTCACTTCCAAAGGCTAAATTGTATGTTGTAGTCTAGCTGAGATATAATTCCATACGATCATCGTCTCATCCTTTAGCAATTATTACTGCATGCTTATAATGGTGACCACGACCTGACCACGTTTGAATTAGAACGGTGGTCTTTTAACGCGTTTTCTCGAAGCAGTCTTGATCAAAATAAGTTTTTCTTAACGCTATCGATCACGTCAACTGGTGCTGCCCTAAAGTAATTTCTATAATGGATGCTCGACGAAAGATAGCTCCGGCTCAAACTTCGAATTTTCAAAGATTCTAAATGAAGCAGCTCTACATGGGAGGATCATTTTCAAGAAGAATTTATGAATATGAACACTTCGGAAAAGCCGCCTTTGTCGAGCTTTTTTTCTTTTAATGAAAGTCATGTTTTGCTGGAACAAAATACATAGAACTAAAATAAGAGCAATATGGTGGTAAATAACGGATCCTTTAGCAATTTTTACTGCTTTATGGATGAGCGCGTATTAGAACGATCACTGAACCAGATTCCAAATTTTCTCTTCTTAAGGCATCTGTTGGGCTGAGTTCATTTATTTTTTCTATTGCCCGATCTTGGCAAAATAATATACGAAACTGTGAATGGCTTGCAGCGACAACCGCATGATTTCATATAGTTGAATCAGCGAGCATACACAATTCAGTAAATATAACATATAAGACGAAACAGTTTTGATTTGAGCAAAATTAAACGATGTAAAGGAAAAATTTATAAATTTATTGTTTTATCCCCTCATCTTTGCATGTCCACGAAAGAGCAGTTCCTAACTAGAAAAGCGAGAAACGCCCTTACAGGACGAAAGTTCTATGTGCTATTCAGCCAGCTAATTATTTATCTCTATGCGGCCTGATTAATAATTGCTGCAAGCGGAATTGCGCTTTTCGGTGTGGGAACGCCACATTTGTTTATTTTCTCATAGAAATTGGTTGCCTGAAGGCACGCATCGAATTGTTAATAAGATGATTGCTTAGTACGGTGGCACGATTAAAATTGAAATGTTCTGGTCACAATTTCATTTCATCGAAATGAACTGGCATAACGAACAAGAGTGGTTAAATCACGGCATCGATGCGGTTTATGCCCTTTTTTAATGCCATAAATTGCTGACCACTGTCAATAGTGTTCGTGTTCGTTTTTTATGCCTAAATGAGTTTGCTTGCTTCTTTAGCTATCGAACAAGGGAAGAATATTTCAAATTTTTGGTGTATTACAAAAAAGAAGTCGAAAATCTTTGGGGAAAAGTTTGCTACGATATGAAGCAGTTTTGAACTACAGAGCACAAACGAGTGACATAGGAAATACAAAGAATATATACACAAATACATACAGGTGGGGCAGGAGATCAGTGGTAGAGCTTCCGCTCTGTATGCGGGAAGACGTGGGTTCGATTCCCGGGTGATTCCCACCATAACACTGGCAGCCCAGCTAGTGGTCGGTACTTAACGACAGACTAAAACAGCCAGAGGAATGGCTGTGCTCGGCGTGCGTTTGCATCTCAGTAACATCGAGACAACGCACTGAAGCCCGGAGCGATCTTGGATATACATATGTAACCGGTCATTTTGCTCATCGCTTATCATGCGAAAAATTATATTCTTTCATGACACCATTATTTTGGTTTTCGAGAAGGCTTGCAAAAGGCACAAATTGAGGCAGAAATCACACATGCCTCATTTGCTTTTCTCTTCATCGTTTCACGAATAAAGCATTTAATTCGTTTATTACAGAAAGATTGGCGCAAACCATAAAAAAGTGTAGAGAATCAAAACGTTGTATTGTATGCAATACGAATTATCTACTTGGAGGTAACGAAAGAAGTTCTAGAAACGATTTAAACGTTCACACGTGAACCCGAGAAATGTGAACCAAAAGCAGCACTCATTTTTAAGTTACTCAATAAAATCGCCTCTTCTTTTTCTTAACACAAACGCACAAACGAGGACATCCAATCAAAAGCCTTAAGACAAACTTTTTTTCTCAGATCTAACAAGAGTTTTCAAAATTTTCAGCACAAATTATGAGGCATCACTTTGGCAATTCGAAAGCCTTTGGCGATAGTGTCATCGTCGGATCCTTAATTCTGAATGCAAATACGTATTCTTATTTTATTTTTGCCTTCTGAGAACAAATAAATTGGCGTACCAATCTATTAAGACTGTGCGAAATAGAATGTGCATTATGTTAAACAATAAATGAAAACCAATGACACGAATGATTTCAGTACGACGATTACTGGTACGACCGATACTATTACTTGAGTCCTCTGTACAAGAGTACATTTTTCCCTCGTAGATACTATTACAGCGACTATCTTCCCTATTACTGGAGTTGGCCGTACCATTACTGGAGCAGATATAGAGGCTACTGGTTGGTGATTTTTCTTGATGTGTTGTACTTCATCAGACCAGAGGAATATGCTGATAGTTTCGCATAGTTCTTTTTTTTCTTTCTTCTTCAGACAGCTTCTTTTCTTAAAATTTACGGCTATCGTAGAAAATATGATTATGAGATACGAGATGAACAAAAATCGAAAAGCACCGTCTTATGTATGAATTTTCTCTTGCTGTCAAGTATGGTTCATACGAACGTGAAGGGACATAGCGATTGTTCCAGTTCAGTTGATGAATATCACTGCAATATCGTAACGCAATTACCTTTGCTTAAAAATGTAACGATTTACAATAACTGTTTAGTGCGATTTTTCTTGGGAAGGAGAGTTCGAAGAGTTTGATCAAAAGTTTGGATAAAGTTTCCTTTAATGTTTTCGATGACAATGATCGAATGGTACGCTTAAGGCTTGCCATGCAACTGAAGGCATTGAAATAAGGTACACACTATGGGAACGTCTGACCTATCCTCTGCATTTGAATTAAGAAATAGGCAAAAAAATACCTTTTAAAGTCTACTTTCTAATTGTGATGAGTGTGACAGTGCAGTTGTGTTTAGGTACGACTATGATTATCCCACTTACTACTACCGTAGATATTATGACCCGTCGTACTACTCATATTTCCGCTCTCTTTACATGCCCTATCGCTCATCAGCGTTTGACACATGGTACACGTCGTTGAATCGTGGATTATCAATGTATCGTCTTGGACTTTTCCCCTATTCGACATTCGATCGCTACTGGCTTACTCCATCCTACTGGGATCGGCGCTTCAAGGTTTGTTCAATGGTTATTCTCTTTGGTTGACAACATGATTAACTTTCAAACGCATTGCTTATGAGAAATATTTACCTGGTTTGATTTGCAAACAATTCTCGATCTCTCATCGCCTGCACTGTTCACATCAAATCCGAAACACATGAATATTCCTCCTGTTCAAAAACGCGTAAGCAATTTTCGTAACGCGTTCTCTCAGACTTTGACCTAAATCTCGGGATTATGTTCTGTTCTACTTGAAGCGCACAAGCTAAGCAATCAGCTCATTACGGTCAACAAGTTTCGAAATGAAGCACGTTGAGAGAATGAAATTAGGGTTTTGCCTGACAACGTATAAGAGCAACTATTCCATTCCTTAATCACTTCAAATCTCGTTTCGAAGTTTTTGCTTTCAGTTAGCCGTATTAGTGCCCCTATACTGCTGCAAGTTAGCAGTCCATTAGGACGATCGCAAGCTAAGCTTTGCTGGCAAATGAAAATGTTCGCTCATTATATTGTCTTCCTTTACCTTCAAAAAGTACACAGACTATTCAGTTAATATTCGCTGTAATATGAGCGTTGATTTTGTTTGATCATATAGGGCATAATTTAGGCGCTTGGAGCAGCAAAATTCACAAATATTCAACCATACCAGTACTTCCCTCTTCGTTACTATTGAATAGGTAATGTTCCGTCTCATTTTCGCTTCCAGGTATGTGAATCCTAGAAAGAAAATTTATTAAAAAGTATCACTAAGTTGTTTGGTTTTGTCAAGGGGCTCTTAATTAGTCGATTTCGACACTTCAAGTCCGAATGACGCCATCACCATGGCCTTCATAGATAGTCCGCATAAACTAACACCCAAAGCTGCTTTGGACAACGTTAAGCTGCCCTCATATAATTTAAGTCAACCAGTATTTTTGTAGGAAGTCAGTTACCTTTGTTGCTCAGAACGCGTGTAAATGTGTGAACTCATCCTAGCTTTTGAAGTATTGGTACTACTAGGACTGGCGACAACTTCATGTGGGGGAGACCAATGAACGAGTATATACGCCAAGCAGCGTCGAGCAGAGTGGTCGACAATATTCGACGAGCTGGACCTCGTAACTGCGAAGCGCCTAGAAATCAGCTTTTTGCAACAATTTTTTTTTGCCTCTATGCTGTATAAAACAATGCTGCTGCTTTATTTCAATAAAGGACACTGCCAAAGTAATTCGTTGTCAGCACACATGCATACTATGAAAAACTTTCTATGCGGCAACAAGTAAAACTTACGGTTGACGTGAGCAACTTGCTCGCTGAGACTTGAAACAGCTTTGAACAGGCACTGTACACTCTATGAATATTGCTGAAGATGAGTTCTATTCAGTTCTTTTCTTAACGATTTTCTGCTCGTCGGCAATGCCAAAAAACTTGGACAGTATGGTCAGCAGTTTTTTATTTTGCTTTAAATGCCGTAACTTAATTGATACGGCATACAATTTATGTTATTGGATGAAATCTATGCTTCTTGAATGTGCCTTTACATATTTTTTTGCCCTGATCGCATTTCAAATTATCCCTGTTCGATGTCGTCTCCATTGAGCTCTGTAGAGTTACGCTGTTATGAGTTGCTGAGTGAATGCGGTCTATGAAAGTCGTAATCAGAAAAAGCATGTGACGACCAAAATTCCTCTCATCATTTGAACAGCCGCTCTTTCCAGTTAGTTCTTTGCAGTATTGGTAAGGAATTGCTATAGTGGCGATAGTTTTTCGCATTCGTTTCATGGTGTTTACTCGGTTCAATATTTTAAAGTTTTAAGATGGGCAATTTTTTTCGGCGAATAGTCGCACTGATTTGAAATAGCTTGAACGTAAGAACGTGCAAGATTTCCGATGCTACGTTGGAGGAAGTGAATAAAAAATTTGAAGAACTTTTTTGCTGCACAGATGCATGAGTTCATGTGTTTAGCGATGCTTCGCCTTACTGATTGAACATGGCAGAAACGTTTTCTTTTTGATAGCAATATCAGGAACTTTCAGAAGCGACCAAACAATTTGGTGTTTGTTCGAGATGGGATATGATAAACTCATTAACGTGATAAATGAGAAATTTAGGGCGTACTGATAACGATGGATATTTTTGTCTTCAAAACGATCTAGAAACAGTGCATGAAGAAAATAGTAATTTCACCAATCGTAAGAACACTTCTGCTGAGAGAAATTTGGTAAAATACAGCAAAAACATTCTTTGAAATTGACTGAAATCATTTAGCTCCGATTTGTTAACTTACTCAAGATTTACTTTGTACCGCTCACCGCTACAACATAGAAAAGATCTGGAAGCGAAAAATGAAGGCTTCTTGCTTCGTATCATTCGATCTTGAATTTGAATAGAGCCGCTGAAGTTAGTGCTGCGTAATATCATCTCGTTCGCAAATTTCATTTGCACCAGTTTCCGTGATGTCGAGCAACAGAGACCATGAAGCGATCTAATCACTCCAGCAAAACATAAAATTGGTGTAACTAGAGTTGTTTGCAAAAAAAAAATTCACTTTAACATGTCATAAAAAGATTACTGGTTAATGAGGGATGAAATCGTTTAAAATCATCAGTTGTCGTTTGTGTTAGAGTTATATTTAGTTCACGCCGAGATCCCATTAAACGAGTATAAGTAGCGTGTAGAATAAAAACTTTGTTTGTGTGTCGACCCGAATTCATGCCCTGTATTGCATGTTCAATAAAACCTATGCAGCCAAAATCATTCGAAGAGAGCGCCAGCAGTTGCTCCGTCGAGAAATTATCAGTTTGCAAGCCACTGCTCGGCATTTCATTGAAGGACGCAAGCGAAAAGCTACAACATTCGCCTCTTTCATTTGTATGAGTCATTTACATCAGAACGATATGGCTTATTGATTTTCTCAGTAAAATAACGACGTGGTGGAGATTTCAGGGTTCCGCAGGGATGCAATTTAGATTCTGGAATGGATTCATTCCGCGTTATTGTTTGGAAGACTATGGAGACTCCGATAAGCGATCCAGAAGATTGTTGTACTGCTGTAGTTCAGTACATGGGTGGGGGAAATACATGCATGTGCTTCACTGAATCAATCACATTCAAATCAAAAGAAAAGAGAACCGCCAGTGAATTTATTCAGCAAATCGTTGTAATTCCGTTCGACAAAATTCTGGGCAATAGAGATTCTTTAGCACTTCCTTAGATTTTTGAGCCTCCAAGATTTACTTAGCTACGAACGAAAACTAATCCTATGGGTCAGACTAGAACCTTTGAACAATCTCTTTCTGCTGAGCTATATTAACCACCAAAAATAGCTGGTGGATACGGCAGCAGATCATTTCGTTTCACACGGAATGCGGAAAGTTGAGGTTGCAGGTTCGGCTGTTGCAAGCGGAGAAATTTTTACAAATATCCCAAAACATACGTGTTGTTTTCAGTTAAGGTGTGGGCCAATCTAACGTTTATTTCATCTCAGGCATTTAAAATTGGAGGTTATCAAAACACACTCGCTTGTTTCTGAACACTCTCAAGGTCCTATGGTTGAACGGGAACCACTAAGTAATTCGGTTGTGATGTTCGTCAGACTTGCTTCTCGCTCAGAAAGAACGTGGGTGCCGAACGGGGGTGTTAAGCTTTGATGCGCGCCTGCGGCTGCAGTTTTTCGAAGCGTTCATCGATAAATGAGAGCGTTTTCTTACACGAGCGGCTCCCAATTGCTTGGCTGCGTTATTTTAGTTTGGGTAGCCAAGGCGGCAATGCTCGGCACCGGTGCGAACCACGCGCAACGTGCCTGTTGGCTATCTGGCCACACACTTTCCATTTCATCCGCAGTAACTCTGCTCGTTTCTCTCTAACTGGGACAAGCAGTGCTACTACGTAAGCAAACTGCGGCGCCGGCAAAACGTTCAACTCCGGAGTCTGAAGTAACAACATTTGCTTACGTCCTATTCGCCTGAGGTCCTTCTCATCTCAGGTCTTCGACGAAAAGGAAAAGAATTTTTTGCTCGTTTTATTTTACCTACGGATCTATAGTAATCTGACTAGAAAATTCTTTCACAATACGTAAACTATGCGACAAACTATTGCGTGTGCAAATAACGATAACGTTAAACCTGATGGTTGATCCCTCTCGCATGACATTGTGGACTATTTCGTCCCATGATTATACCGCTGAGCTTATATGAGTCTAACGTCGTTTCGCACTCAGTAGTTCATGCTTATCACCTACTGCGCATATCATAGGAACTAAACGACTGTATATGACCCAAAACTTTTAAAGCTTAATTTGAGCGCTTCTCTGTCTCACCTCAACTTCGCCACATATGCGCTGTGATTTATCGATTAACGGTTGAGCTAAACTCAATTCAGATTTTGTATGGATGCTCATTTTTGCCAACACAACCAAGAACCGATCAACATCGTCACCACTGCATGAAAATTACGCCGTTCAGCCCGTCAAATCTCACGATTTATTGTAATCAATTTCATACTGTCACAGCCGTACTCCTCACTTCTAGCAACCCGTGATCATCGAAAAAAAAGCAAAATCGCTTTACTGCACGATTTCTCGCACTCTCTCGCTCACCATTTCGATGGAACGGTCAAATAAGGCTGCCTTGAGAGTGCGCTATTGCGGGCAACATCTGATCAAACAAAAACGGACATAGGACGGCATGTGCAGAGGCCTAAAGGACACACAAATAAACATGTAAATATATTAGTTTGGTCACCAGAATCAGAACACATCGATGTTTGGATGGCACTGTGCGCGGAATGAATGAATGTACGTGCCGAATGTGGCTCGAACTTCACAATCGCTCAGCGTACTTCTCCGCATCGTTCGCTTTACCCTATCTTTTCAAAGATCTCTGCAAAAATGTACGGTCGGGAAACGCATAATTTTCTCGTGTTCAACGGTCATTAGCAATAACTTATATAAACCTGCTATTTGCAGAAGCTTCTGTAGCTTTCACATCGGTCGTATGTGCATGTTAATGATATTTCTGCCTCAATATTTTCCTATACCAAGATTTTTTTTGGGGAGAACTGCAATCTAGTATGTCGTTCTTTCATGGATGAAACGAAAAAGTTCTAAAAAGATGACAGCTGATGGAGGAAGAAAGGTTTTGAATTCGTGGAACAACCTCGTAGAAGACGCGAAAGAGAGCGACAAAGTCTGTTGTTCACAGGCAGAGAAGAAAACAGTAGCTCGAACAGTAATCGAAACCAACTCGACGTGAATCGGAACAACTGTTACAGCTACTTATGTAGGACTTTTCACTTTGCGTTGAGGTTGATGTATCCGAAATTTTGAAAACTGGATGTGATTATGAAAGTACGGCATCAAAACTACGCATTTTTTAAATTTAAAAAGAATTGGTGGTTCTCTTTGACATTTTTGAATTTTTCACTATGAAGGTGATTGGCTTTTTCAACGAAGTTGTTTGTGTTCAATAAGTGCCGCAAAATTTTGGAAACATGGCCAATTTCTAGCTATCCTGATCGATTTTCGGTCATACTTTTCGCAGATTTCCACAGCTTTTCCAGTCTACTTTATGACGAGCTCTCATGCTACGAAATGCTACGTCTCACCCCTCCTTCCCTTCCCGAACGAATCTATGGTTGTAGTGACCAAATTCCCGAGCGTATTGACAAATTTTTGATGACATCGGCCGAATCGAAACATTTTTCTACGTCTTAGAACTCTCGTAAAACTGTTCTACCTAATAATCTGTTAACTCAAACTGTCAACTTCATCTTCTACTGTTTATTTTTGAAAGCAGCAGTGGTCGTATTTCTTTTATTGGCACTCATTTACGCAATCGTTTGTAATTTTCCTCGCCTTCCCAGCATATCGGTTTGGCACGACAATCCTTTGGTGTCTCGTTCAGGCCTTTTTTTCCGAGCTGTCTTGTACGCACAGTAGATATTTTTTTAGACTTATCGACCGCTGTAGCAGTTTCTTTTGGTTAGGACGAATACAAATACCGAAAAGGAACGGGGGTGAAGTTGGTGGAACCAAGACATGCAAAAGCAACAATCCATGATCGGATCCTCACATGTTTAATGATCGTATGCATTTCTGAGTACTCTGACTGTCACGAACTTCCGCAAATTTACCACAAATTGCCACAAATTTGCCGCATATCCTGTACCTGCGATACCACTATGGCAAAAAGTTTTTTTGTCACGCATTGTTTATTACCATGGTATACGGCCCGTTATCAGATGGACGAGGGGACAGGAGGAATTTCACTTCTCCCTCCTCGAGATCCGGGTTAAATGTGCCAAGTATTATTGGCAAGTTTTTCAGACAAAAATGTGGCACAGTGGTCTAACGTTTAGGACTCCCTCCACTCAAATTGGGAAGGAAGGATCCGGGTACCTGACTTGGCTGGAAGCAATGATTTGTACCTGATCAACTGTGATTGACATTCATAATGTGGTGCTCGCAAAGTAAATCATGGCGCGCCGATAAAGGCTATTACTAAGATTTTCTGGAATTTTTGAACGACACTATACGCAAGCAACGACAGTATACAAGAAACCCTCAAATATGCCTTTATTTTTTCCTTTTTTTTCCCGGCAATGCTTTGTTCTCTCTGCAGTTATTACCCAATTTTTTAGAAATTTTAGCATATTGAGTGCCGTAAAGAGCTCTGATATTTTAAAACTGCCACCGTACTGCGCAATGTTCATTTCCTTTTTTAGAGGCACAGCTTAATGCATTCCTACAAAATAATTAGTTCTACTATGCCCTCTCTCAGTATAGAATGCTGATGCTCCTACTTCCGACAAGTTCGTTCTCTTGCTCTCAGCGTTTCCATCTCAAAACTTTTTTGTCTAATTTCCCTCTTACGCATAATTTTGAAGACTGAATTTATGGTTCATTTACAGAGCGCCTAAAGGCTTTCTTAGGAAAAGAAATATAGTGGACCAAAATAATAAACGGTGGATGGATTAGAAATCAGAAACATAAAAGAAGAGTAGACCAACTCAGTGTTTCGACAGAACGAAGTGCCGAGTGAGCACTTTGGTGTACACTCCTTGAAAGCGCAACAAAGATATTCGGAAATCTCATTTTGCATGTATTATCTGTAATAGCTACTTTACCTCGTTCCTCGCAAAAATACCATTTCCTTGAATCTTTTTTCTTCACTTTTCCGTGCTATGGCATTATGATTTTAAAGACTTTTCACTTCAAGAACAAAAAAAGTATGATCCGACATATGCGCTATATGTTCGTATACGCATACAGTACTTTTCGAGGTCCCACCGATGGAGGAAGGTGATTTATTGTTCAGCGTCACGTCCTGCGGGCGCAATCAATATGTAGTACCATTCTGAGAGATTGCATGAGCGTGTCAAGTCCAGTTTATGACAAAACAACAAGGATAGTCTTAAAGCTGTAACCATCTTTCACCACGTTTAGGCCCATTAACGGAAATACATGGAGATGTGGCCTAATCGTTTCACTGACACGAAATGACATCACGTCTCAAACAGAGGCTTTCATGCTTTAACTGAATTCCTGTATACAATAACATATTAATAATGATTCCTAAGAAATCAGCACTGGGACAGATTGTTTCGAATAAAGGTTAATTCAAAATTGCATGCTTCAAATCTTCAATGCATATGAAAGTACGCGTTGAGACGATTGAACAAGCATAGGGTGCTGGTATGGAGTGAGAGGTCGGAGTAAGGGGGTAGGGAAGGGAGTGGATACGGGGAGAGAAATTAGCACATTTTCAGGTGATCAGAGCTAGGTGCAAAGCATAATTTCGTTGTTTAATCTCTTGATTTCTTGTCGTCATGTCTACGCCATTCATATCTACAGATATCGGTGATTTTTCGCTTGAGACGTATCGGCCGTCTAATGACTAACATTGTGAGTTGATCCGTTTCAGAGATGTCAAACTTTCCGATCTATAGAGCGCGATCGTCTATTTGTCTACCACGGTCGCGCTCTATCGAACGTCTTGGGGACGTCGCCACTCTTACAAGGTTTCTCAGTCATCTGTTTTCTTCCTCCTGATGTCATATTTTTGCTTTTACTTGCTCAGTGACTGCTTGTATTGTTATAGCGTGCCGTCTGCCACAATATCCTTCCGCATTCTATGGTTTTGGGCTGCCCTTCTGCTATTGTTAACAGCGGCTATAGCAAGAAATCTTTCTGATTCATGGGTGGTCGTCGGAGTGGTCCCTTGACACTCGTCCGGTACCATTCCGAAATGCTATCATTTAAAAACTAGAGCACTACCAGTTCTGTGAGCAATGTCCTCTCCTCCTCCACCCTCCATTCCCTTACTTTCTTTCAGCAACTTGATGCATAACAGCATTCTCTGTTCTTACTTTGTTGCATGTAAAGTCAAGGGTGCAAAAGCAGCCTTGACTTTACATGTAACAAAGCACTGGATGTTTTTTAATCACATAAAAAAGCTATATGGATTTCTATTTTTAAAGTGCACGATTTTGCCTTGAAATATGCGTTGAGTACTCTTACAGAAGAAAAAGAAAAGAATTTTTCAAAAATTTATTTGCTGTACAAAAGTTTTTGTTTCTCACCTATCGAACAAATATTAAGAAGAGTGTAATGATTAGTTAGAATTTCAAGCGCATTTCAATGAATCTCTCTTCTTTCTTTGCGCAAATGATAATAAAATTTTCGATTAATGTCAGCATGTTGGACTTGAAATGCGGTTTTACAATGTTAAAATAGCAATCATCCTAAAGTGAAATCTACCTGCATTTTTATGGAATTCACTCATTTCGCATAATTTTCGATTCCTGATCCTCTTATCTAAATGGTTCTTATGAATTTATGGAAGGAAAATTCTTTAGAGATGGAACTGATGGAAATGATATTTATGAAAGAAAGAAATCAATTAAAATTGGTCCATTTATGAGTGAAGATTTAATTTATAGAGTAAGTTCCGTTCCCAACTTGGATTCATATCACGTCAGCGACGCCTATCGCTCGTCGACTTTGTACAAATATCGTCGCGACTGGGATCTTGTATGTTAATAATACTTTGTTCATTATCTCTTTGTTCAACAAAATTTGATCACTTTTAAAATGAAACTTTAGAGAGGCTAAACTGATTTAATAACTTGTCGTGAAGAATTGTATTCGATACTACTACATCATTAGGAATTCTATTTGACGACTTTTTTGGCAAAACATTTCACTGAAAGACGTTTCGACAAAAATACGTAGAAATGTTGAATGATGACAATGCGAGTATACAAAAATTTTCTTTTGCTCTCATAAATTACGAAACATAAAAAGCTTAGCATGTAATTTTTTCGGCCAAAATTATCTCTGTCATTTCAAAAATGACGCCATTCTTACATAGTGTTGTGCATTTTGCTTTTTTGTTATCCATATGTGTTCAACCGTACAGTCAAAGGTGCGCATAAACAAACCGGTGGCCAGTCTACGGTAATGTTATTTTAGCTAGATGACTACTGGTACGACAGGATGTATTTCTATGCTCCGCTCTACTGGCCAGACTACAGGTTTGCCGCAAGACGCTACATCAATACAGACCCAATCCCACGCAGCCTTGGTTTCTACTATCCAGCCTTTTGGTTAGTTCATCATTCCTTTAAATCAGTAATCTTCTTCTGCAAACTACTGCATGCGATTAAAACAACTAAATATGCAACCTAGAAAGCTGTGGAATAGCAAAACTAACCGAAAACATAAAGAACAGCTCAAATCAGAAAAGATTTTCGTATTCAATAATAAAATCCTTGCCACCTCGATTTTTGTGAAAGCATTCAAAAACTGCTGCTAGTTCAGGTCTCGTTACAAGTGGTATACTGACTGGCTGAATCCAGTCTACTGGAGGAGATACCGTGACCCGAACTACGATCGGCCACTGTGGAACAACTGGCAACCATGGCATCTCGATCGCATCAACGTCAAGCGTGCAATACAGATGTACAGAGAAGGTCGTTATTGAACGAACTATAGCATCTATGAATGATCGTGCTATAAGCGCATTAAAACTATGTGCCATAGGAGATGACCTTTAGAAAATGATTTCTTTTCATTCCAAAGTCGGCGTCATTGTTGAATGTGTCGGTGGGCAAAAGAAGGAGTGTCATGTCCCGCTCATTCATTCGTTTCTCGTTTGCCTTAAGCTGCTTGGCTGTACTAGGTCAGAACACAAGGCCACAGTAAGTCATACGTTCCAGTATGTCAAATGCTCAGTCGCATTTGTCCACTGAGTTGTTCTTGCTTCGCATCTTCTAACATCGATATTGCTTGTTGTTTTAGATAGACCACATGCGAACACCTGGTCAATTAAACAATTGCGTCATACCTTCTACACTTCTAGGAAGGAAGGATTATGCCGACACAAATAGTGTCACCGTCTTACATTTGTTACCTCGTTCCCTTTTCTACATCATTGCTTAGTCAACCAATCAAGAGAAGTTTCCATTCTCTTCACATAACAGTCTTCGCTATTTACAAAACAGTCGAACTGTAGCTCGTTTCAGTAGAGGAGTAGTGACTCCGTACTGAACACTTCTTATTGAAGATATCACCGGAGTCAAAGCATCAATCAACTTTCATTCTAACGATCATCATTTCTGTAGCAAATTCGATCAATTTTTAGGCTTGGTGGACTTCAAGACACTTGATAAGTACTGGATTGAGCCATCGGCTTTGGGAAGAAAAGAAAAGGACTGGAAAGATATTTATCTACCGGCAGGTGAGATGTTAATCATATCTATTTAAAAAAAATAATGCCACATAGGACTTGTAACTGAGAAGTGATTGTGCCAAAGCGTTCGATGAAAGTTCTGCGCTAGTTGAATTCATTTATTAATTCGTGCGGTTTGTGCAATTTCAAAGGGTTACCCAGATTCATTTATTTGTGTATGTAGCCATCGCTTACTTAAATTTAGGTGCACAGTCGTAACCGGAAGTTGCTACAACTGCTTCAAAATATTTTCTTAGCATGTAAGCGCGTTATAGAAAATCTTAGCATGTTCATGCGTTATAGAAACGACAGCAATGAATTACACTAGCATTAACACATCCACTTCATAGTTACTACTGTCGCACATGGCTCATGTTAGGATGATTGAAAACGATAAATATGGCACTAATTGTTTTCAGGTCGCTACGGTGCTCGTAGATATTTTTACTCATTTGCATAATCGATTTTGGTAATTACTGCTGACGAAACATTTCACTACATTATTTGCATGCTGCCTTCGCATTCACCGTGTGTTTACACAAATACAAAACGTGCCACCGTTTAATGTGTATGCGTTCCAAATAAAATGATTTCGATGAATCACCGTGTGCATGTAAGGCTAGACTGAAAATATTTTATTGATTGCCCAACCTCCCCCCTACCACTCATTCCCCCCCACCCTTCTCCACCAACCAACCCTAGCGATATTTTTTCTTCGCGAGTTCAAAGAGTGACCAACAGAGAGAGAGATGAAAAAAAAATCTGTTTTCCAAAAATATGCATAGCGGGGAACATATGAAAAGAAAAACTTCTTCCCATTTCAAAATCAATTCGACAAAACGAAATTTGTTGCACTCAAATAAGAGTATGCTTGGTGTATATATAATTTTGAATTAACCATGGCCGAAAATACGCTTCGAAGACGGCATCTGAGCAATTTTTCACATAATTCCTCATATGGCACTATTGGCTTTACGAGGTATGAAATTCCGTCTCTAAATAAATTTCACTGTCTTTCATAATTCAATCATGTCATACTCCACCGCATATTTTTCTTTGCATCCCCCTGACTCCACTTTCCTCCTCCTCCTCCTCATCCTAGCGTCTTCCTCTCCCACTCTCCCTCATCATATCTCAAAAATCGGTCCTGAGCTATTCGAGCATGCATTTGCACGCGCATATGTGATGAACTTCTACGTGCGGTTTGGTGAAAATTTATTGATAAGAGAAGCAACGATGATATGGAAGGAGTTACGCATTGCGCAAACTTCTGTCGCAGAGATCATTTCATTTACAACATAAGGCGCCAACGTAAAATACGGAAGAATATTGCGTTTTAATCGATAAAAAACGATCGTACAGTCAGCGTAGAAAATTATCCGACTTTCGATACTCATAGAAATTTCACACCAGTGAAGTGAACTGGGCATCATACGGCACCGTGAAGAGAATGCGGAGATCAACACAGCAATAGAAACTTGATTTCTCTGTATAATGGCCTTATTCGATCGAATTCTAAACCGTAATCGCTAAATTTCACATGCTGAAGCAAGGAGAAGTTGCTCCCTATATTACAAATTGTGCTCGAAGACTCGTTTCCAAAAGATCAAACCTTTATGAAAAAACAATTTTTTATTTCTTGCGTGCTAACTAATTAAAAACCAATTAAAACACGTAAACCCAGTAGACGAAAAGAGGTTTTACTGTATTAATTAAACGACCTTTTAAACAGTGCGACTCGTCGCCGAAATGTGAGCACCGAACATAGGGCATATAATATAACCTCTAACAGAAACCTCCTCAATAGAAGCTCTTGTTTAATAAAAGCCCTCTCCCGTAGCCGTCAATTTTACGGATCGGATATCAGTAAGAGCCGTACACTTCACAGCTCTATGTTAACAAACATATAAAGCAATGAGTTAAAAGCTCACTGTTGGCTCATCAGTGTGAAAAAAGTTGCAATGAGTTTTGTGAATTGTAGGGCCGGCCAAACTCCTGCAGCAGGAACGATATAGACTCGCGGGCGAACGTCTATTAGAGGTTTCACAATATAATACTTCTTAGCCCTCTCCCGTAGCCGTCAATTTTACGGATCGGATATCAGTAAGAGCCGTACACTTCACAGCTCTATGTTAACAAACATATAAAGCAATGAGTTAAAAGCTCACTGTTGGCTCATCAGTGTGAAAAAAGTTGCAATGAGTTTTGTGAATTGTAGGGCCGGCCAAACTCCTGCAGCAGGAACGATATAGACTCGCGGGCGAACGTCTATTAGAGGTTTCACAATATAATACTTCTTATAAAATCTCTCGGCGAAAAGAATCATTCATGAAAAGGGTTGAAAATACAAAATCTCTGAGCGAGGACAAAACTGGCGGAAAAGGGTCAATCTGTCGGCATTTCGGAACTGAGACAAGAGCGCTTCATAAGACCAATTTTCGAGTTGCGAATATCTCCCTCTTGACTATTCCCGGTGTTATGGTAAATAAGATAGGGCATTTGAGAGAGGCTATGCGTACTGAATTTGCCAACAAAGTGCCGTGACGCGAAATTCCCATTGACAACATGAAGAACCGTTATCCAAAAGTGGGAAGTGGTCAATACATATCATAATTCGGCAAGAGCAGAAGCAGGTAAGCTTAGACTGAAATGGATGTAGAAGAAAGGCGAACATTTCCACACTGTTTCTTGCTTACAATATTGGGGGAATAAGGAATACAGTGGAAAAAACAACCCCTCCCCTCCCTCCCCCCTCTCTCTGTTTGATGCCAGGAAAATCCACACCAGTAAACTGATCAATGTTAAAGAGCCGTTTGTATATCCTAGAAATTAAATGTACACGCAGAAGTGATATCATAACAAATACTTGGTATTCTGAGCTAGCATTGCTTCAGCGCCTTTCAAAGTCCTACTAAACCTATCCGATACTCGATTATCTTTGACGGCTATGCCGCTTTACAGTTTCGAATTTGACCCAACTTGAACACATCTTTGGGACTAAATAATGAATCAAACAATCGTTGATCAGGGAAGATGCGACAGAATAGTGGATAAAAACTATGTCAGAAAAAATTCACTTTAATATTGGCACATAATCGCGATTTTTGCATCTTTGCATGCAACTAAATACGCGAATTCTAATTGTCCGCACAAAGCATCTGATTTTGCGGAACCGAACTTCATGTACCATACAGCACGAGATGACGGAACGATTGCTTGCCTATGCGAAAATAATTTCCTCTTTATATATGGTGCTATCATTTCATTGTGGACCGGAAAAGCAATAGACAAATTCAGTGTACGCACTCGGACCGATATCGATTTATCAGCGAACTTTGAATTGGCATATAACTACAGCGAGAGGAAAAAAAGAGAATGACGGCTGTTCATTTCGACTCATTGGAAGTTTTGTGGCACGACGAAAAACGCAACAATCGCTTCTACCGCTTGACAATCATTCCTGTATGAAGTTCACTTACAAAGAAATTTTTGTAAATGTCTATCATCCAGCACCTATAAGGTCTGAAAGGCGCTCTTAACGACAAATAAGTCTTGAGAGTAGTTAGCCCTCTTAAACGAAGTGCTTGGAAGTGCTTAGTACCATTAGTGCATCATATTTAGCTGCAACCTTAAGTTTGTTTCCGGTAGTAGTTGCTATTAAAAATTCAACGACATTTCATGAAATTTCAAGCTTCCTGTTGACGTTGAAAAATTTTATTCTTTAACCGTCAGTAATTGTATGAGAAGAAAATGAATTAGAGTTATTTCAATCAGAAAATTTTCTTCCCAAAGGAAAATTTCACGACCACTTCAAGAACCCCTCTACATGCTACCAAACACACAGAAGGCGCCGACGTTGCGACGAGGGAAAAACCCCAAGAAAAGCTGCTAGCAACAGTGGTGAATTTCAAACAAACAAAGCAAATTACGGTAATTAAACCTCTGCGTCGTAATGTGTTACCTCAATGTGGTCGTACTTCTCAGTTGCAACGCGCCACTGCACGAAACATCCTTTCGTCGACCAACGTTGGCAAAGTGACAAGTTTGGGCGAAAAGAATTCAGTAGAAGAAGTGGGGAGGGGAGCACGGCAAAATGAAGAATTGACTTGTAAGACCTCTAGTTTAGAAAAACCTGTGAAACTCTGAGCACGCTTATCCTACTGGCAAGCACAACTTGACTATTAAAGGACACCGAAGTCCTATGGCTGGATGAAATTATTTATGCTACAATAGGATAAATTGATGTGGAACAGATAGAGGATGCCAAAACGCCCCAAAAGAGCATTGCAGAAGAAAGACATTCCAATGCGGCTAAATGAATGGTAGTGATGCCGATTACAATGCCAAAACTTTTTTATTTGGGTGCACGAAAAGTAACTTTTGGAAGTGATCTAATGAACGAAGAAGTTAATTAGAGACTCGACCGACTAACTTGCCTTTTCATCTATTATCTCGACGATATGCATCTATTCTCATATTAGAAAACGACGAGCGCGCCTTTCTTAAGGTATCGATCATATGCAAATGAACACTGACATGAAAGCAGATGACTAAATGATGAATTAAACGATACAGGTTTTCATCTCGAATAGAGCTCGCTGGTCATTAGCGATCCGTCGCCGTTGTGTGCTCCTCGACGAAAGAAGTGCGGTCGAGCGGTTGTGTGGGTCTAATGACAAAAATCGTGTGCAGGGCATGTGCGCTGAGTGTAGTTCGTTGAGCGATGAGCTTGAGTTATGTTTCGGACATGGCTTTTGCCGTTCACAGTTTATCTCACACTCAGTCACATTCGGTTCTACTTTAGATGTGAGCCCGAAGCCGTGTGCCGTCTCATCGGTGCATAAACATTTGTTATCGTTTGAGTTCTTCGCATTTTCTAGAAATCTGAAAACTGTTGTTTAGTTTACAAGGAAGTATGTGCATTGTGTAAATTTGATGTAATGTTGAAATGAATATTTCATTCGTCTTTATTTTAATGTAAATCGGATTTGGTTAATAGAACAGATATCGTCTCGAGAATTAAGGAACTACGTTTTAATATCACGAACGCTATTGCGCTCGGAACGAACTAAATCTGAAAATATTGATCTTTTCCTCTTGAAAAAAGCGGATCTACCTACCTGGGGCCGCCGTTGTAGAAATGCAAGCTAGGACGGTTCCATTTACTGCAGCAAGCGTTCTCATTCCAGCCAGCGGCGTTCGATTTGTGTTCGATAAGCGGCTTCAGAACAGCATCCGAGGGACCCTTACCTGAGGTCGAACATAACTTCGGGCGCTCACTTACCGCATCGCAATCTGCTAGCACTCGCGGCCGATTCCTACGACCTTAAAAAAAAGCTCGAATTTTTGGAAAACATGAAAAATAGGCCCATTTAATCGACTCGAATGCATTATGTGTCAGTTTTATGAAGTGGCTACTCGTAGGCGAAATGTGACCGAGGCCGTCCTTCGAAAAGTTGGAAGGAGGTTGGAAGAAGATTAATGGCCCCTTAACAAAATGATAAGACAGACCAAAAGAATCATTTACAGCTTCTGTTGCAAGAATTTAAATGACGGCCTTAAACATCATAAACAAAGGAGAAACAGAGGTGAGGAAAATTTGCAAACAAGAACATTTGTAGGGGGCAGGAAATACAAGTGTTGCTAAACTTCTTTGAGAAATTTCTCATGGAAGTTTAGCAACACAAAAGTAACAAAAAGTCGTTTTAAGGCAGACCGATCCAGAATAT
The DNA here is from genome assembly GCA_000803305.1 of Toxocara canis. Classification (NCBI taxonomy): domain Eukaryota; kingdom Metazoa; phylum Nematoda; class Chromadorea; order Rhabditida; family Toxocaridae; genus Toxocara; species Toxocara canis. The sequence goes on from JPKZ01001706.1 coordinate 68,596, forward strand.
CAGATGGAGGTCATATGAGCATGTCGATTCAAAGGGAAAAGAAATTATGATCCTTCGAAACAACGATTTTTAGCGAGCGCTTCCTAAATCCCACCGAATAGGCCGAAAAGATTAATATCAATCAACAACCACTAAATGAGCACGCACGCCCAATTTGCGTCTAAAGGATGTGCTGGACGCGCACGTGTCTCCAAGCTGATTAAACCGTTAAAAACGTTATCTTCCTTGCCACGATATCGTCTCATAATACCGTTGGTGGACATTCTGCGATTAATCTGAACCTTTTCATAACAAATGCAACAGCCTTGATTCTTCAATCCGCTTCCTATATAACACAGGAAATGCTGTCTAAAGAAGTGAGGAAAATGGAGTACAAAGAGAGCCATCCTCTACACCGACCACCATTCCCTTCGCCGCTTCT